>CM035097.1:38903916-38985234 GCA_020205505.1 Panax japonicus | reverse complement strand
TTGTATCGGGCAGGGGGAAAGCCGAAGAAAGATAGGAAGGCGAACTTCTTGAAAACGGAAATGCCGGAGAAGACAGACGATGGCTAGCTTCTGGGCTGTCTTTCCTACTACCTGTGCTAATCCTATATAAAAATAAGAACTAGTTGTCTCAGGCTCTAGTTACAATCGTGGATTCTAATGAGATAGGTTAGTTTCAGCCTATTGAAAGAGTGAGAGGCTTCCTGCTTTTGAGAATGAAAGTCCTGACGCCTTTCGCCCTTCGCTCCCGCGTTGTCCAGGAAGTTGACTCTAGTTCTAATCCTGGGATGTGCTTATTAAGGGTGAAGGAAAGGTCATATACTCAACACAAGGTCTCTACACGACGCCTATCCGTTTGATTGAAGGTTGATATCGGTTAGAGGGGCAGCTCCAACGCCGTCAGCAAAAGGTGAAAAGAGGAATCAATATCCTAGTTGGTTTCGAGTGAAAGGTAAGGCTCGGACTCTACTTCCGGGGACGTGGAAGCGATAGCGCATCACGCGTTGGTATGGAGATCGGCAGAACGAGTGTACCCCGGAAGGGTCTTCAAAGATTATGCAATCCTCGGTGATGACATAGTAATTGCCGATACCAAGGTTGCTGAGGAGTATGTTAAACCCATGGAAGAATCGCAAGCGATTATCTCGAAAGAGAAATCCCTTGTTTCTTTTAAGGGTGCTTGCGAGTTTGCCAAACGTTTTATTATTAATAATCATAAGGTTGACAGGATGGACATTAGTCCATTGTCAATCCCATTGATAAAATTGTGTAATGGCTACGTAAGCGCTTTCGTCTTTAAGAAGTTAGGTTGTTCCTTTAGGAACTCCTTCCGACTTAGAGGTGGTGGTTACCATGTCTATTCTAAAATTCGTGGTGATTCGTGCCCAGACTCTCTAGTCTTAGCTCGATTATCTAGAAGATGGAAGAGGCATTGGCCTGTGGGTCAGCTCAATAAGGTTGATTTTTCTTTACTTAAAATGATGGGCTTGAACGATTTCTTATCTTATATGTAGTGATGTGCCTTTGTTTTTCTTTCTTGTGGATCCCATTTAAAGTCGATGTTTTGGTTTTGTTAGGATCCCCATAGAATAGATGGACACCTTCTTTCTTTTTGCATCCTCCAAATCTGAGTACTAAAAGGTGAAAGGGGTTCACAAAGATAAGACTTCGCCAATTTAAGTGAGAAAGTAAGTGACATCGAAGACATATAAGGTAGTCGAGTATGGCTAGGAGCAAACTACCTTTTTCTAGTTGTAACCTGAAAACAGCCGTACTTTCATAAGCCATTTTATAGATGGAGAGATTTCCCTACATGTGCCATCAGGGGCAGAAAAGGGTATTAGATATAGGCTCTAGAATAGGGTCTATGAACAAAGACCATAGTTGACTGCTTGTCCTCATGGTATGATAACTAAAAGGTAAAGACGAGTTGATCTTCCCCGCCTCGTAAGTAGCAAGTGTTATTAGATTTACGATGTCAATTGGGAAAAGGTGTCCCTTCTCTGTGTTTAAAATGTGCCAAATGTTATAAGGATGTTGCTACGGTGCCTTCTGGATTGTCTGACCCAAGTGTTGAACTGATTGGAACTCGAATCCTGGAATTTTAATTCCTGCCATGGCGACGCGAGTATGGAATGAGTTTGCCCCTTTTTTGATTGGTTCTCGTGTGTACCGGCCCTCGAGGACACCAATTCAAAATGGAAACAATAGATGGGTAAAGTCGGTCTTCGGTTTGGGAAGTAGGAATCGGCATCGCCCGAAAGCGGGTCTTGGGCTTTCAAGGATAGAATATATATGTATGTGCATTCCTCGACTTCAAGTTGAGCAAGGGTGCATTAGCCCAGGAACATCTCTTACTGATCTCAAATATAAAGTAAGGAAGGGGAGGGACCTATACTTCTATACTCCCCGAACTCCTCACTGGCGCATCAGCAACTCTTTTAGAGCCACAAACAAACAACCACTCGCTGGATACATGCAGATCTAAAAGCCTCTTGTGTAAGTCGTCCTTCGTCCTAAAAAGTCCTCAGGTCCGGATACTATAATAGAGAAACTTGGGCTTCCCACCATAATTCATGGGCAAGCCAACCTCGTCGGCATCCCAATCGAAAATACCTTTACTCTCTCTCTATTAAATAAGCCTTTCCCCCCTTTACTTAGTAGGGCTTGAGTGTTGGCAATACGAATCTGAACTTATTGGAGTTGCTGCTGAGACAACATAATATTAGTCAATAGTTATCGTCTAAAACCTCCCGCTTGAATTTGAATAGTAGCCCTCGGAATCACAAGAAATAAGTGTTGGAGTGACGGGTTCGGTTTCCTCTGTAGCCAGTTCCAATTCATATTAGTCGATCGAGGGGTTCATGTTTCGAAGTGATAAGTGAAGTAATGCAATTGAAGCTGAGTCCACGGGCTACAGATAAGCCTTAGGGAGACCCCAAAACTAAGAAAGACCCCGAACCTAACCTCCTAACCTTACCTTACTACTTCCGTGGATTATCGAACCTACTCCTCTGCTTCAGTCAGTCACACAAGGCTATAAAATAAGATAATAATCGAAAAAAATACTATATTATATATTAGAGTATTGTATTATTTAGTAAAGTTAAGTATAGTATTGTTAAGTCCTATAACTTCTTGTTTGCATCAACTCGAAATGCTACTTGCCTTTAGGTTTCTAAAAGATAGGATAGACGAGAATGTAGCTGTCTTCTTATTTTATTGGTAGTCGGAGAGCGAGCAAAGGGCTTGAAGATACCAGCCGAGCTACTTGTTCTTCAATATCTATTATATGCATGGCAGAATACCTTTCATAGCCTGAAAGCTCTTAAGTTAAGATGCTTACTATCCGATCTGACTACCTAACTAAACTAATAGAATGGTATTTCCTGAGAGAAGTAGTCCGAGTAGCTAGGTTCCCAAGTCTTGCATTTCTTCCTAAAGTGAGGACACTGCCCCGTGCTTACCCGTCTCCTCTAAAAAGTCACATGGCATGGAAGCATCTCCTCTTATTCTCACCTGTTGAGCTTCGTAAATCAGACTCACTTACATCGAATCGTAAGAAGAAAGCTTCGGTTGGCGAAAGAGAGGAAATCCTATATTTGTCCATATCTTTTTATGATATTTATTGTTTATTTTTTTTTGATTTAGGGACTTTGGGATGGATGGAATGAAGAGAGAAGAGTTAGATTCCATTCCTGCTATGCTAACTTTTCATCTTCTTGATCTCATTCAAGAAGTGCGTTAAGCGTTACATACTTGGAACGTGTAAGAGAATGAGTGTAGCCACTCGAGCGAAGCGAGAGGAAAGAAGGGCGGAGGTACGTATAACAAGAGGGTTAGAGGATGGACTACGTGAAGGCTTGGGCTTACGCAGATAGAGGCCCAAGGGAGATCTACATTTAGGGTACGCGTGTATTGGGTCGAGATGTCTGACATCCCTGTTGTATGGGTCTGTGTTGCTGTAAGGAATTTTAGGTTGCTAGGATGTTATTGGCCTTTGCATGCAACCTTTTTGGAGGGACACAAACGTGTAGCTTCGGCAGCAAGGGGATCAGAATGTATCGTTTTGACTACGGCTTCGGCCAGTTGGAATGGTCTTCTGATAGGAAGGCTTCAGTTTCGGCTTCGGCCAGTTGGGATGGTTTTCAGCAAGGAAGGCTTCGGATTCGAGATGGTTGCGGCAGGGATGGCTTCGGAAATTATGGCTTCGGCTTCGGGCACCGTTTAATGCATGTTTCGAGGTTTAGGTTTTCGACTGATTGTGCTCTGGCATCGGGCACCTTTGTTCCTGGCCTAGGCTCGGTCCGTATTCAGATTGGGTGTACTGTATTTTGTTCTTTGGGTGATTTGTTTTATGTTTTGGGCGTCTGCCTGTAATCCTTTATAGTCCTTTCATCATAGGGGCTGTCCTATGATGTTTTGGCTATATTCTGATTGGGTCTCTCCCATGAGTTTTGTAATCCTCCATTTATTTATTTCAGTCTAAAATTAGCAAAAAAAAAAAAAAAAAAAGAGTTAGAGGGGCTTAGAGCTCGTTAGTAAGGGAGAGGCTAGACTGAGAGTGGAGGCGCTACCGAAAGGAAGTCGCTTTATTAATAAGCAGAGAAGTGACTAGTTCAGTTGATCTTTCACAGATGGGGGAAATGATATTCCCCGCTATTCGAAGTCAGCTTAAGTAAGACCAAGCCAATCTCTTGATCGAGGGGACCTAGGTTTTTAGAAGCTTAACTGAGTTGGAAAGGAAAGTTAGGAGATCGAGTGAATTCAGACTGGTTGGAGAAGAGCAAATCTTAAGGAAAGGCAATCAATCACGAATACGGGAACTAGTCGTAGAAGCTCAAAGCAGAGAAGGCGTTAAGCAAGGATATGGTACTAAGGGTAGCGAAGATAGGCGACCAACAAAGGTATATTTCCTCGAGATCATTTCGTAAGGATGGACTTCCTAATAGTTCTAGCTTTTATTAAGGCACTTAGCATTGCATGGAAGGTTTGTCTTCCTTTCTCGAGCGAGATCGATGGGTTCGAAACCCTCATAGCAATGACAAGGTTAATTGGCGCTTTCTTAAAAAAAATGGTTGCATAATTGAGTAATGTAATGGTTGAGTGCAGAGTAGCCTTTCGAGCTGCTCTTTTTGGATTTTTCCGACAGACAATGCCCAAGCTTGGTAAGTCATATCACGGTTTTGTACAGATCTGTATGAATCATTGTATGCAAACGCAAGGAGATTGTCTTGGCGAAACAGACGTAAAGGGAAAGGACTCGTCCTATTTCGCTAATGGTGAGCTAGCGGTGACTCACTGATGATCCGATTCGTCTGTTTAGAGAGAGGTATCTTCCCTCCCTTTTCTTAGATCAGCGCATGATTGAAATGGGGTCTTTTAGCGATCATCATATTGGCCTCACATCGCAAGCACTTCATATAAAGTCTAGAAAGTAGGGGGCTGAAAAGCAGTCGTTTGCTACTTGCCTGTACGCTAATGTCATCTATAACAAGCTCGTGTAAACGAGCGATTGTATTAGCTAAGATCGTCCTTTGACAGGCTTTTATCAGTTGATCCAGTAGAATGTTTAGTTGAATCAGTTACTCAGGTGAGCTGAGCTGAAGGACGTCGCTTTAAGGTTCTGTGATCATTTACACTATTCTGGTTGGGGGAGTAGAGGTAGCGTTAAGAAAATATCTCCTCTCCCTTTAGTCGAGCGGATTTCATCACAAGAAAGCTCTATGCTAGGCTTTCCTAGAATCGCTTTTAGGCAAATAAGGTCGTGGAAGAGTGCGGGATTGGCTTACCGAAGCAATTCTTATTAAAGAGAAGATACGATCACACCGCTATCAAGAGATACAAGACCTAATGCCCATACCTCAAGAGATTCAAAGCGGTTAGACCCTTAGATTAGACAATTCCTAGTGCTGTGCTAAAGGCTAGAAAGGCACAAGAACTTCTTACTCAACAAGAGTTAAGGAAGAGATGTGCCTATTCGGAAAGCTTTCTTAAGAAGAATCTATATGCTCTACACGAATTCCCATTGTCAGCTGCTTTTGATTTCGAATAGGCTATGGGCCTTTCTTTTGCTTGAGTGACCCTTTTCGCGTCGGATTCTTTTGAAAGGGAAAAACCTTGTGCATAAACTGAAAAGGAAGTGACAATGGGCGTCATGCCAAGTCTGCTTTGGTGGAATTAGGACCTATCGAAGTCGAAACTCTCATATCTCATTCCCAATCAGATAAGCACAACAAAAAATCTCCGACAACTACATATTCTTTCTTTCTACTGATTCCCGCTTATGCCTTTTCCCTTGGGGGCTCGGGGCACGAGAAGGACTCAAAGACCAAATAAGGTTTTGGGACTGAGCTTGTATCAGTATTTCGGTATAAGATGGAAGTTACATAAACAAAGACACCCTCTAGCAGCATTTGCAGAAGCCAAAGCCCTTCTATAAAAGGAAGGCCCGCGACTTATTCTATTTGCAGTGGTGAAGCTACTGGTGATGAAGCTTTCCGGAACGGGCTGCTCCACTTTCCTCGGGTAAATGTTCGAGATGGCTAGTCATTGAAGAGTTTTTTTTTTTTTTTTGCTAAAATTAGACTGAATTAAATAAAAAATAAGAGAGATTACAAACCGCATGGGAAACCCCAATCAGAATATAGCACAGACATCATAGGACATTTTCTATGATGTCAAAACTATAAAAGATCACAAGGCCAAATGCCAAACGAAGATGCGACAAGAAAGTTAACCATCAGATACAATAACATTTCAAACCAGTGGCAAGGAGACATATCATAAGTACTAGCAGCATGGATCATTAGCACCCAGCAGTAGCATGAACAACTCGTGTACCAGGAGTAGTAGCATCTGAAATATATCCCAAAGTGAGTTGGTTGACCAAGTATAGCAAGTGTAGAAGCCCAAGTATAGCAGCTCATCAAAGATAGTATCCCAGCAAGTGACCATCTCGTGCACCGAAGCAGCAGTACCAGCTCGCCGAAGCAGTATAGCAGCAGCTCGCACCTAGCAGCTCGCCTCCCAAGACTAGCAGCACCTAGTAGCTCGCCTCCCAAAACCAGCAGCAGCTCGCCCACTCCACCAAGACCAAGACTAGCTCGCCCACTCCACCAAGACCAAAAGCACCAGCTCGCCCACTTAACCAAGACCAAACAGGTGCAAGACCATTCCAGTAGATGAACAGCAGCACCATCTCGCCTCCCAAAACCAGCAGTAGCTCGCCCACTCCACCAAGACCAAGCAGGTGCCTCGCCCTCGCCTAAGTAGCATAACAGCTCGCCTCAATATCAGCCAAGACTGAAATACTTAGCAGCCCGCCTCCACATCAGCCCAAGACCGAATTTGCAGCAGAACCCAGCAGCAGATAGCAAGGCAGCTACAGCAAACCCTCCACAGACAATAGCACCAGACAACAGAACATAGCAAGGCCACTTTGCATAACCAGCACCCATGCGGCTAACCCACAGACTGCAGAGCCCAACCCCATCAGCAGAAATGCAGAACCATAGCAACTCATCTGCAGCATCACACGCAGCCAGCAGTGTTGCAGCTAGCCAGACACCAGCAACAACAGATCAAACAACCCAGAACTGACCAAAACAGGATAGCAGCACAACATCAGCATACCAGCAGATAACAAATATCCCTCCAGCCAGGATAATCAGTCACAGGATAGCAGCAGCAGGGCCCATACAGGATCATGCAGAAGAAATAGCTCAAACACACAGAAGCATAGCAGAAACCAAGCACCACACGGAGCAAGGAGCTCGGCAGCTGCTCAAGACCACAGCAGAGGGAAAACGCAGCCATCAGCAAACATAGAATACAGCTAGAAACCACTGACTGCAGCAATCTGAATAGGCACCAAACCAATAACCCCAACCAAAAACCAGCACAGCCAACATGAAAATGAGAACCATGTGAAGCACAGACCCATGATCAGAAGAACAGCTATAACAAAGCAAAAGGCCCCACAAAGCATACCCAAAAGATAACTAGCAGGCCCAACAACAGAACCAAAAGGCAACACAACAACAGAACAATGAACACAGCTAAACCAGCTAAAACAGGCTGCGAATAACAGCAGAGCCTATCAAGAATTGTTTAAAACAAGCTGCCTAAGACCATATCTTGTCTTAATTTTTTGGAATCTAGCATTTGTATGAAGTTTACATTTGAGCACATGAAGTATGTCGGTAACAAGGTTACGAACTGTGCAGGATTTATGGTTGAAAATTCGCGCATTCCGCTCATTCCAAATACGGTATACCACAGCTGCGAAACCAAGATGAAGTAAACTGTGGTGGAAAGAAGGATTTGAATAATGAATGAGGTAGCCCGTAATGGAGCTCCAAGCCCGACTAGAACCCCTCCACCCACAGTGACGAAGAACAGAAAGCAGGACCCTAAAAGAGTAGTCACAGTGGAAGAATAAGTGGTCAAAGGTTTCCAGTTTGGAAGAGCAAAGAACACACGAGGGGTTTACAGACATTCCAAAACTGATCAATTTGTCCATTGTACGTAACCCTTGATGGAAAGCCAACCAGAGGGTAAAAGAGTACCGAGGGATCAGGATCTTAGGCCACACTAATTTGTCCCAAAGAACAACAACTCCCACCTGCCTAATAGAACGCCATAGAGTAGAAGCTTTTACCTCATTAGAATTCAAAGAACCCCATAGAATCTCATCCGGTTTAGTAGAGTCACAAACCCTATTGAGGTCAAAGGAATCCCGAAAGACAATAAAATCATTATGATTAGAGGAGGGTAGGTGCCAGGTAGAATCACGAATAATATCACTAACAGTAGCATTTGGACCCAAACCAGAGTTTATGATCAAAGGGGAATGAGAACTTGCAGCTAGAGGGTTCGCATTAAGCCAAGGATCGAACCACAGACTAGTACTTTCCCCATTACCAATCCGGAACCGAATATGCGTCAAAGCAAGAGGTCTCAGCTGCAGAATCTTTCTCCATATCCATGAACAGTCATTTGGGGTCTTCAGAACCCAAAAGTGTTTAGAGCTTAGATGATATACTCTAACCCAAGAAGCCCAAAGAGACGGAGAATTAGGATTAACTACTCTCCAAAGCTGAAGCAAGATTAGAGCTTTATTCCAGTCCTCCAGATGTTTTATAGCTAGACCTCCTTCAGAATAGGGAAGCGAAATTTTACTCCAGGAAACTTTGGCTCCAAACTTCAACAAAGAGGGGCCTTTCCATAAGAATCTGCTCATAGTGGACTTAAGATCTTTAAGAACAGACGCAGGGAGAATGAAGTGGGCAGACCAATAAGATTGGATGGCAAAGATAACCGATTTAATAAGCTGAAGGCGACCAGCATAGGAAAGGAATCTATTAGTCCATGAAGAAATTTTGGATTTAACCCTTTCTAACAGAGGATGACAATCAGCAAGGCTGAGCTTCGAGGTGATCAGAGGGACTCCAAGGAATTTAGCAGGGAACCGACCCACTTGAAACCCAAGAGAATTGTAAATAACCTCAGCATGACCAGGAGAAACATTGGAAAGAAAACACATACTCTTCGAATCATTGACATGTAATCCCGAGAGAGACGAGAAGTGGTCTAAACAGAGTTTGATGACCCTGACCGAGTTCACATCACCATGGCAAAATATAAGCAGATCATCAGCAAAGCACAAATGGGATAAGGAGATAGACTTTGTTTTCCAATGATGCTTGAAAGAGAGGGTCCTGGTTTCCTTTAAGAGAATAAAGCGAAAGGACTTCCATAGCAATAACAAATAGATATGGAGAAAGAGGATCTCCTTGACGCAAGCCCTTGGATCCTTTCCCACAAAGGGCACCATTCACTCTGACAGAGTAGAAGGTAGAACATATACAAGCCTTTATCCAGTAGATGAACTTGGGAGGAAATTTGAAAAGGCGTAGAGCGGCAAGCATGAAATTCCAAGACACCGAATCAAAGGCCTTACGGAGGTCAATTTTCATAGCACACCGAGGCTGGCCAGAGGGCCTATGATAGTTTCTGAATAACTCTTGAGCCAGTAAAATATTATCACCAATCCTCCTACCCGGAATAAAAGCAGATTGAGAGGGAGAAATTAGGGAAGGAAGAATACCCTTGAGCCTAACTGCAATAATTTTAGCAATGCACTTATAAGTTGTGTTACAGCAGGAAATAGGCCTATAGTCAGTCATGGAGGTAGGATTAGGAACCTTAGGAACCAAAGCGATAGCTGTAGAATTTGTACCCCTGAGTAGACAGCCCTTTTTGAAAAAGGATTGAACAGCCAAGGTAAAATCACGACCCACAATATCCCAAACTAGAAAGAAAAAATTCACATTGAAGCCATCAGGACCAGGACTCTTATTTTTCTTCATCGACTTCAGAGTTGTCAAGATTTCGCTATCAGAAATGTCTCTCTCCATCCAAGAGGCTTGAGAGTCAGTAACAATATTGGAAACATAGGGGGCAAGATCCATTAGATCGGGGTCCTCCCCTATAGGAAGAGAGCCTAGCAAGGAGGAGAAGTGGTCCACTGCAATATGTTGGATATCCTTTTGACCAGTAAAGAGGACACCCGCCTCATTTTCAATAGCAAGGATTTTATTTTGATTCCATCTATTCTTGATTTGATTGAAGAAGTAGCCCGAGTTTTTGTCCCCATCCTTAAGCCATTGGATTCTTGATTTTTGCTTAAGAAATTTCTCTTCACATCTAAGGGCACACCACAAATTTCCAGAGTGAAGCCTTTGAGCCTTAAGGAGAGAGGGATCATTCGGATTGGAAGCAATAGCATTCTGCGTAATATGGAGGAGAGCTCTGGCCTTATCCACATTAGAGGTAATATTACCATTATCTTTGTTCAAAGTGGAGAGAGCCCATTTGACCGATCTAAGCTTACCAGCTAAAATTTGAAGAGGATCCCCAGAGGTATGGATATTCCAAGCAGACTGGACAACCTCATGGAAATTTTCAAGCTCACCAAGGAAATTAAAAAACTGGAAAGGCTTGGGAACTCTAGGCAAGGTCAAACCAGTTTGAACCACCGCAGGGCAGTGATCCGAGAGGTCCCGAGGAGAGAAGATTACCTGAGAAGCATGGAAGTGATGTAACCAGTCACAGTTGACCATAACTCTATCAAGCTTTTTGTACTGTGGTTTAGAGTCACTAGAATTCCACCAAGTGTGAATAGGACCAACAGCACGAAGATCAGACAAGAGGATATCAGTAGTGCAGTCCAGGAAGTCCTGCATACCCCCATTCCAAGAATCATTTCCACCCTTTATTTCAGTAACAGATAGAACCTCGTTAAAATCCCCAAGCAAACACCAAGGCAAGTTGATCGAGTTACATAGGGAGCGAAGGTCAACCCAAAGGGATTTTCTCTCAGAGGGGGAATTAAAACCATAAACAAAGGTGACAAAAAACTGCATAGAAGAGGCAACAGATAGAACTAAGAGATGCAGCGGTTTAATAGCAGCTATAGCAGAGGGAATAGGGTCCAGAGATTTGCCAAGGGTAGACTGGCCAGGCGAAAACCCTCTTTTAAACCCTGGCCCACCTAAATCCTGGTGTGAGGTTGTCTCTCCTAACTCCGAAAAACCTACCCGCTCTCTTTCCTACCACCATCCCTTAACCGAAGATGGTCCGATTCTAGTTAAACCTCCCACCGATGTGCTCAAACGTGGAAATTTGCTCTGGTCTTCCAGCCTTGTGGGTTATTTCTTACACTCAAACATCCCCTTCAAGGTTGTAGAACCCATTGCCAAACGCCTCTGGGGCAACTTGGGTCTCACAAGTGTTTTTCTCCATAGCAAAGGCTACTATATTTTCAAATTCAAATCTGTCTCTGCTAGAGACAATGTCCTTGCCTCGGGTCCCTGGCACTTTGCCTCAAAAGTGATTGTCCTACAACCTTGGAAAGAAGGAGTTGAATTTTCAAAATCTGATCAGCTCAAAATTCCCATTTGGGTAAAGCTTAGCCAAATCCCTCTTTCTTACTGGTCTGATGAGGGTATTAGCTACCTTGCTAGTGCCATAGGTAGGCCTTTGTTTACAGATGAAATGACTTCTAAGCATGACTTAATGCACTTTGCCAGAGTCTGCATTGAAGTCCAAGCTTCATTCTCCTTTCCTTCCTCTATTAATGTTGTTGTTCTTAACGAAGAAACTTCTGAAGACATTATTGTCCCGGTTAGTGTTGAATACCAGAGTAAGCCACCATCATGCCCCTTCTGCAAAGTTTTTGGCCACTCTCCTTTGAAATGCCCCAAATCCAATTTTAAATGGGTGCCCAGAACAAATGCTCAACTTGAATCTGCTCCCAAACCTGCTGACGGCACTTCGGCCCCTGGCCCCTTACTTCCCACTCCTGCTCCTGATGTTGTCAAAAATCCACATGCTGGTACTCATGCAAATGACTGGGTAACTGTCTCCCGAGGTGCCAAGGTTGGAAATAACCCGTCTCCTTCTCTTCCTATCTTGGCCTCGCCTAACTCCTTCTCCCCCATTGCAAATGCTATTGTCTCTGATGCTCTCTCTCCCTCTGACTTGGATTCACCCCCCATTAACTGCCCTATATTGAACAAGCTAATTGCTATTGATGAGAAGGAGGGCAAGGACTTGAAGCATAAGCAAAGATCTGGGCTGGACCCTTCTCAAGATGCTAAGCGTAGAAACAAAGGCAAGGGCCATGGGGAAAAAACCTCCTGCTAACCACTACTACCCCCTTATTTTTCTATGTTAATGTTAGCGACATATAATATTAGAGGTCTTAATAAAAAGCCAAAGCAGGCTTATGTTAAACAGTTAATCCTAGATAATAGTATCTCCCTCATTGGTCTGTTAGAAACCAGAGTCAAGCAGCATAAAGCTAGTAGAATCTCCAATAATATTTGTAGGAACTGGACTTGGTTTTATAACTATGATTACCACCACAATAGCAGAATTTGGGTTGGTTGGAACCCAAATATCTGGCAAGTGGATATCCTTTTTGTATCCTCCCAAGTTATTCATTGCAACATCAAGCACTTAGCCAATGGCTGTACTTTTTTGGGTTCTTTTATCTATGGTTTGAATTCTATATCTGAAAGGAAGAACTTATGGGCTGATTTATCCTCTCTTAGCTCCCCTCTCAACTGGTGTGTCCTGGGTGACTTTAATGCTATCAGCAACCTTAGTGAAACTGACAGGACTGAAACCGATTGGGACTCTGGTATGGAGGATCTCAAAGAGTGCATGCAGAACCTTGAAATGGTTGACATTAGGGGCATTGGTCCCTTCTATTCTTGGTGGAACTGTCAAATTGAAAATCCAATCCATAAAAAACTGGATAGAGCTTTGGGAAATGCATCATGGCTCAACTCATTTCCCCTTGCCCAAGCTACTTTTGCCCCCAGAGGAATGTCTGACCACTCTCCTGTCATGCTTAACCTTGGCATTCCGGCTTCAAGGTCAAGGAAGCCTTTCCAGTTCTTCAACCACATGTTTCTCTTGGATGGCTTTCATGAATGTGTGTCTTCTGCCTGGATGCAACCCGACCTTGGTAACCCCTTTCATATCCTAACTGCCAAGCTTAAGAGAACAAAAAGAGCCTTAGTTACCTTAAATAAATCCATTGGA
Source organism: Panax japonicus (assembly GCA_020205505.1). Taxonomy (NCBI): domain Eukaryota; kingdom Viridiplantae; phylum Streptophyta; class Magnoliopsida; order Apiales; family Araliaceae; genus Panax; species Panax japonicus. The sequence goes on along the minus strand of CM035097.1, from coordinate 38,972,100 downwards.
AATCTATCATCTTCTGTTAAGGAAGCAACTTCAAACCTCCACAGAGTCCAATCCTTGCTATCCAACAGGCCACTTGATCTGGATCTCATCTCCCAGGAGCAGAGCTGCCTTCAGGTTCTTTGGAATTCCTTGACTCCAGAGGAAACTCTCATCCACCAGAAATCTAGAGCTACCTGGCTTGCTACAGGGGATAGAAACACCAAATTTTTCTCCAATCTGGTGAAAAGCAGGTGGAACACAAACAAAATCCTTTCTATTTATAGCTCTTCCGGCGATCTGGTTCAGGGGCAGGAGGAGGTTGAAAATGTGGCTATGAATTATTTCAAGGATTTGTTCAATTACCAGCATCTACCTCCTTCAGCTATGTTTGAAGATTATGGAGTTCTCCCTACCAAACACATAACTGTCTCTCAAGCTGACATCCTTTCGGCTCCTATCACAGCTACTGAGGTATTCAAAGCTCTCAGTGGTATGAAGCGAAACAAAAGTCCAGGCCCGGATGGTTTTAACGTGAATTTTTTCACTCACTGCTGGGACATTGTTGGTGAAGACTTCACAAAAGCCGTTCTATTCTTCTTCTCTTCCTGCCGAATGCCTCGAGGTGTAAACTCAACTGCCATTGCTCTTATCCCAAAGTGCTCAAATCCCTCTCTCATGTCTGATTTCAGACCAATATCATGTTGCAATACAATCTACAAGTGCATATCAAAAATTCCTGCTGATAGACTCAAATTGGTCCTCCCCTCTATTATTGATAAGGCCCAGTCTGCTTTCATCAAAGGAAGAAGCATAAGCGACAACATATTCCTTGCCCAGGAGCTATTCCGAAACTACCACCGAAAATCTGGTCCTCCTCGCTGTGCCTTAAAAATTGACCTAAGGAAAGCGTTTGACACGCTAAATTGGGACTTCCTAATGGGCACCCTCAAATCATTCCATTTTCTTCTCAATTTCTAGACTGGATCTATCCCTGCATTTCCACTGCTATGTTTTCAGTCAAGGTCAATGGTTCCCTTTCTGGTTACTTTGGTAGTACTCGAGGCCTAAGGCAAGGTGACCCCCTTTCCCCCTACTTGTTTGTGCTAGTAATGGAAATGTTCTCCCTTAAACTCAACTGGGGTTCAAAACAATCTGGGTATATTCACCACTGGCGCACCAAAACCAGCGACATATCTCATCTCCTTTTCGCTGATGACATCTTAATCTTCTGTCATGCCAACCTCCAAACCATCTCCATAATACATTCATGTATCCACTCTTTCTCCCTATTCTCCGGTCTCATTCCTAATATCCATAAGAGCCAATGTTTTCTAGCCTGCGAAGACCCTGAAACAAAAGCTTCCATCCTATCTTTCCTGGGCTTCACTCTTGGTACTTTCCCCACCAGATTTTTGGGTGTCCCCCTAATCTCTTCTAAGCTTTCATACCAGGATTGTATTCCCCTTATCCATACAATCACAAAAAGAGTCTCTTCATGGACTGCTACTGCCCTTGCTTATTCTGGTAGGGTCCAACTCATAAAATCTGTGCTCTTCGCAATTCAGTCATATTGGAGCACTCATTTCCTACTGCCTAAATCAGTCATTAGAGCCATTCAGTCTATTCTTTGTCGATTCCTCTGGAAGGGAACCTCCCTTGCTCACTATGGTGCTAAGGTTGCATGGCATAACATCTCACTCCCTACTGAGGAAGGGGGTCTGGGCATTAAAAGTCTCCTAGATTGGAATAAAGCCCTTCTTCTACTACATCTCACCCATGTTTTGCAGATTAACACTAAATCCCTATGGGCTAAGTGGGTGCAGACCACTGTTCTTCTTGGGAAATCTGTTTGGCAGATAGAAGTCCCCACTGATTGTTCATGGATTTGGAGACAACTACTCAAGCTCAGGCCCATTGCTCTTCAGCATCTTGAATACGTTGTTGGCTCTGGAGAAACCTTCAATCTATGGTACGATCCCTGGCTTAATGGTTCTGCCATCAACCCGAGCAGTGCCTTTCTCTCAAATTCAGGCCTAACCATCTCAGCCACAGTCAGGGACATTATGAATACTTCCTCCTGGCACCTTCCCCTATCCAACCATCATGAGGTAATTCTCCTCCGGCATCTAGTACAATCTGTTCCCTTCCCTTCTGCATCCATGGACTGTATCCTTTGGGACTCAATGGATATCAACTGCATTATATTTGGGGAAGCATCAGGAACAGGAAACAGGCTGTTCAGTGGCACACAATTCTATGGCATAAACTGCATGTGCCGAGATACTCCTTCATGCTCTGGCTTGGATTTCATGGAAAGCTCCAAACTAATGACATCACTCGAGCCTATACAGGAAGGACCTTCAACTGTCAGCTTTGCAATAAGCACCCTGAAACCTTTTCACATCTTTTCTTCACCTGTGAATACTCCACTGTCATTATTAAGGCGACACTCCAATTGGGTGGATGGCTCTCATTACCCCTGGACTGGACTGGACTCACTGACTTTATCTCTTCTTTCCAAGGGAGGAAATTATCAAAACATATCCTCAGCCTCTCTCTGGCTGTTTCCTTCTATAAGATATGGGAAGCAAGAAACAAAAAGCTTCACAACGGGACACTAATTCCTCCAAGATGTCTTGCTACTGATGTAATTAGTATAATTAAATCTAGATTATCTACTAATTCATCCTTCCTCAAAGCTACCAACTATTGTCAATACTATTGTAATTGGCTTAGGACAACGATCTAATGCGTATCAGATGTTATGACTAGTTTGGCTCAACGGACTTGGGTTTGCTGTGCTGGCTGTTGCTGTGATGCTGCCTTGTTTTTCAGTCCGTCATCGGGTTCGGCTATTTGCAATTAAAGGTCTGGGAAGACACCTGGGTTTAGCATCCTGGTTCGGTTCGGGGCTCGGCATCTTGTCCTCGGAACGCTGGGAATGTTGGTTTTGGCTTCGGGGTTCGGCTGGCTTTGGCTTCGGGGTTCGGTTTTATGGGTCGGCCATTCGGGGTTCAGCCTCTTATCTTCGGATGCTGGGGGTTGATGGTTTCGGCTTCGGGGTTGAGTGGAAAATTTAGCTTCCATGGCAGTTCGGCAGTTCGGCAGTTCGGCTTTCATGGCAGTTCGGCAGTTCGACTTCCTTAGCGGTTTGGTTCAGTTACTGCTTCTGTTTCTTCGGGACGCTGAGGATGCTGGGTTCGGCTTCGGGGATGCTGGGTTCGACTTCCTTAGCGGTTTGGTTCAGTTACTGCTTCTATTTCTTCGGGACGCTGGGGATGCTGTTTCCGGCTTCGGGGCTTGGTCTCCTATGCCTCAGCATCCTCTTCTGCTCCTGCTCCACTTCAGCTCGGTCTTCGGCCACATTCTTTTGGCTGCCTGGTTCTATAGTTGCTTAAGCTCCCATGCTTGTTTTCTATTGTTTTTTCTATTGTCTTGCTTAGTACTGCTCCTTGAGCTCGGCTGTTTGCCTTTGCCTTTGTTGTCCACGTTGGGGGTTGTCCCGTGTGGTTATACCAAAGCTTCTGGGGTATGCCCTTAGCAATTGTATTATCTCTTTTCCTTTCATATATACAAACAAACTTAGCAAAAAAAAAAAAAAAAAAAAACAGATAGAACTAAGCAATGCATAAATTGAGAAGATTTAGAAATAATATTTACAGTCCAAAGCGAAGGGTCCCATCCTACCCAGATTCTTCCATTAACATGATGCTCATAATTAAAATGCCAACACCAATTTTTACATATAGCTTTGGAAATAACATTGGCTTTTGGGCTTTTGACTCTAGTTTCAACTAGGCCAACAAAAGAAATATTATGCTTACGCAAAAGAGCAAGGACACTATCCTGCTTGGACTTCATATTTACACCTCTAATGTTCATAGAGCAAAAATTAACCATAAAACGGTTAAGGTTAAAGTGGAGCAGGACGCCCCCCTCCTTTAATTTTTTTCTTTGGAGACTGGCCCGGAATCAAACCAACTCGAGCTTTCGCCTTTAGGTCACGACCAGCCTTTTCATCAACCATTTTTAACTTTCCCACAAGGGGATTAGGAGGAGGAGAGAGGTCAGTGTCCGAGAAATTCTCCATAGCTTCCCCAGCCCCAGCAATAGGCTTAAAGAAGTTGGAGCTACTGACCAATAGGTTAAAGTGTGCAAGGGAAGGTCTCATCTGTGAGACTATTTAGACCGTGGAATAGGATGTGAAGCCTATTTTTGAACATCGTTTCTTGTCAATCCTGGTCTATTTGTAGTTCCCGGTTTGGTTCTTTTTTTTTTGCTAAATTTAGACTGAAATAAAAAAAAATTGGGGAATACAGAACCACATGGGGAAGACCCAAACAGAAATATCAGATACACCATAGGACATGCCCTATGGAGTAAAGACTATTAAAAAAAGGCGACTGCCATAATGAAGCAATTCAGAACATGATAAAACATTAAGAAGATGCCCGAACATGGAACCACCTGAACCCGCTGCCTTTTGTGGCCGAAGCCCCACTCTATGAGGACATACATTATGACGCCCCACGGATCCGAAGACTAAGCCATAGAGGAGTCCTTCAGGAAAAAAAGGAGTCAACGACCGAACTTGCCGAAGCTGTCCATAACCGAAGCCCCACTCCACGAAACTGGCCGAAGCTTGCTCTAACATGTAGTTCTAACTAATAAAGAGAAAAAAGAAGTGAGACTTTAAGGTAACTAGAAATTTCATAAGAGAAGAATTGGAAACATTCTAGCGTAGAAAGTCTTGTTTACTTTCTCCTTGGAAGAGAAGGTTGAAGCTTATGGTTAGTAGCCTAAGCGCTAAGAAGCTCTAATCCAATCATGCTACTTCGGCTATATGCTTAACACATGCAAGTCGATCAGTTCACCCTTAAGAAAAAGAAAGAGGCTTAAGTTATCAGTTCGAATCCGAATAAGGGCTTTTCTGTTTTTTAAAAAGAGCTAGTGAAAGCGATAGCGATAGCTTACATAAAGTAGCAAGCTCTTCCATTCTCTTCTCCTTGCCTAGTCCGAAAGCCGTAGCCATCTCAGACTTTTCTTTTGTCGAGTGAAGTCCTGGAGTTACTGCCTTCCTCCTTTTGCTTTTGTCGACCTGAAGCTGCAGTGAAGGAGGGAATGGATTAGATTACTGAGGAATTCAATAGCTCGACTGGAAAGGAGAGGCAGGAGCATAAAAGAGTATCTGAGGAAGTAGTTTCAGTCTCAGGATCTTTTCTTTCAAGAGAAGGGGAATCTTTTCAGCGGGGTAGAGTAATGGTCAACTCATCAGTCTCATGATCTGAAGACTACAGGTTCGAATCCTGTCCCCGCCTAAAGAGAGGATGGGTTCGTTGAAGGTAGGCTAAGTCTTACACTCAACTTGCCTTCTTCTCTCGTACTTTAGCCGTAAGCTTTTGTCATTGATGTCGGAAAGGAAAGAGAAGTGGGTGCGGTCAGGTAGTTAGCCCCTGGGGTCACCCCGAGGAGACGGACATAATCGCCTGGCGAAACTCGACTTATATTACCGACGTAAGCTCCTTCTAACAGAAATGGAAAAAGAAAAAAGCTAAAGTACGAGGAAGAAGAGCTAGAGCTCAAGCTCAACGCTCTCGCGAGAGATAACATTTAGTTCTCTTTTTTAAACAAAAAATAGATTATGGTTTATACCTTCTATCTCTGCTACAAGTTAAGTTCATAAAGAAGGTTGTCGGGTTTAGATCGAAATGGAATTCCTGAGAACTGGGGCTGGAATATTATACTTGTTCTCTTTCGAGAGAGGCACTGTAAGTAGAATAAACAAGAAGTCTACTTTGCCGCTTCACAGCTCCACAATCCCGCTTCTTTTTTATCTAAAAGAAGCTTCGCAAAGTGCACTCTCAGTCCCCTTCGTACGACAGGGCCCCTGCCATTCTTCCCTCTATGGAACCAGGCCGAATCCCCAACTACGTTAGAAAAGGGGTCTTGGCAATCCGCCCAATATCGTATAAAGCTGCTGCTACTTCGTCCCCTTCGTTGCCTGCTTCAATCAATCGTATTTCTGCTCGTGAAAACGGAAACGTACTTTATTAAGGCTGATGCTCGTGCCCTACCGAGTGAAGGAGAGAAGGCAGTACTTATGGGGATCCAAAGTGACTAGCCGGAGTACTGATAGTACTGAAGGCGAGGTATCATTTAGTATCTGTTGACCGGACTAGTCTCGTCCCATCCGGGCTGTTTGGCTGACATATCCAAAGGGTAGGATTCCGTTCCCGAGGGGGTGAGGCTGCCGCGCTTGGTACGGTGAGTTGCTAGCTATGGACCAGAGAGAAGAGGCATCTGACTCATAAGCTACTAGCACGAAAAAAAGTGGTTCTTTACTTTCTTATTCTTTCTACCCTTTCCTCCCATGACAAGATCTTAGCACTGCCGAAGTCCTATTCAGGGGGTGGTATACAAATGGTTTGGTTTACGCACGAACAAAGATCTTTATACTGGAGCTCTTTTCTGACTATTCATCTCTTCGCTTTCATATTAGGTCGGCTCTCTTTGTTTATCTTTTAGGGGCATCCCTATTAGTTTAGTATTGGTTTTCGATGACGGGGGTTAGGCGAGAGTAGGCAACTAGTCCATCCTTGCTAGAACAATTGACTACCAGACTTGTATACAAGAATCAAAGAAAAATTGGCTCTATCGATGAGAGCTTAGGTGAAGGCTCGAATAGCTTAGTTTAAATACTCTGTATGTGTATGGGATGTTCTTTCTATATAGTGATAAACGGAGGGATCTTGCTTTCTAAAAGCCATAGTCAGGCAGAAGTCAGTGTGCAGTCAGCCAGTAGATGACACCATAGAGGGAGTTGGAAAAGCACGGATAGGGGTTCTACCACGATATGATATCTCTTATTGACAAAGCGCTATCAAAGCCACTGTCCCAATAGCTTCGTTTAGGAGCCCACTAAATTTCTTGTTAGATGGAGGAGCGGAAGGGGCAAAGTAAACGACCCACGGGGCGGTAAGAAGGTATGTGAAAGTAGAAGCCAGGGAAAGAGAGAGCAGAGGAGCTAATAGTTTAACCATACCGCCCATGCCGATCTGCCAACTTTCAAGGACGGACTTTCCGTTGACACCTAGTTCTTTCCTGCGGCTCGTCTCACGACTGGGTCAAAGCAGAGTCCAACCAATCTACGCATAGAATAAAGCAATCGTCAACCGAAAGACCAGAAAGACCTGGAACAGTAAGATCGGGAGGTGTCCTCTTAAGAAGGAATAAAAAACTTCTGGGGTCAGCTTCGATCACGAGGAGAGAAGAGCGGACCATTGAAAGTCTCAATTCCTATCCGCCCAAGGTAGAGAGTTCGATTTCGAATCCAACGATTTATTGACCTACGAATCTGCTATTACGCAACTCAACCCTTCTCCGCAAACTCTTTCAGTTGTTGGATGCGCAAAACAACCTATTCCCCTTTACGACGACTCGGTGACCTTTGACACGTTACACCTGGTTGCACGTAATCTTTACTTTCGCCTTTCACTCGTGCAGTTGGACTGACTAGTGACTTTAAACCTTGAGACCGAGCCCTGCCTCTCACCTTTCGGTTCATTGCAAGGAAAGACTCAAAAGAAAAAAGGCAGCTTTCGGCGAACACAAGCCCTCGGGACTTGACACTTGGACACCGGGAAGCTTGCCCCTTGAGCCTGGGTCCTTCGTTTGGAACTGCCCTTTTCCTTTCCACTTTGGAATTCCTCGTTGCTTTCCCCTTTGACCTGTGTCAAACTCCACTTTTGCTGTTGCCAGGTGGAATGATTCATTCAACCTCGGTATCGGCAACCAAGACGCCCTTCTCTGTCGAATGAATCTTCAAATCATCATCTTCAAACCACGACTCCGATCACGGTTTCCAGTTTACTTTATCTCAGGTGACAGGGGCAGGAGAACACTTCACAAAATGCGCTTTGACAGCGAGCGAGATCTTTGAAATTCAATCAGAACAGCACTGGGTGAGTAAGAAATAGGATTCTTTTCTTGTCTGAGTCGCGTGGATCACAAAATGGATCTATGATTTCAAGTCCACTCGTTGATTTCGAGAAAACCGAATCAATCTCCTTCGGACCCTCCAACTCGAGATTTTGATTCATAGAACTGGCCATCAAATGTATATTCATCCATCTATCAGCTGCGTCTTCTTTAGTGAATGAAAGAGGGACTCGTTTCATAGGTAGCAAGGATAGGAAGAAGCGGGCTTTTGAATGTGGGTGCTGTTGGGTACAGCTAGCAGAGGGGATGTCGGAGCTAGGGAATATACTTTGTGATTGCTGAACTCGCGGAAGAGAAAGGGCGTTATATACTTTTTTTTTCTTTTAGCTATCTCAACTCTTCGACTTCGAAAAATGAGGATTCTTTCTTCAGTGGAAGAGAAAGAAAACCCTTAAAACTATCGGCCCTTGCATAGGAAAGATGGGGATCGGTGCACGGATGACCCGAAGATAGAGCTCAGAATCAGTAGAGAAACAGAAGACCAACCCGCCAAAGACTATCACCTGCTGAACCAACATGTGATAGGGAGATCATAGAGGTGAGTTAACATGCTGATTCTAGCTTCGCCCTTTGTTGAATGATTGGACTAGCTCGCAAAAGAGTTAAAAAGTGGATGAAACAAAAAGTAAATGGTTGGCAGTTATATGTTTGTTGGTTAGCCTCTTAATCATGTGTCCTTTTCCATTTCAGTATTCTCCAATGATTATGAAAAGACCGCTAGCTATAGAGCCAGGTAGTAGCTATATATAGTCGTTGGCGAAAGGACGAAAAGAGGAATAAAGGTTAATTTCTTGCTTTCAATCCAGGAAATACTCAAAATGGCTCCACCCACCTGCATCCACCCCCCAGGGATTCAACCAGCAGCAGCTTATCCACTGTCGGGAATGCCAACTATGCCTGATCGGATCACAAGAGTCATCGTATAGAATGTCGATACCCTTACATCCTTATCATCAGATTCACCCACCTGTAAAAGGTTTTTTCATTTTTAGGCTGGCTTTGGTCAGTTAACTTTGTGATAAGTGTACCGAATCTCTCTGATTGCAGTCTTGGATCGATAAAGCTCCACCCATAGTGCCTTAGGTCGGTCCTCGGAGGCTAAGATCGACTGCTTCAGAGAACCAGACCTGGTATGCCAAGTCGGTAGCCTTTTCTTCCACTCTTGGGATAAGGGGCAGAATGCATTTTTACTCTTTCCCGATCGAAGTCCAGACGAACTTGATTTCTTCTTTATTGAAGTCAGGATAGCCTATCCCCGCATATGCCTGGCATGTTTCTTTGCGGTACCCCCTTCTATCCTAGTCCTCTTCTTACCATCTTTCTTGGGTTGGGAAAGCGGCTTTTAGCTCATTCCATTTGTTCACATCAGATTATCTTCCATCTGATCTTTTTTCTTCCTTCTATACTGACATGAAATTATGGGAGTTCCATTTCAGTTAGAACTTGAGTTATCACGTAACCCTACCTCGTACTATGTTCTCGCCTCCTGAGAATCTTATAATTTTAGTATACTGGCTCTCGCTCATTTCCTCTCTGCCCCTAGTCCTGAAGAGAAGTGGCCTCCAGTAATTCATGCCACTTTCACTTTCAGGCCTTTCTCTGAAACTCCTACTTATTGTGCCTTAACTATCACTACGGATATGCTTCAGATAGGTGTCTTTTATTTCCTATTCTCAAATCCGCAAGAAGTTTATTCCCCGCCTCACTTACTAAAGAGCTGGAGTTAGAATGGAGGGTTGGTTATCGACTCTACACTACGGGTTAGGTTAGTTTCTTCCTTGGTATAAAAAGTAGAAGTAATTAGCGGACTCCCTACCTACCTTGATTTACAGCTAGAGCTACCCTTACTTGCCTTACTTTTACGATCCTGGGGGAACCTTTCCCAACATAAGACATGACGGTACCTGCCCTGACGGCTTCACTCCATTCACCCCGGGCAGCAGGTAACGAGACTGAACCTGGGGTCCAGGATCTGTAGTTTGTAGTTCTCCAAACTTGAAAAGTAACTAATGGCTGGTGAAAGCCCAACTTTCCTTTTTTAGGATAAATTTGCCTATGACTTGATGTAAAATGAAAAAGTACTTTAAGATAGGCATGAATCCCTAATAGGCGCTCTTAGTTCATCATTCTTTTTTCCGCATTCGACCAGGTAGGAGCGGAGACACTCGACTAACAGGAGAGGTTGTTCGGAGACAAAAACCCGTAAGGTTAAGGGGAGGATCCATAGTAAGTTGCGTATAGGCTCATTGCAGTTCCTTGAATTCGCTCGGTACGACTTCAAGTCTGGGGAGTAACAACTTCGTTGTCATACCCGTTCCCCTACCCCTCGGGGCCTTGTAATGAGTGATTTCTCGCTAGGGCTAGGGGACCCTGGATCCTAACCCTACACGCATAAGGGGGCTCAACCGACAGGGTTAGAAAGTAAAATTATATTCGTAGCGGGGGAGTTAGTGACTCATTAACATTCCTGCCCCATAATAAAGAGATCTTTGACCGCTCCGCTATATTCTATTCCTTCAATAGGTATGGAGTTTTGGCAGTCAAGCAGTAAATGAAATGAAGGGACGTAGAGAAAGTAAACAAGGTGATTCATGAGATGGTTTAAGATATGAGAGATTCCCTATGCTAGTGCTGTTCCGATTTTGTACACAACATCCGATTCGATTCACCCCGAAAAAGCATGAGTAAAGCAAGGATGGCATGGGTTTTTTCCGCAGAGCAACCTTAGCAGAGCTCTGATCAAAAACAGGACAAGAATCAAGCACCTTGCGAGCATTGGCTAGAGCAGCGAACGAACCTATAGAGGATAGGTTATTAACATCATGTAATGGAAGCCCTAACACAGAAATGTAATCCATGAGCTTGGGACGAAATGACTGGTACGGAGAGGGTTCGTCGGAGGTTGCTAGATAGCTCATCGCGGTGTCGGATCCTCCTGTACTTTGTCGGATTTTTGTTCTTGTTCCTTCTGATCTGTTAGTTCGAGGTCTTCTCTGTTCCTTCTTTGTTTTGGGTTTTGTTTCGTGCTTATCCTCCATGGGGAAACAACAGAAACGCTTAAAATCCAAATCTGCAACAAAGAGGCCTCGATCTAAGCTGGTGCTCAGTTCTATTGGAAATGCTTGTGTTGAGGATTGTTTTGATTTTTCAAGATCTTGTTTCAAATCTGTCGTATCTAGTCTTAAGGATGCTGACTTTGAATTACCAGACAATTTCTACTCCTATGATGAGGATGATTTGCCTATTGTTCATGCTGATTCATCGTTAATGGTGAGTGAATCTCACTCTCCTGAAGTTACGTGTGTGTTACCTGGTGATTGCCATGGGACCCACTCAGTTGATTGTCTCAAGGAACCTTTGGACTTAAACCCACGTGCTTGTGCTGATAACTTTCAGCCTTATAATTCAAATAGTCTGAAAGGAAATACATCTTCAACCTCTCAAATCTCAAATTGTCTGGGCCCTGCCCTTGCACCCCAACTCACCCAACATTTCAATAACTTCTCTCAATCTCAGTCTAAGGAAGCTGATGAACCTTTGTCTATGCCAAAACCGTTATCCATTCAATTTGGCGAATTCTCTTCTCCTCTTGCCGGTGAATCCTCTTCGACCAACGGTAGGGCTGCTTCCGCTTCCTTTGGGTTTTTGTTCCATCATAAGGTATGTCCTCTAAAAGATCAAGAGATTCTCTCCATTCCTTCAAAAATCTCACAACATGGAGTTGATGTTTGGTCCCTCTCCCTTGTGGGTTCCTTTGTTGGTTGTAAGAAATCTATTCACTATGCTTCCTTCTGGGCAAAAAAAATTTGGGGTGACCAAATTGCAAAAGTGTTTTCTAAAGGAAATGGTCTTTTCATTTTCAATTTTAAGCAAGAGGACGATATGCTCAGTATTCTCAACCCCGGTCCTGTATTTTTTTTGGCAAATCCCTCCTAGTCATTCATCGATGGCAGCCTAGTATGGAATTGGTTAAATTTGATCCTACTGCTATTCCTATTTGGATTAACTTCCATAATGTCCCTCTAGCCCTTTGGCATGATGATGGTTTTGCTTACCTTGCTAGTCATTTTGGTAAACCTTTGTCCCTTGATGAGCATACTAGGAAGGGTAACAAACTTGCATTTGCTAGAGTATGCGTGGAAATTAAGGCCAGCACAACTGTTCCAAGTTCATTCAAAATTCAAATTGAAAATTGCGCTCCTCGTGAAATCAAGGTGGAAATCCCTTGGAAGCCTTGGAAATGCTTGCACTGTAAGATTTATGGTCATTCCGATGCTTCCTGCACATCTAAGCCACGAGCTATGGCACATTAGCGTGGGGAACACAAATCTTTTTGGAAAGAGGTGGAAAAACGAAATGAGGTACTATCATCTTGCCCCTCCTCTCCTACCCTGCCCCAGCAATACTGGGCTGATGTTCATAAGCAAAATAAACACCCTCTCGGGGATTCAATGGCCTCCAATGGTGCAGTTTTCCCCTTGGACTCTAGTATTGGATTACAGCCTGCTCGTCCAGAAATTGCTGATTGCAGTGGCAAAGTTTTGATGGTAAACTCACCGGACGTATCATCACAAAAGTGAAAAGTTATATCTCCGGGATCAAGTTCGAAAAAAAGAGTTCATTTTGACAAAACTGCAGTTTTAATGGATATAGCTAATATTGCTAAAAAAGATGCTTTAGCTACTATCTCCTTTCCAGCCCTCAAATCTTGCTTAAAGGTTCCCACTGGGAGAATTGCAATGCGGCTAATCGAAAATAAACCACCTTGATGAGGGCTTGGTTTTTTTTTTATGGGAATGGTGGTTGTACAACAGATTTACTTCGACTGGAGCTTTTTTTTTGCTAAATTTAGACTGAAATAAATAAAAATGGGGAATACAGAACCGCATGGGGAAGACCCAAACAGAAATATCCGAGACACCATAGGACATGCCCTATGGAGTAAAGACTATTAAAAAATATACAGGCGACTGCCATAATGAAGCAATTCTTTTTTTTTGTTTTTTTTTGCTAATTTTAAACTGTATTAAAGAAAGAAAAATTACAAACCTCATGAGAAAACCCAATCAGAATATAGCATAGACATCATAGGACATGCCCTATGATGTCATGACTATAAAGATTACAAGCATTAAGCCCCACAAGCTATAACAGAACCTATCATTTTTCAAAAGGGAGCATTAGACTAACATTTTTACATTTTTACATAAGATAGCATAAGAGAGAAAATGTAGCCCTGTTGTACCCATAGCTGAGAACCAGAAATCCAGCAAAATGTGACCAAGCAGCGAAACCTCCGGCTGCAAACTAAGCCCATAAAGACCACAAGTACCGTGTAAGCCACCAAGCTATAACCAACTACAACCAAACTGCTGCAGCAACGAACGACAACTGCAGCAGCACCACACAGCACCTCGCCCAGCACAGTTCGCCCTAGACCGAGCACAGCTCGCCCGATTAAGCACAACAAACTGCCTAGACTAAAAGAATTACAGGTACTAAGCTCAGCGAGCTAAGATAAAACCAACCATTTTACATGAAGCCCCATTTCAGTTGAATCAAACGAATAAGAACCCCAATAGCAGTATACCCCTTAATCTGGCTGCCATGACAAGCCCAGCAGATTCAGCAGAGACTAGGCCCAGGCTACAACAGACCTCAAACACAAATAACAGTTGGCCCCATAAAAGCAGTCAAGCCCAAATCGACCCCATCCAATTGCAGGAGAGCTGTCTATCCCACATTAACTGATAGATTGCAGCAGACTACAGCAACACAGCCTCCCCAGCAACCAGAAAAGAAACTGCTATAACACTGGAAATCCAGCTACAACTACCACAACAACAAATCAGAGAATAGTTGCTACAACACTGGAAACCAGCAACGAGAAAAAGCACTACAGCAAGGTATTTCACCATAAAGCCAGACCACAACCAAGCTTTGTACCGACCCAATAACCGGATGAGCAAAGGAGAAGGAGCAGACCCAAGCTACCCAAGCCACCAAAGCAGACCTAGGACCAACCTAGCCACATCACCAGCTACAGACTGCAACAGTGGCAAGAAGCAAGCAACATACCACAGACTACAGACAGACTGCAGCAAGCAAAAGACTGCAACGAACAGACCGACAGAACCAGAATGGGACCATCTGCAGCAACCACCCATCTTACAACTAGAAACCACCTGCAGCGAACCAAACCAACTGCAACAACATTTAAGCAGCAAAAAGCATGTCTGGCAGCAGGCCAAGATGTAGAAACACCATGACCTGCAGAACACATCCCTGCCTCAGTCAACCCAACCCCAGATCTGGCAGCAACTGATATACAATGTTTAGCCCCTGCAGCATTAAGAAGCAGAAACCAAATGCAACCATGCATTTCCACAACATATTATAACCAGCAGTATCAATGAAAAGACTATTAAACTATTAAGAAGTCCACAACAAATGTTATAGAACTAAATGACGGCAACATAATCTGTCATTGACCCTCTTAAATATGAGATTAGAAAGAAGACTGCATTTAATCAAGTTCATGATATCAAGGACTATGATTCGGACAAGAGTAGCTTTGTTAGAGAAAATCCTAGCATTACGCTCATTCCACAACCTGTACACAACAGCAGCAAACCCAAGGTGAATGAGACTGTGGTGGAAGCGAGGATTAGGGTAATGAATAAGGTACTCAGTTATCAGACTCCAGCTTCTACTATAACCTCTCCAACCACAGCGTCTTAGAACATAAATAAGAACACGAAAAGAGTAGTTACAATGAAAGAACAGATGGTCAAAAGTTTCCAACTCAGTGGAGCACAACACACAAACAGGATTAACCTGTAACCCAAAACTGGACAGCCGATCCAAAGTTCGCAGCCCCTTATGAAATACAAGACAAAGATTGAACGAGAACCTAGGGGTCAGAATTTTATTCCACACCAAATTTTTTTTTTCGCTAAGTTTGTTTGTATATAAGAAAGGAAAAGAGATAACACAATTGCTAAGGGCATACCCCAGAAGCTTTGGAATAACCACACGGGACAACCCCCATCGTGGACAACAAAGGCAAGGGCAAACAGCCAAGCCAAGGAGCAGTACTAAGCAAGACAATAGAAAAGATAATAGAAAAAACAAGCATGGGAACATAAGCAACATTAGAACCAGGCAGCCAAAAGAATGTGGCCGAAGACCGAGCTGAACTGGAGCAGTAGCAGAAGAGGAAGCTGAGGCATAGGAGACCCAGCCCCGAAGCCGGAAACAGCATCCCCAGCTTCCTGAAGACAAGAGGCTGAACCCCGAGGGCCGAACCATAATAACCGTCCCCCGAAGCCGAAACCAGCATCCTCAGCGTCCCGAAGAAACAGAAGCAATAACTGAACCAAACCGCTAGGGAAGCCGAACTGCCGAACTGCCATGAAAGCTGAACTGCCGAACTGCCATGGAAACTAAGTTTTCAACCCAACCCCGAAGCCGAAATCATCGACCCCCAGCATCCGAAGACAGGAGGCTGAACCCCGAAAGGCCGACCCATATAAACCGAACCCAGAAGCCAAAACCAACCGAACCTCGAAGCCAAAACCAACATTCCCAGCGTCCCGCGGACAAGGTGCCGAGCCCCGAACCGAACCAGGATGCTAAGCCCAGGTGTCATCCTAGACCTTTATTTGCAAACAGCCGAACCCGATGGCAGACTGAAAAACAAGGCTGACAACAGCCAACACATCATACCCAAGTCCGTTAAGCCAAACCAGTCATAACATCTGATGCGCATTAGATCGTTGTCCTAAGCCAATTACAGTAGTATTGGCAATAGTTGGTAGCTTTGAGGAAGGATGAATTAGTAGATAATCTAGATTTAATGATACTAATTACATCAGTAGCAAGACATCTTGGAGGAATGAGTGTCCCATTGTGAAGCTTTTTGTTTCTTGCTTCCCATATTTTATAAAAAGAAACAGCCAGAGAGAGGCTGAGGATATGTTTTGATAATTTCCTTCCTTGGAAAGATGAGATAAAGTCAGTGAGTCCAGTCCAGTCCAGGGGTAATGAGAGCCATCCACCCAGTTGGAGTGTCGCCTTTATAATGACAGTGGAGTATTCACAGATGAAGAAAAGATGTGAAAAGGTTTCAGGGTGCTTGTTGCAAAGCTGACAGTTGAAGGTCCTTCCTGTATAGGCTCGAGTGATGTCATTTGTTTGGAGCTTTCCATGAAATCCAAGCCAGAGCATGAAAGAGTATCTCGGCACATGCAGTTTATGCCATAGAATTGTGTGCCACTGAACAGCCTGTTTCCTGTTCCTGATGCTTCCCCAAATATGTCTTGCTTTAATGCAGTTGATATCCATTGAGTCCCAAAGGATACAGTCCATGGATGCAGAGGGGAAGGGAACAGATTGTATTAGATGCCGGAGGAGAATTACCTCATGATGGTTGGATAAGGGAAGGTGCCAGGAGGAGGTATTCATAATGTCCCTGACTGTGGCAGAGACGGTTAGGCCTGAATTTGAGAGCAAGGCACTGCTCGGGTTGATTCAGGCCTAACCGTCTCTGCCACAGTCAGGGACATTATGAATACCTCCTCCTGGCACCTTCCCTTATCCAACCATCATGAGGTAATTCTCCTCCGGCATCTAATACAATCTGTTCCCTTCCCCTCTGCATCCATGGACTGTATCCTTTGGGACTCAATGGATATCAACTGCATTAAAGCAAGACATATTTGGGGAAGCATCAGGAACAGGAAACAGGCTGTTCAGTGGCACACAATTCTATGGCATAAACTGCATGTGCCGAGATACTCTTTCATGCTCACACCAAATTTACCTAAGGCACACCAGCCCCCTCTAGCCGAATCGAGCGCCAAATTATAGAGGCTTTAACCTCAGTCGATATAGTGTCATCCCAGAGCACCTGATCGGGCTTAGTGGAATCACAATGCCTATTGAAATCAAAAGCATCCCTAAACACAATGAAATCATTATGATTGGAAGAGGGAAGAACCCATGAGGAATTTCGCACAATTTGGCTAACCGAAGCATTGGGCCCTAGGCCGGAATTGATAATCAAAGAGGAGTGAGCAGAGGAGGCCAAAGGGACTCCATCAAGCCACGGGTCAAATCAAAGACTAGTAGTCATCCCATTGCCAATACGGAATTTTATGTGTTTAGCCGCTACTTGTCTAAGTTGTAATACTTTCCTCCATATCCAAGAGCAGTCGTTAGGGATAGGCATACACCAAAAGTGTTTAGAATTAAGATTTTTACGAACCCAAGAAGCCCATAGAGAGCAGTGCTGTGCATTTACAATCCTCCAAAGGTGCATAATAATCAAAGCTCTATTCCAGTCCTCAAGATGCTTAATAGCAAGGCCTCCTTCAGAATAAGATAATGAAATTTTACTCCAAGCAACTTTTGCTCCATATTTAAGCAATGATGGCCTCTTCCATAAAAACCTACTCATGATGGATTTGAGGTCTTTAAGCACCGCAGCAGGGAGAATAAAATGAGAGGACCAGTATGATTAGATAGAAAAGATAACTGATTTAATTAATTGTAGTCTCCCAGCATAAGATAGAAACTTATTGGACCAAGAAGAGATTCTGGCTTTAACCCTTTCAATCAGAGGGTAGCAATCGGCACAACTAAGTTTAGTTGTTATCAACGGGACCCCCAAAAACTTTGCAGGAAAACCATCCAATTGGAACCTTAGAACATCAATAATGGATGCAGCCTGAGGATCAGGTACCTTGGAAAGGAAACACATGCTCTTTGAATCATTAACATAGAGTCCCGACAAAGTAGAGAAGTTATCTAGGCACTTCTTTATAATCTTAACAGAATGGATATCACCATGACATAAGAGAACGAGATCATCAGCAAAGCACAAATGAGTAATGGAAAGGGCCTTAGTTTTCTAGTGGTGCTTGAAGGGGGCCATCCTAGATTCCTTAGATAACATAGTAGATAATACCTCCATGGCAATAACAAACAGATAAGGCGAGAGGTGGTCCCCTTGCCTTAGCCCTTTAGCCCCTTTAAAATAACCACATAGGGAGCCATTAACCTTAACCGAGAAGAAAGTAGTGGTGATGCGAGCCTTAATCCAAAACACAAATTTAGGAGGAAATTTGAGGAGTCTAAGGGCTGCCAACAGGAAATCCCACGAGACGGAGTCAAAAGCTTTGTTGAGGTCAATTTTCATAGCACACCGAGCCGGACCAACAGGCCTATTACATGATAAAACATTAAGAAGGCGCCCGAACACGGAACCACCTGAACCCGCTGCCTTTTGTGGCCGAAGCCCCACTCTACGAAGACATACAATATGATGCCCCACGGATCCAAAAACTAAGCCACAGAGGAGTCCTTCAGGAAAAAAGGAGTCAACAATCGAACTTGCCGAAGCTATCAATAGCCGAAGCCCCACTCCACGAAACTGGCCGAAGCTTGCTCTACGAAGCCAGGCGAAGCACACTCTATGAAGACCCAGCCTAGGCCGAAGCACACTCTACGACCGAACTGGTCGAAGCTTGCTCTACGAAGACCCAGCCAAAGCACACTTTACGAAGACCTTGTTGAGGCCGAAACACACTCTATGGAGACCCAATCGATGCCGAAGCACACTCTACGAAGAGCCATCACTAAGTGAATACCCAGTAAACCCAACTCTACGAAGTCCCAGCCAAGGCTGAACCCCAGACTACGAGGACCTAGCCGAACCCCACTCTATAGTCGCTTGTCCAGACCCACTAGCCGAAGCCCTTCAAATCACCAACCAGAATATCTAGCAGCAAACTTACCACAACAGCACAAGAGATCTATAGCACCGTCTAAATTTAATTCTTTGAAATCTAACATTAGAATGAAGCCCACACTTAATAAAGTGAATAATATCCTGAATAAGAGTCCAAGCAGGAATGGAGGTATGGGAGAAGATTCTAGCATTTCTTTCAATCCAGATTCTATAGACCACAGAGGCAAACCTAAAATGGAGAAGGCTAGAGTGGAAATTTGTGCTGGTTCGGCTAGAGATAAAGCTAGTAATAGAAGTCCAGCTTCAACTAAGACCTCTCCAACCACACTGCCTAAGAACCGTAACCAGAATTTGAAATGAAAAGAGGCAATCGAAGAACAGATGGTTGAAAGTTTCCCTGTTATGCTAACAGAGCACACACATAGGGTCAATATCAAGTCCAAATTGAGTCAGTCTATCCAGAGTCCGGAGCCCCTTATGAAAAGCAAGCTAGAGGATAAATGATTGCCGAGGAGGTACTGTCTTATGCCATACCAAGCAATGCCAGGGAAAGATAGGGCCAGTCAGACGGATAGAATTCCAGATAGTTGAAGCCTTTCCCTTTGAAGCCATTGTACCATCCCAGAGAAGGCCATCAGTTTTTGTTGAGTCACATGGTCGAGAGAAGTCAAAGGAATTTTGAAAAGCCACATCCTGGTGATTTGAGGCAGGCAACACCCACCTAGAGTTTTGAATAATGCTATTCACATTTGCGTAAGGACCAAGCCCAGAGTTGACAATCAGGGACGAATGAACAGAGTTTGTCAAAGGAGTATGGTCGATCCAGGGGTCGTACCATAAGCTAATATTTTCTCCAGTACCTATATCATAACTAATGTGTCTCCGAGCAAGGTCCCTACATTATAGCACTTTCCTCCATATCCAAGAGCAGTCAGGAGGAATCGGAACAGCCCAGAACGATTTCATCTTGAGCACAGTGGCATTGACCCACTTAGCCCGAAGAGAGGAAGAAGAAGGGTTGGCTACTTGCCAAAGCTGTAACAAAATAAGCGATTTATTCCAGTCCGCGAGGTTTTTAATAGCAAGACCTCCCTCTTCTTAAAGGAAGGTAAATCTTTGTCCAGGCAACTTTCGATTCGAATATTTTCATGGAAGGGCCCTTCCACAAGAATCTCGACATGGAAGACTGAAGATCTTTCAATACCGCTGTATGAAGAATGAAGTAAGCCGACCAATATGCTTGAGAGACATGAATAACTGACTTTATAAGTTACAAACGGTCGGCATATGAAAGGAATTTATCAGTCCAGGAGCTAATTTTGGCTTTGACCCTTTCAAGGAGCGGTTGGCAAGCCACAAGGCTAAGCTTCGAGGTGATTAAGGGTACCCCCAAGAACTTTGCAGGAAACTCCCCCAAACGGAACTCCAAAAGACTAAGGATAAGATCCGATTGGGCTGGAGGAACATGGGATAGAAAACACATACTCTTTGAAGCATTGATGTGGAGACCCGAGCCCAATGAGAACTGGTCAAGACAAGTCTTGATTACCTTGACAAAGTCAATATCACCATGACAGAAGATATGGATGTCATCCGCAAAGCAAAGGTGAGTAATGGACAGAGGAGTTGTACACCAATGGAATTTAAAAGCAGCTTGTTTTGTAGCCTGGGCAAGCATAAGAGCAAAAACCTCCATGATAATGACAAAAAAGATAGGGGGATAGAGGGTCACCATGTCAAAGGCCTTTGGCCCCTCTGAAGTAACCACATAAAGCCCCATTAACCTTGACCGAGAAACTGGATGTGTAAATGCAAGCCTTAATCCAGAATATAAATTGGGGGGGGGGGGGGAAATTTTAAAAGCTTTAGAGCAGCCCACAAGAAGTCCCAAGAAACTAAGTCAAAGGCTTTCCTGAGGTCCAGTTTTAAAGCACACCTGCCCGGTCCAGTGGGTCTATGATAATTTCTAAAAAGTTCTTGAGCAAGGAGAATGTTGTCACCAATTCTCCGACTAGGGACAAAAGCGGATTGAAAGGGAGATATGATGGAAGGGAGGATTCCCTTAAGCCTGGACGCAATAATCTTCGAAATGCACTTATAAGTTGTATTGCAGCAGGAGATTGGTCGATAGTCATTCATAGAGGAGGGGTTCTGGACTTTCGACACAAAAGCAATGGCTGTGGCATTGGTACCCCTCAGCAAGCACCCTTGACTGAAAAAAGAGTGGATAACTGCAATAAAAACCTCCCCAACGATGTCCCAAGCATGGAGGAAAAAATTCACATTAAACCCATCAGGGTCGGGGCTCTTATTCTTTTTCATGTGCTTAATTGTTAACAAAATCTCCGCATCCGACACATCTCTTTCTAGCAAAAGAGCTTGTTGAGCAGGCACAAGCTTAGCCCCTAGAGAGTCAGGAAGGGGAATAGAATGGCTGGCAGTAGAGGATGGCACTCCAAAAAGATCAAAGAAGTGATTAACTGCCACCCGTTGAACAACCAAGTGCCCAGAACACAATTCGCCCTCAGAATTCTCAATTGCTAAGATCTTATTCATGTTCCACCTTTGCTTTACTTGGTTATAGAAGTACCCCATGTTCTTATCACCCTCCTTTAACCAAAGAATTCTGGATTTCTGCTTTACAAGTTTTTCCTCAAGAAGGAGAGCAGCCCAGAAAGAGTCGGATTGAGATCTATGAAGAAGAAGGAGAGATTGATTCCTTGGATCAAGAGAAATGGCATGCTGAGTAGCATGCAAACTATCACTGACCTGCTTAACATTTGAGATTAAATTACCATTGCACTTATTTAGATCTTTCAGAGCTAACTTTACAGCATGTAGTTTCCCTGACAGAATTTGAAGAGGGTCCCCCAAGCAAGGAGTAAGCAAAGCAGTCCGAACCACTTTTTTTTTCGCTAAGTTTGTTTGTATAAAGAAAAGAGATTACACTATCGCAAAGGGCATACCCCGGAAGCTTAAGAGAGGGCCTTTAGGGACAACCCCCCTAAAGACCTACTAAGATCAAAAGCCAAAAAAGCACAAGCTTCATAACAAAATACAAGCATATAATTAGAGCAGTCAGCTAGCCTAAACAAGCATATAAAATGAAGTGAACTGAAACAGAGACAATTCGCCTAGATAACTGCCAATCAGCCGAACCGAAGATGAACCAGAGAACACCACAGCCGATGAGGGTGACCCGAAGCCAAGCAAGCCGAACACTGCTGCTGAAGAGGCCATAGCCGAACCCGACCGGCTGAAGAGGCCGAAAAGCCATGAAAGCCTCAATTCGCCTAGAAAACTGCCTATCTGCCGAACCGAAGATGAAGCTGAATAAAACCCCGAAGCCGATGAGGGTGACCCGAAGCTGAGCCAGCCGAACCCAGCCACAGATGAGGCCAGAGCCGAATCCAACCTGCAGAAGAGGCCGAAATGAAAGCCTTACTGACAACACAGACGGGACTGAGCTGAAGCTGCTGCGCGTGCCAGGAAGCCGAACAAATAGAAGGACCCTCCGACCAGACCTGCCCTACCCTATCGAACTCAGTCGGACCAGATCAACCCCAATAATGGCCAAAGCTGATTGATCAAGAAATCCGATCCTACATCCCCGCAATAAAATGCAACAAATCATCCGACTTGATAAACAAACCGTACTGAACCAGCAGCCGAACTCCCCATTTCATTCGAACAGAAAGTGCCGAAGCCTAGAGAAAACTGCGAGCACCATTAAGCTGAACCAAAGGCTGATTGAAGACCAGCCAAGCGATTCAGAGCAGCCCAGACCTTCCTGCCCACCTTCATGCCCCAGAACAAACCGGCCGAACCTAACCATCACAACCATCACCTCGCCCAAACCTGCACACCCCATCAACTATAACCACCTACTAATGCTAGGGTTGCCGTGAGCAGCCAAGAGAAACTTAGAAGAGGAGGACAATCTGGATTTAATGATACTCAAAATGTCCCTGACCACTACACCCAAAGGCTTTTTAATCTGATCATGAACAAAGGAATTCCTAGCCGCCCAGAGTTTGTACACAGTTGAAGCGAAAGAAAGCTTGAGGATATTGGACCTAATGCTATTTCTACCAAACTGGATAATAAAATCAACTAGATTATCCCACCTCATTGGGACATTAGTCCAGCCCCCAAATGCTAGAACAGAGGATAGGACAGAAGATGAAAAGATACAATCAAAAAAAAGGTGGGCAAAGGTCTCAACATGAGTTGCGCAGAAAGGGCAAAATGTAGGGCGAAACCTCGAGTAAGAGGAGAAGCGATCATTGGTCGGCAGCCTGCCACGAAGGGCCAGCCATGTGGTGAAGGAATATCTAGGAATGTGGAGAGAGTGCCGAAGCAGGTGAGCCCATCATGAAATTGAAGAACTGGAAATGCTTAGGAATGCAGGGCAGAGAAATACCGGACTGGACCACCACCGGGCAATGATCAGAGAGGTCACGAGGGCACGAGCTTGAGCGTTTGGATAAGAATCCAACCATAGGTCATTTATCAAAGCTCGATCAAGCTTTTTGTAAGTCGGGTTTGCTCTTTGGGAATCCCACCATGTGAAAAGAGGACCAATAGCGCGTAGGTCGATCAAGAGAAGGTCATCCAACAAGTCTTTGAAATCTTACATACCATAGTCCCAGGTTCCAGCCCCTCCATCAATTTCAGTCAGTGATTTGACCACATTGAAATCCCCAATAAGGGTTCACGGTTCATCAATCAAGCTAGCAATTAATCTCAAATCATTCCAAAGAAATTTTCTTTCACTAGGAGTATTAAGCCCATAAACAACAGTAACGGAACCTTTAAAGCTAAAATCGACAGAAGAAATAGAACAATGAATAAATTGTACAGACTTTTTAATAACATTGACGGTCCAGATATTTGGGTCCCAACCAACCCAAATTTTTCCATTCACATGGCCTTAGGTGACTTAACCCTTATTTCAACCAGGCCAACAAAAGAGATACTATACTTACATATGAGACCATGAACGCTAGTCTGCTTAGGAGACATATTTACACCTTAAATATTCATAGAGCAAAAATTTATCATAAACAGGGAATTAGAATTAAGCTGGGGATTTCTTACTCCCCCTCCTTTGATCTTTTTCTTTAAGACTTGACCAAGATCAAGAGCGCCAACCGCTTTGTGCTTAAAATCTCTAACTTCCTTTTCGTCTATCAATTTTAGTTTACCCACAAGGGGGTTAGGAGGAGGAGTAATATCAGTGTCGGAAAAACTGTCCAGAGGACTGGCGACCACAACAGAAAGGAGGTCAAACTTGTTTGAATCAGGCAGAACCACAAGGGCCGAATCAGTATGCTGTTTAGGTCTTTTTACAACCAAGGTCCAGCTTTCAGGGGCGTCATTTAAGGAGGGAGAAGGGGGAGCTGAAGTAGAAGATGGGACATCAGCTGCTAAGGGCGGCATTGAATTGGTAACTGAATGGGCAACTTTAGTAACCCATTTGTAATTAGCATGAGGACATTTCAGAAGAGAGTGCCCAAAAGATTTGCAATGGGAGCAGGACATAGGTTTATTCAGGTACTCCACTTCCACCAAGGCCACTTTTTCAGATTTGGTTTCCTCATCAAGGACAACGACTTCAAGACTAGAGGGCCATCCGGAGGTGGAAGAAATTTCAACACATATCCTAGCAAAGTTAATAGGCTCCAATTTTTCAGTGATCTTATCAACAAAGAGAGGTTTATCTATCCCACTAGCAATATAGCTTAGACCATGGCCCGATAAGTAGGACAAAGGCACATTATGGAATTTCACCCAAACCGGGGTCTTACAGCACATGTCAAATTTAAAGTCTAGCCCCTCCTTCCAATGATTGAGCTGAAGAAGCTTGTTTGAAACATACCAAGGGCCGGCAAGGATGTTGTCACATTCCTCAGGGGAGGAGAATTTGAAGATGAAATAACCCTTATCCTGCAAGAATACCCTCTGCATCCCCAGGCTATCCCACAACTTCCGTACACTACTATCAACTAATTTAAACGGAAGCCTAGAGTGTATAAAGCTTTCAACCAGACAAGATTTCCATAGGTTATTTCCATGATGAAGAACCTCTGAAGGAGCCTTAACTATAATGGGTCCGTTTTCCAGGGATGGAGGAGCTGGGGGAAAATAGTCAAGCACCAGGGAAGACGAGGGGGGACCTTTAGACACAATTGAGCTCCAAGAAGGCTTGGCCTGAGCCGGAGCAGCCACAGGCCCAGCATTAATAGCAGCATGCCCAGAGGCACCAGCCAGAACCGGAGAGCCAGACAACTCACCTACAGCCTCATGTAGGGTACTGGGTTGTTTATCTGTCGCTACTTGACTACTCGCTTTAAGGGAACTTTTATCAAATAGGTCATTTGCATTAACAGTGCGGACAGATTTGCCTTTACAGACGAACTCATTTACATTATCCATAGAGAAACCTTTAGCTTTGATAAAATCCAGCAGCACGTTACATCATTTTCGCTCATCAGCAGCTTCTATGTTCCCCTGTCTAGATAGCGCTTGAGCAGCTATAAAAATCTCCTTCATGGAGGATCCATGTTGTAGCCCTAGGCTTGCGTCAACCATACTATTGGTTTCCAATGCATCTGAACTGTCCGAGGCTAAGGCAATAATATGTGGAAGTGGCACTGACTCTGCCATAGCCTCATCATCGATTAAGGGTGCAATTGGGTTAGAAATCCTGAATTCAGTGAAGAGATCCCGGGAGGCTGAACTAACTGAGTTACCAGCTGAGAGGTGACTATAGTCAACCATGGCAAGGAGGTGATTGACGGAGGAGGACGGAAGAAAGGAGGGTGGAGGAGGAGGAAGGACCAAAAAAGGTAAACAGAGAAATTATGTGGGTGGATGTGGATGTGTTTTTTGCAGTCATGAGCTTGTTGGTTGCTCCCCATGGGATTCTGCTGATCTTGTGCCTCTATTTTGCTGCACTTGATAGCTGCCTTTTTGTTTTCTCTCCCATGGTCTGCGAGGCTATTTAGGTATTGATTTGAGTTTTAGCTCTCGCAATCCTTAACGATCTTGGTGGTTTGTTTTGGTCCAGTGTGCTATGTCTTGGTGGTTTATTTTGGTCATTGTGCTAGTTTCCTGTGGGTTTTCAATGAAGTTCCTGTGGGTCATCGTGCTAGTTTACTTGCTAACTACAGCTCTGCTGTGTTGGCTACATAGCTGTTTGGGTTTATCTAGCTGCTTGACAGAGGTTGGGCCATATGTGCGATTTGCTTATCAGCTGGTTTTATGTTGGCCTCCTGCTAAGAAAAAAAATCCACTAACTTTTTAGTGTTTTGCTTTTAAAAATTACCAAACCTCAAGTTGGGAGGATATTGTTTATTTTTAGGTTAGGTAATTTTGTTTTCTAGAATTTCTAGTTGTTTTAGCCCTCTCGGGAGACGAGGACTATGTCTTGATCTTCAGTAATATCCAATGTTTTGCTTTTTAATATACAAAAAAAAAAAGCAAGGATGGCATTACAGTCAGAAGAAGAATTCGTATAACATTGAATCGAAGGAATTAGACCAAAAGAAAGGCAAAAAGAAAAAGGAAAGTCCCACATTTATGGAATGAGATAGTTGAAAAAAGGGGCGCCGCCAAATAGCCTATGCACATGAACAAGAGCGCATTCCCTCCATCCATACAAGCAGGGGAGTCTGGGATCCTAAGTATGAATCCGATTAAATGTAGATTGCCACATCACAGATATGGATATGCAGATCCTCAAAGCCATGGAAAAGGGGAACTTAGAACGCTCCAATAGCCGAAATGAAATCGGATTATGTTCCCGGTATAAGAAGGAAGGTGCCTAGCAAGGCATATTAAGGACACCGGTTCCTTCCAGCAATGATATACTATTATATGTCAGTTCCGGTTCTCAATCAAGCAAAGGGGATTTGAGTCATAAAGCCGCTTCCTTCTTAAAGAAGTAAGGAGTGTTGATTTTAAAGGAAATGGCCTGGGCCTGATGTCGGAGATTCATGGGTTGCTAAGAAGGCAAGGGACACAGTGACTCTACTGAAAGGAGAGGGGGATTGGTTGCTCTGATACCATAAAGAATATGTGAATCCCCAGTAAAACATTGGGGGCTGCTACCATTCCATATACATAGGAAAGAGTATACAAGAGGATCGTATATGCAATGTACAATATAGGAAACAATATATTACAACAAAGTAAAAAACTTGTAATAACCAACTGCTAAGGAATAAAATTCCATTTCCTCGGGAGGATCTTCCTTTCTTTCTTCTTCTAGGATTGACTCGCTTAGAAGGGGTCTCATTCTACTTTGGCAAAAGTTCTAACTACAATTCTGAGTAACTCCTTGTCTCATTGATCCAAAAAGAAAGGCATAAGTCCCACATGTACTAAGCCCTCTCTCTATTATATCGTATTCCGTCCCTAAGAGCTAGAATGAATGAACTCAGAACTAAGCGATTGGCAGCTACTTCTTCTTCAATTGATGAATGTAGAACTATGAAGAAAAAGATTCACTCTAAACTTCCCTAATAGTAGACTAAAACCTCTTTCTTTAGGCTCTCTCCTATTCGATTCTTAAAGGAAATCGCCGATTCCACGACTGATTGTTGTCCTAGCTCTTTCAACATCTGCCCCATCCCCAACTTCCTCAACCAAGCTGATTGGACAGAACGAAGACAAGGAACTTTCTTTAAGGAGTTTTGAATCTATTTCAATCTTTAGTGAGTTCTCGGAAAGTTGGTTCCAACAAGTTAAGCTTTCCAGCAGTCAAGCCAGATACGGATTTCATAGCTGCGCTTACTCCTTCAACCCCAAAAAGATCAGATTTGCGTTAATGCGGATTCGCAAAGAACGGATTCGATAGCGTCGTCTTCTTCCTTCACACAAGGTCGTGCCTTTAATACGACAGGACCAATGACAACTGATGAAACAAGAGAAAAAGCTATCGAACCACACTAATGAATTGGTCTGGCCTATCCGGTTCTATAGATTATATTGCCAAGGAGCCAAGCTCAAAGCTTAAAGGCAAAGATCACATTCCTACTGTCAAGCTAAAGGCGAAAGAAGTGGCTTAGTACCTAACCTCTTCATAGACACATAGGCGATCCAAGGATTTAGGTTCAAATTAATCTCTCCTTCGAACTCCGAATTCGTTCAAAGAGAAAGAGTAGTACTTGCTATTTCTTTCTCCCTCTCGCCATGTGAAAGCTGTTAGTCGAACGTAAGCCTTATTACCGTTCCTGACCCATAGCCAATAGGGCACTTAACTCTATCTATTGAGTTGTGTTGTCTCCCCTCGGGTGTCAAGGTAGAGTGATTAGAGCTTACTTCTTCTTAAAGGGATCCATGTCATTTCACTGAAGACCAAAGACCGCTTATTTTCACATGAAACCATGAACAGGGTTCACAGTCGAGTTGAAAAGAGCAAAAGGATTGACCTCTTCCCCTAACCCTCGACTCACCGTGAACTGGGTGACTTTTCACTCCTTTTAGTTCAAGCGGAAGACTAAGACGACCTTTCGGATATGGGATCTTCTACTTAGAATACGATAACGATACCACTAAAGATGCAAAGAGGCTAGGTCTGGGATCGATCCCATCTAGCAAAGAAAGCAGTCACGCCAGAGAGAAGAAAGTAAAGCTTGAAAGCTGCCCTTATTCCATTCCTTTAACATCTGCAGAGCTAACCCCTGAAGTGACCGTAGGCCCTTAAGAGTACCCTTTCCTCCGACTGCTATTAGTCCTTCAAACATCTACGCATCAGATTCGTTCACAGCTTTCCTCCCCGACGGTCTAAACCAGGTATGGTATGAACTCGATTTAAACGGGGATCAGAGCAAGAATAGCCCTTTTTTGCTAAATTTGTTTGTTTGTATAAAGGAAAAGAGATTACACAATCACAACGGGCATACCCCAGAAGCTTTTGAGCGGACCATTAGGGACAACCCCCCAACGACCTACTAAAGACAAACATCCAAAACAAGAACAAGGAGCGAAACAGATTACAAGCATATAAAATGAGCAGGCAGAAGCCTAAACAACCATACTGCAGAAACGAAGCATAAAATTGATCAGAAACGAGAACCTAAGGAGACAATGCCAACAATGCCAACAACTAGCCACCTCGCCATACCAGCACCAAACTCGGGTGCCCCGAAGCCTAAAACCACTCAAAAACTGAAGTTCGGCATCGAAGACTGGACTTCCGAACCGATGAGGGTGCCCCAAAGCCCGAAGCTGGAAGTCAACAACCACATCTCTATCATATAGCAGAACTACCCCCCCCCCCCCCCCCGAAGCCAATGAGGGAGCCCCAAAGCCGAAACCAGCGTACCCCCATAGCCGAGCCAAGATACCGAACCAAGAAACTGAACCAGCCCTTCATTGTCCCTAGAGCCGAACCCAGCTGCTGATGAGACCGAACTACCATAGAAGCCGAACAACCATCACAGACAGCACCGAGCTGAAGATGCTGCGAGAGCCAGGAAGCCGAACCCAGTAGAAGGAGTCTCAGAACTGAATCTCACAACTTCCAATCTAACCACGGACGCCGAACTCACTAGCACCAGACCTGCCCAACCCTGCTGAATAGACCTCGATGCTTAAGATTGAACCAGAGGCCAATATGCTCATAGGCCAACCCCCATAATGACCAAGCTGAATTATCAAGAATGAGAGCCAAAAGAAACACTGCCAACTCTGATCTTGTCCAAAAATCCCCAGCCAAAGAAATAGCTAACACTCGCTACTGAAGCGAGCCCAGCCATCTGCACACCCGGCAACACAGAAGTAGCAGATCGACAGACAACCCGAGATCCGAACCCAACCCTACAACCACCCCCAGAGGTTAGGCCTATTTTGGACTCTCTTAGAAAAAACAGAGGAAGAAGATAACCTAGCCTTAATGACATTGATTATCTCCCTAGAGAGAACCCCCATAGGCATCTTGGTCTTGTTATGAACAATGGCGTTTCTGACTGCCCAGATTTTGTATACTGTGGTGGAGAGTACCAGCTTTAGAATATCCGACCTGAGTTTACTCCCTCAATATTGGATAATATAGTCCACAAGGTTGTCCCAATTCATTGGAGCATTAGTCCAAGCGCCCGCTGCTAAGGTAGTGGAGAGAACATAAAAAGAATAGGGGCATTCGAAGAACAAGTGAGGGAAGGTATCAACATGGGAATCACAGAGGGGGTAGGTCAGCGGACGGAAGCTAGAATAGCTTGAAAATCTATCATTTATGGGCAATCTTTGCCTAAGAGCCAGCCAGAGAGTAAAGGAAAATCTGGGAATGTGGAGAGAATGCCATAACAGAGCAGCCCATGGACTAACGGAGCACGTGGACGAATAGATTCCCAAATAAGAGAGGTCTTGACATATTTCAACTCACAGGATTCCCATAAGATCATGTCATCGGCAGCAGTCGGAGCAGGAAGAGAAGTAATTAGGCCACGAAGTTGTTGCACTTCATGATGATTACTTTCCGGTAATACCCATGCTCCCAAAGAGATGACAAAAGAGACAAGAGCGTTAACAGGGATTCGGGAGTTGGAAAACAAATACGAAGAGGGGCTTAATGCCTGGCCATTGAACCATGGGTCATGCTAGAACCTAAAAAAATTTCCATTCCCAACTGTATAGATAAGAAAATTTAAAGCTAAAGGCCGCAGTTTAAGAATCTTATGCCAAATCCATGAGCAGTCTGACGGAGTAGAGCAGTACCAGAAATTAGTCTTTGGAAGAACTGAGGCTTTGACCCACTTTGCCCATAATGAAGTTGGGGAAGGGGAAATGACTCTGAGTAAATGGGATAAAATGAGGGCTGAATTCCAATCGGCAAGATTTTTTATAGCAAGACCTCCCTCCGCATAGGGAAGAGACAAGTCCTTCCAAGCGACTTTAGAACCATACCTAAGAAGAGAGGAGCCCTTCCAAAGAAATCTGCACATTATAGATTGGATTGCACGTAATACCGATTTAGGCAAGATAAAATGGGCCGCCCAATAAGATTGAATGGCAAATAGCACTGATTTTATCAACTGCACTCTACCGGCATAAGAGAGGTAACGAGATGTCCATGAGGTGACTCTCACGGTGATTCTGTGAATCAGAGGCTGGCAATCGGAAAGTGTAAGTTTAGAAGAGATGAGAGGAACTCCAAGAAATCTAATTAGAAGAACTCCAAGCGGTATACCCAGCAACTGATTTATACTTTTCTTGACATCATTTGGGACATTTGCTAGAAAACATAGGCTTTTAAGAGCATTGGGGATTAATCCAGAGAACATTGAGAATGATTGGATGCTCGAGTGGATAATGGAAACAGAGGGCAAATCTCTATGGCGTAACAGGATAATATCATCAGCGAAGCAAAAATGCGTAATGTTGCAAGGTTCTATTTTCCAATGGAACTTGAAATTAGGCAGGAGAGAGAGGATCTCCTTGACGAAGACCCCTCGCTCCCTTAAAGAAGCCAGCAAGGGAGCCATTGACTTTAACAGAATACATTGGCGTTGTGATGCACTCTCTAATCCAGTTTATAAAAATTGGTGGAAACTGAAGCAGACTCCGCAGGTCTAAGAGAAAACCCCAGTCCACTGTGTCAAAAGCCTTCCTGATATCAATTTTTAGAGCACACCTTGCCGGACCAGATAGGCGATGGCAGTTTCTGAAAAGCTCCTGAGCAAGGAGAATATTATCGCTAATACTTCTACCCGAGATAAAAGCTGACTGAGCATGGTCAATAAGGGACGGGAGGACTGATTTTAGCCTATTGGCAAGAATCTTTGCTATACATTTATAGATTGTGTTGCAGCAAGAAATAGGTCTGAAGTTGGCATTGGAAGGATTTTCTGTCTTCGGGATCAGGGTTATGACCGTAGCATTCACTCCCCTCGGAAGGAGCCTGGTTCTGAAAAAAGAGTGGACATCAGCAGTGAAGTCTCGACCGATTGTATCCCAACAGTGAAAGAAGAAATTAACATTGAAACCATCAGGCCCAGGGCTTTTATTCTTTTTCTTTTATACTATGCTTTGAGCCGCTTCCAGTAATGGGAGGACTTGCCTTTGCCCTTACTCTATGAATAAGGAAATTCCCTGGTGTTCACTCAAGCTCCTAACTCATTTACGCTTTTGGCATAGACCTATTTTTTATTTTTATTTTTATTTTTTTGCTAATTTAATTTTTTTGAAAGTCATTAGGATAACAATAGACTTCCAGATTCGAGAAATAATTCCAATTTTGGCATAGACCTATGGGAATGCTTTCATAGGTTAGGGGGGATAACTCAACATTAAGTAACTAAGCCCCAAGGCTAGCGAAGGAAAAGGAAGTTACATTAGGGCAACAACTCATGACTCGGGGGTAAGAATTGGAATCGAATAGATTAAATTAGAAATGAACTTAGAGAGAGGCAGAATAACTGAAAGAAGGGCTACCAAAAGCTCGTTAGCAAGGCAAGGTGTGAAACCTTATCTCCTCCGCTTCACGAGCATCGACAAAGAGAGAGTTTAGAGCAATTAGCCAATCCAATCACCAGAAAGAGCGAAAGGGAGATGAGAAGCTAAATCAAATAGAAAAGAACTAAAAATCCCAATCCTAGATAGCAAACAATGAAGCAGATGCTTAATTATTTCCATTATATCCCAACTTAGAGGGAAAGACATGAGGAGCTAGCCTTATTTCAATGTATTCATAGCGAATAGAAAGGGAATTCGATCTAATCTCGCTCATATTTATAATAAACCAGAATGAGGGCTTATTCTATTTCTGAAGTTAGATTCTGGATTGAGAAAGCCCTTTATTAATTAGTAAGGCTTGTAGTGCCTTTAGCGAATGCGTTCACGAGGCTGGTCCCCGGTGGCTAAGAAGCTTGATCGCTTTGTTGAATAAAGCAAGTTGACGTGATGATCGAATCTGGGTGAAGTGTCGCTACTTGGCCCTACGTTATCGAGAAAAGGTTTTGTTTCCGGAAGTCTTTGTTCCGTTAGTTCTTTCTTCCCTTAGTCTTTCTTGTGCACTTAGTTTAGTCTACTTAGTCTCTCTGAGTAGGCTTGGTTGATCTTTTTCTTTTTTCTCCTTGTATTCAGACTAGGAGCAAGTGTCTAAATCTCTGTGTCGAGGTCGAGGTAAACAACTTGATCAGTCGGTTAAACAAGCATTGCTGCCTATGCCGCTATCTCTATCGCCGGTGCCATTGCTAATGGTGCTACTATCGACGCTCCTGCACCTTTCACTACTTATGAAAATCCATAACTCCAATTGCTATTGGAATGCCTTATTCTTATTAGTCGATAGCCCCCCTATAACTATATTAGTTAGACTTTCCTTTATTCTTTCCTCTAGCAGGCTTTGTCTCATATCACATTCATTATTCTATAACCTTCCTCCCCTGGGAATGACTGACTCAATGGCTAACTCTTTGCTGGCGATAGACCTGGAAAAATATGGTTATGGGTTGGTTTTGGTTTTAAAAATATGGTTAACCAACCATTTAAGAACTAAAACTATATTAACCATTTTTAATATGGATAATGTGGGTTGGAACCATAAGGTTATGGTTAAAATCCATATTAACCATATTAATCATTTTAAGATGTTTTGACTTTTAAACAAAATTTTTAAAAAATAAAATTAATATATACTATAGATAGAGAGACAGATATAAGGGGTGGGCAGGGGTAGGAGTAGAGGGTGGGAGGTATATACATAATCGCTTAATATTAATTTTTTTGGGGAGTGGTGGGGGTGGGGGTAGGGTGGGGTATGTGGAGGGTAGGGGTGGGGTAGGGGTAGAGTATGGGGTAGGGGTGGATTGGGTGGGTGGAGTGTATACATAATCACATAATATTATTTTTTGGTGGAGGTGGAGGTGAGGGTGGGGTAGGTGGTGGGTGGGGTGGGATGGGGTGGGGGTAAGGGGTGTATACATAATCACATAATATTTTTTTGGTGGGGGTGGGTGAGTGGGTGGGGTAGGGTGTGGGTATGGGGTGGGGGTGGGTGGGATAAAGGTTTAGTGGGGTAGGGGGTGGGTGGGGTAGGGGATGGAGTGTATACATAATCACATAAAATATATTTTTTATGGAGGTGGGGGTGGGGTGGGTGAGGTGGATGGGTGGGGAAGGGGTGGGGTAGGGGGTGGGTGGGGGGTGGGGGTTGGGGTGAGTGTGCGAGGTGGTAAGGGGGGTGAGGGTGGGGGTGGTAAGGGGTGTATACATAATCACATAATATTTTTTTTTGGTGGGGTGGGGGTGGGGTTGGTTAGTGTGGGGTGGGGTTGGGGTGAGGGTGGGTGAGGGTGGGGGTGGTGTGGGTACCCTGGGAACATTTTAAATTATGATGATGCAAAATTGAAAATTAAGAATGAGTTTATGTAATCTTTAGGATTTAAAATTCAATTATCATCTTTGTGAGCCTAACTTTTGATTTGGAACAAAATATGGGTCGAAAAATAGTTAACCGGATTGGAACCATAACCAACCTGAATAAATATGGTTCCAAACTTTAACCAACCTGAATAAATAAATATGGTTAACCAACCCATTTGATTCTAGTTAATATGGGTTGACCTGACAGTTAACTAACTATATTTTTTTGCTAAATTTGTTTGTATTAAAAAGAACAGAAAACAATGGCTAAGGGGCATACCCCATAATATAGTAACATCATCTAAGGATCAAAGATGAGGATACGATACATGGAAGAGATCCCGACCATTCTAGGAAGTTATCAACCAATTACAATAGTGATTACAAGTAGTAGCCTTAATAAAAGATTTACTAGAAGAGAGTCTAGACTTTATGAGATTTATAGTGTCTTTGGCTAGAGACCGAGGTGGTATAATGATACCCTTGTGCATCTTAGAGTTTCTGGCCTCCCAAACTTTATAGAAGCATGTGGCTACCGTTAGACTTAGAATGTTCTTGGTCAGATTTGTGCCTTGGTAGTTGGTTAGGAATCCAATGAGATCATTCCATGCTATTGGAATGGCAGTCCAATTCCCTAAGTCAAGTGCACTCTGTAAAATAACCGAAGAGTAGTTACATTCGAAGAACATGTGCTCAAAGGTTTCTGGGTGTTGGTTGCACAGAAGACAATTCCATGATCTACCAGAGTAGCGAATGGTTCGGTCATTTGTAGAAAGCTTCCGTAGCAGCCCCAGCCACATCATAAAGGAGTATCTTGGCACATGGAGTTTATGCCAAAGGATAGAGCTCCAAAACACCTGAGGTTCTCTAGCCCGGATAGAATCCCAAATTTGGTTAGCCTTAATGGTATTTATAGCATGTATGTCCCACAAAATCTGGTCAGCCTGAAAAGGAGGAATAGGAAATTGCAGAACTTGTTGCCGAAAAAGAATTACTTCATGATGGTTGCTAACTGGGAGATTCCAGTGTGAGTCTGTGATGATATGACTGACCTTGGCAGAGACAGGAAGTCCGGAGTTGGTCAAAAGAGAGGCAGAGGGGTTAATAGGTACAACATTCAACCAAGGATCATACCAAAGGGAAGTATGATTTCCATCACCAATAATATATTTCAGATGTTGTAAAGCAACGGGACGTAGTTTGAGGATTTGTTTCCAAGTCCAAGAGCAGTCTCGGCGAACCTGTACCTGCCAGATTGACTTATCTTTCAATATAGTGGCTTTAATCCAATGGGCCCAAAGAGACTTTGTGTTACGATTGATAATTTGAATGAAGTGTTGCAGCATCAGGGCAGTATTCCATTCAAGAATGTTCTTGATTCCTAAACCCCCTTCGATGGTAGGTAATTAGATCCGGGACCATGCCACTTTAGCTCCAAATTTGCATAGAGATGGACCCTTCCACAGGAATCTGTCGAGGAGGGAATGCGATTCCCGGAGTATAGCCTTGGGAAGCATGAAGTGTTGACACCAATATGTTTGAAAAGAGCAGAGGATTGATTTTATCAACTGAAGCCGACCAGAATAGGCTAGAACCTTGGAAGTCCAGGAAGAGATTCTTGATGTAATCCTTTGTACAAGAGGAACACAGTCCACAGAAGATAACTTTCGAGATAATAATGGAACTCCAAGAAATTTGGAGGGAAGAGTTCCTTTCTGAAAACCCAGCAGCGATAGAATGTTGTTCACAGTAGAAGGGGCGGTATTAGAGAGATAGCACTGACTTTTATGAGCATTAGGGATCAAGCCTGAGTAGAGAGAGAAGGATTGAATGCAGGAATTGATAATGTTGATCGAGGGTAGGCTCGCATGACAGAAGATGAGGATGTCATCTGCAAACAGAAGGTGGGTAAGTTGACACTCTTTGGTCCTCCAATGAAAATTGAATTCTAGTGCAGAGGTCTCCTTATTGAGTTTTAGAGAAAGCATCTCCATCACCAGAACAAAAAGGAACGGTGAAAGGGGATCACCTTGACGAAGCCCACGTGAACTCCCGAAGAAACCTGCAAGAGTCCCATTTATCTTAATGGAGAACATGGCTGATGAAATACAGGCCTTAATCCAGCCAACAAATTTTGGTGGGAATTGGAATGCTTTAAGTGTATCAAGAAGAAAGTCCCATCTAACTGTATCAAATGCTTTTCTAAGGTCAATCTTGAGAGCGCACCGAGAGGGACCAGAGTTCCTTGAGTAACCTTTGAACAGCTCCTGTGCCATAAGGATGTTGTCACTAATGCTCCTGCCTTTAACAAAGGCAGATTGTGCTTGGTCAATTAGCAAAGGTAAAACCACTTTCAACCGATTTGCTAGAATTTTGGCAATACATTTGTAAATTGTATTGCAGCAAGAGATTGGACGAAAATCACCCATAGCAGTAGGATTGGGGCACTTGGGAATCAATGCTAGAGCCGTTGAGTTTATCCCTTTGGTCAGCCGACTGGAAGTGAAGAAGTACTGAACAGCCTTTGTGAATTCAACTCCAACAATGGACCAGCAGCTTAAGAAAAAATTCACGTTGAACCCATCCGGACCCGGGCTCTTATTACGCTTCATGGAGTTAAGCACATTGAAGATCTCAGAATCAGTAACAGGAGAACATAGAAGAGAAGCTTGAAATGGGTTAACCAATTTGGATGGAAGAATGCCAAACTCGGAAAACCCACTATATTGTGATCCTGTATCTGAAAATAATTTAGTGTAGTACCCCACTGCAACTGACTCAATCTGGTCCTTGTCATTAACAATATTACCTTCATCATTAAGAAGTGACAGTATCTTGTTTGAATTCCACCTTTGCTTCATCATATTAGCAAAAAACATGGAGTTAGGGTCCCCTAAAGCCAGCCAAGTAGCTCTGGATTTCTGCTGCATAAGGACTTCCTCTTTGTCAATTGCCTGCCAAAGTTGTTTGGAGCAACTCTCCTCCCTAGTTAAGAGGCCTGAGTTATAAGGGTTGTCATGGAGCAGAGATTGGACCAAGTGAAGATCCTCTTTTGCATTCCTCACCAACGTGGCTAGATTTCCCACAGATAAGTTGAGAGATATTAAGGCCTTTTTTGTGCATTTCAGTTTTTCAGAGAAAACAAAGAAAGGATTCCCATGCACATGGGTGTCCCAAGCCAACCTCACAGTATCTTGGAAGCCATCAAGAAGAGACATGTGATTGAAATATTGGAAGTTTCTTCTAGGTTTAGAAAACTTAATACCAGAATTGAGTAATACCAAGGAGTGATCAGATAGACCTCGATGAGCAAAGGTTACCTGTGCTATATCAAACTTAGAAAACCACTCTGAGTTACCCAAAGCTCGGTCCAGTTTCTTGTGGACGGGATTTGCAAGTTGATTGTTCCACCAAGTAAAAACTGGACCCGTGGCTCGAATATCATCCATGCCAATATCCGTAATACAGTCTTTGAACTCTTCTTTGCCAACGTCCCAGGTAGCATTAATTTGATTAGTTTCCTTCAGGTCTTTGATCACATTGAAATCACCCAATAAACACCAACATTCATTTGAAGACATGGATACCAGATCCGTCCAGAGACTCCTCCTTTCAGAATAAGTATTGAGACCGTACACAAAGGAAACCATGAAGCTAGTTCTAGTAAAATCTATAGATTGCACTTTGCAATGAATAATTTGAGAGGAGACAAAAAGGATATCTAATTTCCAAAGGAGAGGATTCCACCCTACCCAAATTCTCCCATTATCATGGAAGTCATAATTAAAAGCCCATTCCCAGTTCTTACCCAGTCTTCTGGAAATTTTGGGAGCGTTCGTAGATTTGACTCTAATCTCCATTAAACCAAAAATAGAAATGTTGTAGTCTGCAATGATTTGCTTAACATAAGCCTGTTTTGGCTTTTTATTTAATCCTCTTATATTGTACGAGGCTAACATTATTAAACTGATGGAGGGGGGGAGTTACCTGATTTTCCTTTGCCCTTCCTTTTCTTAGCAGCCTTTGGATTTTCCATACCAGAAATTTGCTTATTTTTGAGGTCTTTCTCTTCTTTTTCATCAATCACCTTGAGTTTGTTAACAAGAAGAGGATTCATTGCAACTGGGGAGTCTGTGTCAGATTCTAAGATCTGGTCGGCCTGAATCATTGGGGCAAATGTATTGGAGATAAGCATAGCATTGTTGAGAGTTGGATTAACCGTTCCAGATTTTGCTCCTCTTCCCACTGTTACCCAGTCATTCGAATAGGCCCCGTCATTAGCGATCTTATTAACTGCATTTCCTGACTTTGGTACTGCTGGAGAGCAGTAACCAGCAATAGATTGCAAATTATCCAAAGTATCCAGCTTTTGCCTGCCTTCAAGGGAAGTTTGCAAAGGACAAGACTTATGTTCTTTAGGAATCCACTGGTAATTAGCTTTAGGACATTTGAGAGGAGAATGTCCAAACACAAGACACTTGGGGAAAGAGGGGGGTTTACTTTGGTATTCAACCCCAACCGAGGTAAATGAGTACTCCAAAGATTCATCTTGCTTTATGGCTACCCGAATAGTTGGAGGAAAAGAGAATGAGGCCTTGACTTCAATACATACTCTAGCAAAGTTCAAAAAGTCATTCTTAGAAGTCATCTCATCCGTGAATAAAGGTTTTCCAATTGAACTAGCAATATAACTAATGCCTTCATCAGACCAATAAGAAAGAGGGATATTGGTGAGTTTGACCCAGATTGGAAAGGAGATACATTCAGTTTTTGCAAACTCAACTCCTTCTTTCCATCTTTGAAGGACCATGATCTTGGAAGTGAAATGCCAAGGACCAGATGCCAACACATTATCACAGGCCAAAGCTGAATCAAATTTGAAAATGTAGTAGCCTTTATTGTGTAGGAATACATCGGTAAGACCAAACTGACCCCAAAGTCTCTTGGCTATAGGCTCAACAACTTTATAGGGAAGAGAGGATTGCAGGAAGTACCCAACTATACTGGTTGCCCAGATCAGATTGCCTCTTCTAAGCATTTCATCTGGAGGTATGACAGATACTATCCCATCTGATGATGAAGAAGTAGGTGGGAGGTACGATAGTTGCCTAGAAGGCCTAACATTGGTTTTACCAACCGCATCACTCCAACTTTTGGCAGGTTTCAGGCCTGAAGCAGGCAGTTCCCCTTCTTCGAGGGAAATAGTAGGTGGCTTTGAAAAGACAACCTTTAGGGGACTAGTTTTTGCAAAACATGAGGTTGTGGGAACCTGTGCCTGAACCACCGGAAACGAGCTACCACCCACCTCAGGCGCCGGGGCTGGTCCTTCACCCACACATGAGACTTGTTGAAGAGTTCCCCCCCAGAAAGCCGGAGGAGCCCAGAGGACTAGGAAAGGAGACCCTCTTACCATCCGACAAGAATTGTTGAACATCATTGGAGGTAATCCCATGAGCTGATAAAAAGGACATTAGATGCAAGTTTTTCTTCCTTTCAAACAGAGCTTCCTCCCTGTCTTTTTGAGAAAAATAATGGGCCGCCAAGAAGATTTCCCTAGCATTGGCCCCCAAAGCAGGACCAATATCCAAGTCCGGAGATGGAGCATAAGATGAAGAGTCCTCCGAGCTACTAATGGTACTCGTGCCACCCAAAATGGGAGCTGACTCCACCATATCCTCTACACCAAGAAGAGAGGGGAGAGGGACTGGTGAATTCGGATTAGAGACACCATACTCAGCAAAAATATCTTTAGAAAGACTACTTTCTGAGTTCCCTGCAGAGAGGTGATTGTGACTAACCATAACGGAGAGGAGGGAAAAGGAGGAAAGCAAAGAGGGTTGAAGAGCCAAGGGGTGACCGAGAGAACAAAAAGATTAAGCAGCAATGGTTAGGAGAGAAAGGGAGTGGCCGAGAAGCTAGGAAGGTGATGGCCGGAAGCAAGGTTTAGAGAGAAGGCAGAGAGGAAATTTTAGAGAGAACATGATGCTCCGCTGATAGAGCTAGATTTAGCTCCGTTAACTAACTATATTTCCAGGTCTAGCTGGCGGATTAGCTGGCTAGCAGGTTGGCAGGTTAGCTGAATATCCCACGCTTACTCTAGCTTACTTAGGATTCCCTGACCGCCGCGGGACTTTAACAAAATAGAACCCGGCTTACCGCTACGCCCCTTACGGACTTTCTTTCTATCCGACTCATTACTGGCTTAGAGGTTAGAGCGTTAGAGAGCGGGATGACTCTCCCATCCTTCTTCTATCCTTGCTTTATTTACTGCTTACGGATACAAGACTAACGAACGAGAACCCTGGGATGAAATAGTCAGGTTTGATAGAACCTGGTTTTAGGGTTGGATTACTAGTCTGCTTACAGGGTTAGCTTACTACGCTGGGTATACTGGATTAGCCGGTTCGTCAGCGCTGGTTTAGCTTAAAAGAACCTTCCTTATTTTATTTATCCCGTTGGAATTCATTTTTCACTACTCCTTGCTGGTGGGCTGACTTCTACAGTACAACGCGGGGACTTCTATATTCTTTCTATATCTTTATGATCTCTCACTTCCTTGCTTTCTTTCTCATCTGGCTGACCTTACTTCTAATAGAACCAGGGGACTAAATATAGCTCTTGCGCGCTTCCCTGCTGACTCCACTTCCCGCTACCCTTTATCATACACATGGGGACTTAAAAGAAAAGATCTTATTCTTCTGTACCTGATTATTAGGATTCCCTACTCTAGCACCTGGATTAGCTTACTAACTACTTGCTGCAAGGTCGAGCCAAAACTTCATAACCTTCCTTTCCTTAAAATAGCTCTATCATACTTCCTTACTCTAGAAAAAGGCTGACGATGGCACCCGGGAATGGGTCATACAACGCTGGCTTAAAGAATGGATTAGCTGTTTGCTTAATAACTACAAGAAAGGGCACGAGAGTATGAGTATAGATATAAAGAGGGGTACTTACGAACCAAGGTAACTCTATCACCTGACTCCTTTGCTTTTCAAGTTGACTTCGAATCCTTTTTTCTTACTCATACAGGGCTTTTTTAGGGTAGGCTTATCCTTACTCTAGCACACAAGCTGGAAAAAAGAAAGGGATTAGGACCTCAAAGAAAGCTCTTTTTCGTTAAGATAAAGAGGGTCAATTAAAAACTGGTCCGTGTGGCCACGGATCGCACATTTCTGGGCGGAGCCATGTCTTAGGCCGAGCCTGTGCGCAAAGCCTGGTCCGGGGTGGGGAGACTTAGTCCGACTGCGGTTGGGAAACTCCACATTAACAAAAAAAAAAAAAAAAAAAAAGGTCTCTGGCGAAAGCAAACTGAGATCTTGGAGCAAGGGCTGTAGTTTCTCATTTCCAAATCCAAGGATATTTTGAATAACTCTTAATCTTAACCGAACCGCCCTTGAGTGCAAGAAAGAGCTTGAGGCAGAAAGTCTACAAGCCACTGCAGTGAGGGTTTGTTCTGAATCTCGTATTGAGATCTTAATGCCATAGGTAAACATTCTTGCCATTCGTCGTCAAAGCCTTGTCTTTCTATTGTCCTAAATAAGGGAAGGTCGCTCGAGGTAGAGTCCATAGGCAGACTTCTTAGGATGTCTTTGCCCCGTTCCTGGTTCCTTTTGAAGACCCATACCGCAAAGCACCATTCTGCGCACTCAGAATAAAAGAGTCAATTTCCACAATTAGTATAAAACTTTCTATGAACATTAAGAATCTCGTTCCTACAAATTGGGTTAGCACAATAAAATATGATTATTTTTTTTTCCTATTTTTTTTTTCTCTTTTTTTCTTTTTTTTTACTCACGTTTTTTTTTTTGCAATATAAATTTTGGCAGAAAATTAAAGATAGGTAACTCGCTAGAAGAAGGCTTGGCTTTGATACCAAATGATAGACTCCACGGCACGCTTGCGTGAGGTGGTCGTCGCCCCGATCGTTTCTAGCACAGTTGTTGGGTGAATTGCTTGCAACACCTTAACCCCTCGCCTATATGTAGACGGTAATCTTGGTACAATTGCTCGCGTTCGGAATTCTGCGTTGAATGGACACCAACGACACCTTGACCCCTCGCTTATATTGAAGCGGTAATCTCGGTACAATCGACGATTGATGCGGTAGAAGACGCCACACACAACTATGAATTGTTGTATGATAAGTCAAATTGAATCTCAAAGAAAAAAACTAAGAAACTACTAATTTCTTAGGAATTCTTCAAAGAACCAAAAGTAGAGAATAAAACTCTCAATTATATTGAATAATAATAATGTCTAATGTGTTTGATTACATAACTTGGACCTCTATTTATACTACTCAAAACAATCCAAATCCTAATAGGAATAAACTATAACCCTAATAGAAGTCAATTTGAAAAAGACATTCTAAATAAAACAAATCCTAATTACAATAGAATTTAAAATTAAGAATCCAAATAAAAATAAAATCCTTCTGTTGTCGTGTAAAAATCTTTGCCGCGTGAAACTGCCAATCCTTTTTTTGAGATCTGATGGCCCCACCACGTGACTTCACTTTATGCTTGAAGTCTAATATGTTTGGTTACATGCCGCCCTCACGTGAACTTGATGAGGAAAAAAAATGCTGATGTATGCTTGCTAGGCAATCTGTCATCATTCCCCTCCTCTTCAAAAGGATTTGTCCTCAAATCTGGCATCCGCTCCCCTTGAAAAGGATTTATCCACAAATTTGATCCTACATCAAAATAAACAAAGTTAGAATCACCAAACAAAACATAACCACAAGTCTCACCTGGTAATTTAAATGAATAAGCAATATCAGCGACGCAAGCAAGAAATTGAAAAGTTCCAACTCCTCCTGGATCAAATATTAAAATGAAAAACTCTTCATGTGATAGATTCTCCCAATGACGAATTCCCGGATCAAACGGAAATCTTATGATCTCGATCATTTTCAAACATAACCACGCCAATGATCCTGGGTCAAATATTAATACTTGAAATTTGTCATGCTGCTCACGCAAACTCTCTTGAATTCCTGGATTAAACACGAAACAAAACAAATCAATAAGTTTCTTTTGTCTAATCACGAAGAAATTAAATAAACCAAAATCATATGCATACTCTACTAAGACAATATTCAAAACACTTCCCTGTAGATGTCTTATGCATTGAACGGGATGAACTGCACGATTCATGCTTCCCTCGATGAATATGATCCCATTACGAATCTGCAAAACACAACCACACTTTCCCCTTCCATTGACATTAACACAGTCAAAATCACATAATAGTACCAACGGAATAAGAAGATCACAATCACAAGTTGAAAACTCAATAGCACATTTATCCGGATGACGCACAAACTCCACACATGCTAAAGAATTTTTCAAAGTGTTGACAACAACGAGAATATCACCAAAATAGATATTAACAAATTCTCCCATGAAAGAATGTAAACTATGATCCAACAAATCCATGAAATTATGCAATGTCTTAGCTAATCCAAGTGAACTGCCTAAACATGCAAATAACTTATATCTCAATCCATCTTGATGATAAACACTTTTCAAATCAATACCAGATGATAGCAAATCATGCAATAAAAATTTTTCGATCGGAAAAACATGATCACTACCATTATCAACTAACAACAATTTATGTAAAGATTGACTAGCATGAAACCCTAAGTCAATATTTGGATAAGAAAATCTAGAATTATTTTCATACAAGTAAGCACATTGAAAACGAGAATATATATCATGATCATAAACTAACTCAACATAAATCAAATATCCACCGTAGTTCATGATAAAGATGATTTTACCCTCAAAATAGCTAACAACAAATCTTCCAACGGAAGCATGCAAAACATGTTTTAAATAACTCATGAAAACACTAGATGCATCAGTTAATCTAACAGAAATAACTAACCACCTATATAACTCACATGCTAAAACAATTTTCCATTTATCACAATATTTCATGCTAAATTGATTAGGCATTGTCATCACATGATTATTATCACAAGTAGATAAAACATAAGAACTATGCAATTTATCAAACATATTATCTAAATAAAGAAAAGAATAACGATACTTGTTTACCAATTCAAAATTGACGAACAAACTCGTTGTCTCAACCTCCTTAGATATTATGATCTCATAATCAACACATGAACTTATGTCTTCTCTCACGATACCCACTTTCACCAACTCTCTAACCCGCCTTGGTAACTCCGTCGTCTCCTCAGGAATACTGTCAGCTGATCGGTACGGAATGATAGTACGGGGTATTTCATCAACAACCTGTACAAGAGATAAAACAAAACTAGACAAAGAAGAATCATTAGTGTTAGTATTCAAAAGCGCCGTCTTGTACGAATGTACAGTCATTGACTTTTCAAAATATAACTCACTTT
Source organism: Panax japonicus (assembly GCA_020205505.1). Lineage (NCBI taxonomy): Eukaryota > Viridiplantae > Streptophyta > Magnoliopsida > Apiales > Araliaceae > Panax > Panax japonicus. Next base: position 38,927,614 of record CM035097.1, on the reverse strand, counting down.
TCAACTCACTCTCTTTTTTATGCTCACTCTCTCGTTTGTTTTTCTCTCGTTTGTTTTCAAGGTCACTCTCATTCTCTTCATTCTCAATCTCTCTTTTCTTTTCATTCTCACTCCTTTCAATTTTTTCTTTAACATTATCAATCTTTCGAACAATTTCTTTTTGTTGATCTTTTCCACATGTATTTCCTTGTGCGAACTCATCTTCTTGATTACTTTCTTTCGGATGTTCACCATCTTGCTTTAGATCATGGATTTTATCTTGAACACTCGAACCCAATAACTCTCCTTGGACTGCATATTCTATAATTTCTTCCACCTCCCCCGACTGATCTTGTTTCTTTTGCGCCTTAGGAGTATATTGTAGTTGCATCCAATAATATTCCTTGTTTACTTGTGTGCGAACACTCCTGTTATTATCTACTGTAGATGGCCCTGAAGGTTGCTCTACATGTCTTCGAGATGTATATTCCTCCTTCCTGTCACGCTCTACTGGAGCAAACCGCTTTCTCATTGCTGATTTTAATTCTGCCCATGTCTCGAATGGACGCTCCCCATATTTTTGTTTGATAAGCTGCCACCATATAATTGTATGATCGGAGAACTCTTGAACTGCCCGTCTGACCTTCCTCCTCTCGGAGTAATCATGAGAGTCAAATTCTCGCTCCATCTTTTTCTCCCATTTCAGATATGCCTCTGTATCAATATTGCCTTGGAAAGTATTCCTTTGAGACCCATAAGAACTTTCATAATTGTAGCTATACATGTTTCCTGCAAACACAAAGGTTAGTAGATAAAATTTTTCCTCCCACACTCCCTTACGTGTTTCACTCGAATCAATGGTTCACTCGTGTATACTCTCAATAAATTGGCTTTTACCCTCTAATAATCTTACATCTTGCCTTTTACCTCTAATATTCTCTCTAATAGGTTCTTATTGAATTCTCCTAGCAAAATTCTTGGTTTTACTAATTAATTCAAAAATTACTTATCACGGAACAAAATTATAGATGGTGTAACTATTAGAATATCACAAATTAACCGATCGATTGCCTTGTACTTCTCTTATATGCCTCAAATTTGTCAATTGTAGCTTCGCTTCAGAATTGATGATGATGGAACGGTATGAACTCTTCTTTGGAATTTGATGATTTGATGGTGTGCTACAAATTGGGTTAGCACAATAAAATATGATTTTTTTTTTCCTATTTTTTTTTTCTCTTTTTTTCTTTTTTTTTTACTCACGTTTTTTTTTTGCAATATAAATTTTGGCAGAAAATTAAAGATAGGTAACTCGCTAGAAGAAGGCTTGGCTTTGATACCAAATGATAGACTCCACGGCACGCTTGCGTGAGGTGGTCGTCGCCCCGATCGTTTCTAGCACAGTTGTTGGGTGAATTGCTTGCAACACCTTAACCCCTCGCCTATATGTAGACGGTAATCTTGGTACAATTGCTCGCGTTCGGAATTCTGCGTTGAATGGACACCAACGACACCTTGACCCCTCGCTTATATTGAAGCGGTAATCTCGGTACAATCGACGATTGATGCGGTAGAAGACGCCACACACAACTATGAATTGTTGTATGATAAGTCAAATTGAATCTCAAAGAAAAAAACTAAGAAACTACTAATTTCTTAGGAATTCTTCAAAGAACCAAAAGTAGAGAATAAAACTCTCAATTATATTGAATAATAATAATGTCTAATGTGTTTGATTACATAACTTGGACCTCTATTTATACTACTCAAAACAATCCAAATCCTAATAGGAATAAACTATAACCCTAATAGAAGTCAATTTGAAAAAGACATTCTAAATAAAACAAATCCTAATTATAATAGAATTTAAAATTAAGAATCCAAATAAAAATAAAATCCTTCTGTTGTCGTGTAAAAATCTTTGCCGCGTGAAACTGCCAATCCTTTTTTTGAGATCTGATGGCCCCACCACGTGACTTCACTTTATGCTTGAAGTCTAATATGTTTGGTTGCATGCCGCCCTCACGTGAACTTGATGAGGAAAAAAAATGCTGATGTATGCTTGCTAGGCAATCTGTCATCAGTTTCTCTATTCAAAATGTAAATGAATTTGCTTGTAAGGAACAGCCAAATAGTCATGTTAATGCCTCAGATTTGTTTGATAAAAGTTCTCTTAAAATTGTTAGCTCTATCCTGAATTCTGCTGGAAATTTGGAGTCTGGTTTAGAGGAAGGGGAACTGGTAGGCTCACCTGTTTTTGCTAAGGTGTCTGCAACAGATAATAAGGCTGCTGAACCCAGTGCGGTAGGAGTTGTCGCTGGTTTGTAGGCTAAGCCCTCTTGGAGTTCGGTGGTGGCTAAGGGTGAACCGTTAGCCCTTCTCAAACTTGATTTCCTGCCTCCTGCCCCTCCCCCTCCGACTGAAAATGGGTCTTTTCTGGTTAGGCCTCCGCTGGAATTTCTGCTTAAAAGAAACAGTTTATGGAATACGTGCTTTGTGGGTAGCTTTCTCCATTCCCGTCTGCCTTTCGAGCTTGTTGAGGATTCAGTCTATAATCTCTGGGATAAGCATGGGCTTAAGAATGTGTTTTTGCTTGATCCCTGAGGATCGTGACAATGTGCTAGCTCTTGGCCCTTGGTATATCTCAAATAAACTGCTATGCCTTAAGCAATGGAAGGAAGGTATGAATTTCTAATTTGAATCGTGTACTAAAGCTCCGGTCTGGGTGAAGTTTCATAATATTCCACTGTCATATTTATCCTCGACTGGCTTGAGTTATATAGCAAGTGCGGTTGGTAACCCCCTTTTTGTGGACAAAGTAACTGAAAAATTGGAGCCAATGAACTTTGCTAGAGTCTGTATTGAGATTACCCCTACTTCAGTTTTGCCTAGTAGCCTGGATGTGGTAGTTATTGAAGAGGAATCTAACTCTAAAAAGGTTGTCTCTATTAGGGTAGAATACCAGAATAGGCCCCAAACTTGCTCTCATTGTAAGTCTTTTGGGCATTCCCTTGTAAGGTGCCCTTCTGCTAACTATAAGTGGGTTACGAAAGCTCAGGTGGCGGTAGATCATGTACCCCATAACCCTGTCCTTACATCTACATCAATCTCTCCTTCAGTCCCTCTTCTAGTTTCATCAAATGACTAGGCTCTGCTTTCTAAAGGTCCAAAGCAACAGGGATCCATCCACTCCTGGTGATCATGCCAATAATCCATTCAAACCGCTAGTCTCTTATGATGGGAGTCTGGAATTCTCTGACACTGACTGTACTCCTTCTCCCAACCCTCTGGTGGGTAGGCTTAAAGCTATTGATGAAAAGGCTGGCCGCGAGCTCAAATCGAAGGCTAGAGGTGGGCTGGAAGTAGGCCCTTCATCTAAGAAGAAGAGTAAAGGAGGAGGGGCAGGGAAATCCCCAACTTAATTAATTTATTTATAGTAATGGTAAATTTTTGCTCTATGAATATTAGAGGTGTAAATATGAAGTCTAAGCAGGATAGTGTTCTTGCTCTTTTGTGTAAGCATAATATTTCTTTTGTTGGCCTAGTCAAAACTAGAGTCAAAGCTCCCAAAGCTAATGCTGTTTCTGTGGCTATTCGTTCTAGATGGCAATGGCAGTTTAATTATGAGTATCATGTGAATGGGAGAGTTTGGGTGGGTTGGGACCCGACTATTTGGAATGTAAATATTATTTCTAAGTCTTCTCAATATATTCATTGTGTTATTATGTCTGCTGCTCTTAATTTACATATGGTTGTTACGGTTATCTATGTTTTCAATATCCCTTCGGGTAGGAAGGATTTGTGGGCTGACCTGAGATCCCTCGCCCCCTCCATTAATCTTCCTTGGTGTTTGATAGGTGACTTCAATGAGGTCATTTCTGCAGATGAAATCTTTGGTGGGAATGATTCTTGGGATAGTAGGATGCAAAACTTTCTTGACTTTACCTCTGACTTGCATCTTGCTGATCTTAGGGCGGTTTGGTCTACTCATTCTTGGTGGAATTCTAGTGATTCTAAAACTATTTTTAAAAAGTTAGATAGGGCTCTGGTGAACGACCAGTGGCTGCAACAGTTTCCTTCTCAGGCTTATTTTACTCCCAGAGAACTTTCTGATCACTGTCCGATTGTGGTCAAAATAGGTTCTGTTCTGCCTGCTAGTCCAAAACCTTTTCAGTTCTTTAACTTCATGTTGGAACTCGATAATTTCCACGAGGTGGTTCGTAATGCTTAGAATGTTCATATTATTGGGGATCCTTTGCAAATTTTGGCCAGGAAGCTGAAAGAAGTTAAGCGGGTTCTTTGCATCCTTAATCATTCAAACGGGAATCTATCTTTCTCTAGTTGATAAGGCCAGAATGGCTCTTCAGGAAACTCAAATTGCTATCTCTCGTGACCCTGTTGACTTATCTCTTCTGCAACGCCAAAGAATTCTCTCTGATGATTTATGGAAGGCCTTTTTGAATGAAGAGAAGTTATTAAAACAAAAATCTCGAATTCAATGGATGAAAGATGGTGATAAAAACACAGGGTTTTTTCATAACCAGGTAAAGAATAGATGGAATCAAAACAAAATTCTTGATATTGAAGATGGGGATGGGGTTTTCCACTCTGATCACAAGGAAATTCAAGACATTGCTGCCAATCACTTCCACTCTATGCTTGGGTCTCCCTCCATGACTAACCGCCTTGATATCCAGAACTTCTTCCATTCCTTTTTCCCGAACTGTTTCTCCCATTCAAGCTTCTTTGCTAGAGACAGATATCACTGATGAAGAAATTCTGTCTACTCTGAAATCAATGAATAAAAATAAGAGCCCTGGTCCTGACGGCTTCAATGTCAATTTCTTCCTGCATTCCTGGGATATTGTTGGTAAGGAATTTACTGTAGCGATTCAATCCTTTTTCAAGCAAGGTTACTTGCTTAGAGGTACAAACTCTACAGCCATTGCACTGGTTCCAAAGGTTCTCCATCCTACGTCCATGAAGGATTATAGGCCTATATCTTGCTGTAACACCACTTAAAAATGTATCTCAAAGATTATTGCGTCCAGGCTCAAGGTTATTCTACCTTTGATTATTTCTCCTTGCCAAGCTTCTTTTGTCTCAGGTAGAAGGATTGGGGATAATATTCTTCTTGCTCAAGAACTGTTCAGGAATTACCATAGGCCTTATGGGCCGTCTCGTTGTGCTATAAAAATTGACATCAGCAAAGCTTTTGACTCCGTCTCGTGGGATTTCTTGTTGGCAGCTCTTAGACTGCTCAAATTTCTGCCTAAATTTGTTTTTCGGATTAAGGCTTGCATCACTTCCACGTTCTTTTGGGTAAAGGTCAATGGTTCCCTTTGTGGCTTCTTTAAAGGGGCTAAAGGTTTAAGACAAGGAGACCCGTTATCGTCATACCTCTTTGTTATTGTTATGGAGGTGTTATCTACCATGTTATCAAAGGTCTCTAGGGAGCCTCCTTTCAAATTCAACTGGAAAACAAAGATCCTTTCCATTACTCACTTGAGCTTTGCGGATGATCTTATCCTGTTTTGTCATGGCGATATCCATTCGGTTCAAGTTATAAATAAATGTTTGGACAACTTCTCTGCCCTATCGGGCCTCTATGTAAATGACTCTAAGAGCACGTGCTTCCTCTCCCAGGTTCCTGATACTCAGGCTGCGGTCATTTTGGATGTTCTAGGGTTTCAATCAGGTGAATTTCCTGCAAAGTTTTTGGGGGTCCCTTTGATTACATCAAAGCTTAGTCATGCTGATTGTTATCCTCTTATTGTAAAGGTTAAAGCTAGAATCTCTTCATGGACTAATAAGTTTCCATCCTATGTCGGGAGACTGCAACTAATCAAGTCTGTAATTTTCTCTATCCAATCCTTTTGGTCCTCTCATTTTATACTCCCGGCTACGGTTCTAAAAGATCTCAAATCCATCATGAGTAGGTTTTTATGGAAGGGCCCATCTCTGCTTAAATTTGGAGCTAAAGTAGCTTGGAGTAAAATTGCTTTACCTTTTTCCGAAGGGGGTCTTGCTATTAAGCATCTTGAGGACTGGAATAGAGCATTGATTATAATGCACCTTTGGAGGATTATAAATCCAAATCTCTGTTCTTTGTGGGCTTCTTGGGTTCGTGCTAATCTTAAATCCAAACTCTTCTGGTGTATGCCTATTCCTAATGACTGTTCATGGATTTTGAGGAAAGTTCTGCAGCTTAGGCCCTTGGAAGCAAAACACATCAAATTCTGTATTGGTAATGGGAGAATACTAGCCTCTGGTTTGACCCGTGGCTGGATGGGGTTCCTTTGCTTTCCTCTGTTCATTCATCTTTGATTATTAACTCTGGTATGGGGCCCAACGCTTCTGTTAGCCACATTATCGGGATTTCTTCATGGGCTCTCCCATCCTCCAACCATAATGATTTCATTGTGTTTAGGGATGCTATTGATATCAATAGGCACTTTGATCCCTCTAAACTTGATCAGGTGCTATGGGGGGATACTAATGCTATTGAGGTTAAAACCTCTATAGTTTGGCGTTCTATTAGGCTAACTGGGTCTGATGTGACGTGGGCCAAATTGGTGTGGCATAAATTTTTGACCCCTAGATTCTCGTTCAACCTTTGGTTGACATGTCATAGAGGGCTACGTACTTTGGATAGGCTGTCTAATTATGGTCTTCAAGTTAATCCCTTATGTGTATTATGTTCCACTGGGTTGGAAACATTTGATCATTTGTTTTTCCACTGTAACTACTCCTTCCGGGTTCTGATTTTTGTTCTTCGTCGTTGTGGGTGGAGAGGTAGTAGTAGAAGCTGGAATTTAATAACTGATTATCTTATCCATTACTCAAAACCAAGCTTCCATCATAGCCTTATTCATCTTGGGTTTGCTGCTGTTGTCTATAAGTTGTTGAACGAGCGTAATGCTAGGATTTTCTCTAACAAAATTACTCATGTCCGAATCCTGGTTCTAGACATTATGAATTTCATTAAGTGTAGGCTTCATACTAATCTCAAGTTTAAGCGTGTCCAGGATAGGTTGTGTTATCATCACTTACTGCTTTGAATTTCCTGATGTTGTTATTGTTCTTCATGTTTTTGTATATTCTTGGCAGTTTTGGGTTGTCTTGGACTTTGGTCCTGGATTTTGGTTCTTTAATGTTGCAGGATCTGACCTTTGCATGCACTGCTAATACTACTTTACTGTTTATGGTGCAGAGTATGATCATTGGTACTATAGTTAGTTCAGTCCAGGCCCTATGTTGGCTTCAGTTCTGTTTTGGAGTTCACTGCTAGGACACTTGATGCTGTGATTGCTGTGATTGCTGCTAAGTTCTACCTATTTGTTGTTGCTACTGATATTCAGTTGGACCTTGCAGTTCTTTATGTTTAGTTGGTTCATGTGTCTGTTATGACAATCTGTTTAGGCCATCACTGTTGCTACTGCTTGTTCAATGTGTCACTGTTGATATTGATGATTTGGCTAAGGGAGTAGTTGTTGCTGGTTGTCTGCTGCTGCAGAATTGGGTCAAAGGATGTTGATGTGTGGTTTAAAAACATTGTATTGATTTAGCTATCTTTGCCTTCTGGTTCGCTATTGTGTTCTAGCTGTTATCGTTGTTTGCTGTGTGGGAGGGCTGCTTGAGCTGTGGCTTGGTCCTGGTTTAGCAGTAGTGTTACAGCTGCAGTTGCAGCTGCTTGCTGTTATGGGGTTCTTCCGGTGGTTTATTGATGTTAGGTGTTGGTTTGCTGTTGAGCTTTGCTGGCACTGCTTCGGATGTGCAACTTGTTTATCTGCTGGTGTTGAGCATTGTCTATCAGTTGATGTGGCTTGTGTGTCTATGGTCCTCTATTCTTCTACTGCTCTGCTGCTCTTTCTCAGGTGGTTGCTGCCGGAGCTGGGGTTGGGTTGGTTGAGGCAAAAATGTTGTAGTTCTAGCTGCTGCTGTAGCACTAGGCACTGCTATTGCTTTAAATCTGCTGAAGTTTCATGGGCACTGCTACAGTTATCTGATGAGTCTAGTTTCCCGCTGGGCTGCTGCAGAGGCTGGGGTTTCAAACTGATGGGCTACTTAACTGGTCCGTGTGCTGTGCTGGGTTAGCTGCTGCTGGGCTGGTTTAGCTGTTGTTGTGGTAGATGGGTTGGCGGGCTGCTGTGTTGCTGGGTTGCTCATGGTTTTATCAGCTTCTTAATGCCCTTGGTCGCCATAATCTCTTTATATAACTGCTGCAGTCGGTGGTTGATTGAGCATGGGCTCGTGCTGTTTGGATGCCTGTTCATGCTGCTTGGTTTCCACTGCTGCTTGGATGCTTGGATCTCGTGCTGCTTGGAGACCACTACGGTTGGGCTGATTAGCTGCTAGATGGGTGCATATAAGTGCTGCTTGGATGCCTGTGCTTGGTTACAACAACTGCTTGGATGCATGTTCGTGCTGCTTGGATTCCTGGCTAGCTGCTTCTCGACATGTTGGTTGTTGCAGTTAAGGGCTGCTAAGCTTGGTTCATATCTGGTCTGATTATATGTGGAATCTGCAAAGGGTTGTTGCAGTAGGGACTCTGGTGATGTAAGCCAAATATTGTACTGCTAGCTGAGAGCTGTTTGTCTTGGCAGTTTAGCTCCTGTTGTCTTGTAGCTAAAATTTGAAATATTCTTCCGGTTGGTTTGATGCAGATCTGTTTTTCTGGTATCAAGCCATTTTGATGGTTGTTTACTGTTGTTTCCTTGTTCCTTGTTGGATCCCTGTATGCTAGTGAGTAGCTTTGGTTTACTTCTGCCATCATAGGGTATGTCCTATGATGGCTATGGTATACTGTTTGGGTTTGTCCCATGTACTTATTCTTTCTTTTATTTAAGTCTAAATTTAGCAACAAAAAAAAAAGAAAAGATACGGAGAAGAGAAAAAAGGAAGATTGTGATGAGATTGGGAACATGACTCGCTCTGGCAGATGTTTTAAGCCAGATAACCTGAGAACAGATGGAGATAAAGAAAAAGACAAAGAGAAAGAGAAAGAGAAGGAAAATACTAATGCTTTTATCAAGGCAATCCAGAGGTCGGAATAGAATGTGGCCGACCAGCTTAACAAAGTCCCTGCCCAAATTTAGATCTTGGATCTTCTTTTAACTTCAGAGCACCACCGAGAACAATGATGGAAATATTTCAGAATGCACATGTCACCCTAGACATTTCACCCGAGAGATTGGCCAGGTTAGTGGGACAGATTTTGGCTCAGCTTCAACCTCGTGAGAGGTGATTGCACCAGTAGCAAAAGAGATCTCAGGATAAATAGGTACCATATCATATGTGTAACGAGAATGGACATAACACAACAAGTTGCTAGTATAACTAGCTCACACAGGGGTCTGACATCTTTTCAGTTAAGACTGGTCGGGGCTTTGGACAGAAAGAATCTACATCGATCACGATGCGAGCAACAAGGTAATGGTGTCCTCGACCAAGCCGAAAGACAGATCTCATCACAACACTTGTAAGGATAGATAGAAAGGGTTGACACGATTCCAATTCATGAATAGGAGTCAAGAGGTTCAATTCCTCTTTGATTATACTGAAGGATAGGTTGTAACATTACTGTCTTCGAAACTCTATTTCACTATAGCCTTTTTAATATGGTCGAATAGGGACGGAGGGCCCTTAATTTCTTTATCGGGGAAGAAAGGTTTTATTAATAAATTGACAAATTTCTTTGTCAAACCTTTTCTTTAATCTATTCTTTTCTTGTATTGTACTACTAAAGGTATAGATCTTCAGTAAGGAAGAACTTTTTGTAATGGAATCCAAAAAGCAAAGTAAAGTCGAGATGGTAGTCAAATGGGACTATCCCACTTCGGCTAACGCTTTGGCACAAAAAAGGGTTCCTATTGATCAAAAAATACCACAGAAGGATGTTAGGCCCAGTTCAGTAATTCGTTTCCAAATACGAAAGTTGACACGTTGCTCCGGATTCATTGGTCAGGAGTGCAGAAATGCAAATCAATGAGAATCCCTTCTTGGAAACCGGATAAACGTATCTTACCCTCCAATCCAGCGAAAACCTTACCCGATGACATTTTTATCTATCCCCCTTAGCTCTTATCCGGAGAGAATCGAAGACACAACCTTTTCTAACGCCAATAAAGGACTTTTGGTTCATCGAGGCTATACAAAACGCCCCAGTCGGGATTGGGGGGAGGTGGAAACGGGATTTTCCTCATTTGCATGTGATGGGGAAAGGCGCAAAAATCAATAAAAGTGCCTGGGCGGTCCCTTCGCAAGGACGCGACCTAAAAAGTAGAAGGTAGCACGCCGTGGGGGAAAAGGATTCAACTTGATCAAATACTTCTTATTACAGATTCGTGACTCAAGTGCCTGATCCTTGACTTTAACAAGTGAGCACTTTCAACTCCCTTTCTTTGGGATTTGCTTATGAAGAGTGTTCTCGTACGAGGTTCTCCTCGTTCTATCTCCAAATAAGGCTTGTTTAGCACTTTGAACAGGAAAGGGGGCTTCTTCTTTTTCTTTGATGCCACTTGTTTTCCCGGCCAAAAAAGAGAGTTGGAGAGAAGGAAAAAGGAGCGAACTTCAACCTGATATGCTTTCTTTTCATGATAGTGCCCGTCGAGAGAGAAAAAGTTCCTAAAGCCATTCCATTGGTTGGAAGATAGTGGTCTTATCCCTGCGTAGAAAGACTTTCGGACATTGATTAGGACATTGAGTAGAGAAAGCCTTGTTATAGTCCTATAAGGAAAGTCAGCAACAGGCTCTACCATTATGGAAGACTCTTTAAGTAGACGTCCAGATTCTATAACACATATCCGTACAGGTGGCAGGTACGAGGTTAACCAGATAGACGGTACGATATGAGGGAGCAAAGCGACTATCAAAGGTACCAGATCAATCGTTTCAGGACAAGCACTTGCGCCCTATCAAACATCCAAGAGTAGAGCATCAATCTAGTTGAATTTCGATTCCTGTAGCGGTGCTGTCGGGGGATAGTCATTCCCCTTCGCTTCATTGTCTTTCCCAGCTCTCGAGGCATACGAATCTTCTCCCAGCCGCCCATCAAAAGGTGGGTGCTCCCCAATTCTCGCATCTTTCCTCCAACTATGCAAATAAAAGAGTAGATCATCCTAGCACACCACCTTCGTAAACAGAAGAATGTAAAGTCTCCGCTCCGCCTCTAGAATTCTCTCATTCTTAACAGCCCGATAAAATCCAAGCCAGTCTTTCAATCCTTGTCCGATAAAGCAGCTGGATCCCCGCCTTTCCTATCTTCCTCTATAAATTCTCTTTTGAATGGATAGATGTATTCTTTTAAGTAAGGCACGAGTCTCGGGCTCGAAATAAGCGGTTTTTAGGCCAAATGCCGCAGAAGGAAGAGAAGTGGGAAAAGAAGCTGCTCTCCTAACCGATACCGGTGGTGGAGGACCATTAGCAGCTGTTGATGGAATAGAAGCTCTTCCTCTTCAAGTAGACGGTGTTTGAAAGCTAACTGAATGCCTAAGCCTTGTTACAGTAAGAAAGGAAATTGTGATCGCATCTGCTCTTCAATCATCCCCAATTACTATTTTCAACAAAAAATCCCCCCCCCCCTCAAATGGCACTGGATTTGACAGTAAGACCGAACGGATTACTATCGTCTATTCGCTCGTTCTAGACTGAAGAACTGGTAGCACCTAGATTGACCCGATATAGACCGTGTTCCGCGTCAGACCTCAACTCCTGGGTGGAAATCCCCATTATGAGATCCAGGTATTGCACCCTGGTTTGATTGACTCTGCTAGGCTTGTTACGGCTGGACCGACCCATCCCTTTTTTAATAGGGCAAAAAAGAAGTGAAACCATTCCCCGCTGTAGGGAGTGTTTGGATTGGACATGGAATCCGCTTAGAAAGAATAGAAAATGCTATCCCACTCCACTATACCTGCTCCTCGATGTAGAATAAAGGCTTCGAGAGAAACCTTGTTTGCACACGAATGAATGTATATATCGTAACAGTCGCTTCAAGCAGTGCTATCTCCGGATGCAAGTCTATTCTTGAGTGAGCTGGACTAGATGTTCGCCTTTTGAAATAATGAAGAAATGACAGAATAACTATCAATGTAGGATCTCTTTCCCCAACCAACTAAGGAAGGGCAAGCACCTGCTCCTAACAACCATTAATAGGTGTCTATACGTGTACTCAAGAACGCAAGAGAGGCCTTCTAGACCAATTCTTGACCTCAAGTTCTACCTATACCGAAGTTACTTCTCATAGAAGAATTTGTTCACGTTCACCTAAGGAAGCTTAAATAAGACGAAATAAAAAAAAGGATCTTTCTAATGGTCCGAAGAAGGGAGACAAAAAGTCCCTGAATAAGGCAAGCAGCTCCTACTTGATAACAGACTGATCGGGTTAAAATTTTTCGTTAATCTATTGACTCGACTGTCAAGGAATATGATTATAGGATCCTTAGTTCGGGCCATAAAGACTCAAGTTTATCGGAGGAAAGGAAACTCAATTGGCCAATTTAATTTAGCACATGCAAACCATGCAAATCATCTAGTTAATCTAGCATTATGGGTCACAGATTTTATGGGCAGTATTCAATCTTGAAATTTAGTATCCTACTAAGTGGCGCTAATGTAATTTCCAAGTGAAGAAGGATTTGTTTCAAGTTATTAGACTTAACACATATGCAATATCATGAAAAAATCAAGTGGGCTTAACATATATAGTCAGTATCATGTAAACATTCACGTGGGCCTTCTCATTATTTTTTCTTGAAGCTTGTCATGCTAATCTGACTCATGCGGAAAAAAAAGGAGTTTAGTCACGCATTAAAGAAATCCCACGCGGCAAGAATTCTTTCACGCGGCAAGTTACCAGATTATCCACGCGGCAAAGAATTTCGTTTATTTGGAAGGATTTTTTATTTTTTATTTTTATAATTCTATTGTAATTAGGATTCTTTTTTAATTATGATTTCTTTTTAATTAGAATTTCTTTTTCGAATTGATTTTTATTTCCTTGTAGAAATTAGGGTTATAGTTTATTAATTCCTATTAGGATTTGGGTTGTTTTGGGTAGTATAAATAGATGTTCAAGTTATGTAATCAAATACATTATACATTATTATTATTCAATATATTTGTAAGTTTATTCTCTACATTTGGTTCTTTGAAGAATTCCTAAGAAATTATTAGTTTCTTGGTTTTTTTCTTTGAGATTCAATTTTGACTTATCATACAACATTTCATAGTTGTGTGTGGCGTCTTCTACCGCATCAATCGTCGATTGTACCGAGATTACCGCTTCAATATAAGCGAGGGGTCAAGGTGTCGTTGGTGTCCATTCAACGCAGATTTCCAAACGCGAGCAATTGTACCAAGATTACCGTCTAAAGTATAGACGAGGGGTTAAGGTGTTGCAAGCAATTCACCCAACAACTGTGCTAGAAACGGTCCGGGCGACGACCACCTCACGCAAACGTGCCGTGGAGTCTATCATTTGGTATCAAAGCTAAGCCTTTCTAGCAAGTTACTTATCTTAAATTTTCTGTCGAAATATATATTGTAAAAAAAAAAGAAAAAAAAAGGAAAAGAAAAAAAATTCATATTTTATTGTGCTAACCCAATTTGTAGCACACCATTAAATCATCAAATTCCAACCAAGAGTTCATACCGTTCCATCATCATCAATTCTGAAACGGAGTTACAATTTACAAATCTGACGCATACAAGAGGAGTACAAGACAATCGATCGGTGATTTTGTGATATTCTAATAGTTACACCATCTATAATTTTGTTTCGTGATAAGTAATTTTGAATTGATTAGTAAAATCAAGATTTTTGCTAGGGAATTCAATAAGAACCTATTAGAGAGAATATTTGAGGTAAAAGGCAAGAGTGTAAGATTATTAGAGGGTAAAAGCCAAATTTGAGCGATACACGAGTGATTCATCATTATTTGAGCGAAACATGTAAGGGAGTGTGTGAGAAAATTTTTTATCTACTAACCTTTGTTTTACAGCAAACATGTATGGCTACAACTATGAAAGTTCTTATGGGTCTCAAAGGAATACTTTCTAAGGCAATATTGATACAGAAGCATATCTGAGATGGGAGAGAAAAATGGAGCGAGAATTTGAGTATCATGATTACTCCGAGAGGAGGAAGGTCAGACGGGCAATCCAAGAGTTCTCCGATCGTACAATTATATGGTGGTAGCTTATCAAACAAAAACATGGGGAACGTCCGTTCGAGACATGGGCAGAATTAAAATCCGCAATGAGAAAGCGGTTTGCTCCAGTACAGCGTGACAGGAGGGAGGAGTATACATCTCAAAGACATATAGAGAAACCTTCAAGGCGATTTATAGTAGACAATAATAGGAGGGTTCGCACATAAGTAAACAAGGAAGATTATTGGATGCAGTTACAATATACTTCTAATGCACAAAAGAAACAAAATCAACGGGGGGAAGTGGAAGAAATTATAGAATATGCGGTCCAAGGAGAGTTATTGGGTTCGAGTGTTCAAGATGAAATCCATGATCAAAAGAAAGATGGTGAACATCTGAAAGAAAGTAACCAAGGAGATGAGTTTGTAAAAGAAAATGCATGTGGAAAAGATCGACAAAAAAAATTGTTCAAAAGGTTGATAATGTAAAAGAAAAAAGTGAAAAGAGTGAGAATGAAAAGAAAAGAGAGATTGAGAAAAAAGAGAATGAAAAGAGTGACCTTGAAAATAAACGAGAGAAAAACAAACGAGAGGGTGAGCATAAAGAAGAGAGAGAAGAAATATGTGACTATGAAAAAGATAGTGAGTTGAAAAGTGAGTCATATTTTGAAAAGCCAATGACTGTACATTCGTACAAGACGGCGCTTTTGAATACTAACACTAATGATTCTTCTTTGTCTAGTTTTGTTTTGTCTCTTGTACAGGTTGTTGATGAAATACCACATAATATCATTCCGTACCGATCAGCTGATAGTATTCCCGAGAAGACGACGGAGTTACCAAGACGGGTTGGAGAGTTGGTGAAAGTGAGTATCGTGAGAGAAGACACGAGTTCATGTGTTGATTATGAGATCATAGTGTCTAAGGAGGATGGGACAACGAGTTTGTTCGTCGATTTTGAATTGGTAAACAAGTATCGTTATTCTTTTTCTTGTTTAGATAATATGCTTGATAAATTGCATAGTACTTGTGTTTTATCTACATGTGATAATGATCATGTGATGACAATGTCTAATCAATTTAGCACGAGAGATTGTGATAAATGGAAAATTGTTTTAGCATGTGAGTTATATAGGTGGTTAGTTATTTCTGTTAGATTAACTGATGCATGTAGTGTTTTCATGAGTTATTTAAAACATGTTTTACATGCTTCCGTTGGAAAATTTGTTGTTAACTATTTTGATGGTAGAATCATTTGTATCATAAACTATGGAGGATATTTGATTTATGTTGAGTTAGTTTATGATCATGATATATATTCTCGTTTTCAATGTGTTTACTTGCATGAAATTAATTCTAGGTTTTGTTATCCAGATATTGACTTAGGGTTTCATGCTAGTCAATCTTTACATGAATTGTCGTTAGTTGACATTGGTAGTAATCATGTTCTTTCTTTGGAGCAATCTTCATTGCATGATTTGCTATCATATGGTTTTGATTCAAGAAGTGTTTGTCATCAAGATGGTTTGAGAGATGAGTTATTTGCATGTTTAGTTAGTTCACTTAGATTAGCTAAGGCATTGCATACTTTCATGGAATTGTTGAATTATATTTTGCATTCTTTCATGGAAAAATTTGTTATTCTCTATTTTGATGATATTTCGATTTTTGTCAACACTTTGAAAAATTCTTTAGAATGTGTTGAGTTTGTTTGTGATCATCGTCGATATGCTATTGAATTTTCAACTTATGATTGTGACCTTTTTACTCATTTGATAACATTATTTGTTCTTTATTGTGTTAATGTCAATGGAAAAAGGGAGGTTGGGTGTGTTTTACAGATTCGTGATAGGATCATATTCATCGAGGGAAACATGGATCGTGCAGTTCATCTCGTTCAATTCATAAGACATATACATGGAAGTGTTATGAATATTATTTTAGTAGACTATGCATATGACTTTGGTTTATTTAATTTCGTTGTGATTAGATAAAAAGGAACTTATTGATATGTTTTGTTTTGTGTTTAATCCAGGCATTCAAGAGAGTTTGCGTGAGAAATATGACAAATTTCAAATATTGATATTTCATCCACGTGCATTGACGAATGTGTTTCTACGAAGGATTGAGATCATTATATTGACTTTTGAACAAGGAATTCAACAATGGGAGAATCTACCGCATGAAGAGTTTTGCGTGACGATTTTTGATCCAGGAGGATATAAGACTTTTCATATTCTTTCTTACTTTGCATTCATGATTATTTTAGTAGATAGTAAATTAGTTTATATAATTAGTGTTTTGGGAGTAACCGGTCTACAAATTGTCAATTTGGGAGAGAAGTCAGGCATTGTTATGTTCTTGGCAGGAGTTGGAGTTTTTGTTGCTTATATATGTCATTTGCGAGTTGAGTTTTGGCATTATGATTGGTTTGATGCCACTAACTTAGTTTGTTTTTTTATGGAGAACAATTTTGTGGTTGAATCATTTTTACTTTGAGAAGACGATGTGCCAGATTTGAGGACAAATCCTTTTGAAGAGGAGGGGAATGATGACAGACTGATTGGGTTAAAAATTTTTCGTTAATCTATTGACTCGACCGTCAAGGAATATGATTATAGGATCCTTAGTTCGGGCCATAAAAGACTCAAGTTTATCGGAGGAAAGGAAACTCAATTGGCTAATTTAATTTAGCACATGCAAACCATAAAAATCATCTAGTTAATCTAGCATTATGGGTCACGAATTTTATGGGCAGTATTCAATCTTGAAATTTAGTATCCTACTAAGTGGCGCTAACTTAATTTCCAAGTGAAGAAGGATTTGTTTCAAGTTATTAGACTTAACACATATGCAGTATCATGAAAAAATCAAGTGGGCTTAACATATATAGTCAGTATCATGTAAACATTCACGTGGGCCTTCTCATTATTTTTTCTTGAAGCTTGTCATGCTAATCTGACTCATGCGGAAAAAAAAGGAGTTTAGTCACGCATTAAAGAAATCCCACGCTGCAAGAATTCTTTCTCGCGACAAGTTACCAGATTATCCACGCGGCAAAGAATTTCGTTTATTTGGAAGGATTTTTTATTTTTTATTTTTATAATTCTATTGTAATTAGGATTCTTTTTTAATTAGGATTTCTTTTTAATTAGAATTTCTTTTTCGAATTGATTTTTATTTCCTTATAGAAATTAGGGTTATAGTTTATTAATTCCTATTAGGATTTGGGTTGTTTTGAGTAGTATAAATAGAGGTTCAAGTTATGTAATCAAATACATTATACATTATTATTATTCAATATATTTGTGAGTTTATTCTCTACTTTTGGTTCTTTGAAGAATTCCTAAGAAATTAGTAGTTTCTTAGTTTTTTTCTTTGAGATTCAATTTCGACTTATCATACAACAATTCATAGTTGTTTGTGGCATCTTCTACCGCATCAATCGTCGATTGTACCGAGATTACCGCTTCAATATAAGCGAGGGGTCAAGGTGTCGTTGGTGTCCATTCAACGCAGATTTCCAAACGCGAGCAATTGTACCAAGATTATCGTCTAAAGTATAGACGAGGGGTTAAGGTGTTGCAAGCAATTCACCCAACAACTATGCTAGAAACGTTCCGGGCGACGACCACCTCACGCAAGCGTGCCGTGGAGTCTATCACTACTCCCCCCTGATTCCTTTTTGAAGTCTCTTTGGCAGAGCAGCCCCTAAAGTCTTACACTTCCTGTGGTGTGGAAGGCATGCCACAATGCCATCCCAACAAAGTAAAATCCTTTCAAGAGAAAGGTGATAAGTAGTCCTATATGCACACTTCGTGTGATAAAGGTGAAAAACCGGTAGAACACTTGCTGTGTCCGTGGACAAGAAATTTTATGTTTGGGTCTCCTTTACAACTATAAATATCCTCCCACGAGGTTACCAGATTTGATCAGTGGCTAGATTCTGTGCTCAATCAGCTTAAGAGAAAAGGAGTTGGAATTGAGGATTGTGCTTCCTTCCTTATTAGCAAACTTGTGCTGGAGCATGCGGGAGGCAAGAAATGACTGCAGCTTTGGTGAAAAGTAGCCTCACCCATCAGTAGTTATCGCAAATGCGAGAGCTAGAGCGAGAGCAGAGAGCACAGGAAGAGGCGCACCAAGGGGTACAGCACATAAGGACTAGAGCGATGGCATATTTGTTTGCTAATCTCGTTCGTATTCAAGATTTTTGGACAGAGTTAGATGTGGCCTTTCATTCCTTAGGGAGTGAGAGGGCTAAGGGGAAAGGGTGGGTGGCGCCTTACGCGATTTTTTAGGAGGAGTTCCGTGTAGTCGGACGGAACGGAAGTGCATATCCGAAACGAATTAGGCTAGGGGTAATGTAAATGAAGTGACTCGACTAGTTAGTCTCGAGATTAGCTCAACTAGCCCAGTAAAAAATATTATGACTAAGATAATGCAGAATAAATTATCATTAGTCTTCAACAATGTTAAACTGATAAAATATAATAGACATCAAGTTTAACTGCAGCGGAACAAGCAATCCATTAAAAGAGTCAAATAGAGAATAAAATCTACTATCTTTTATGATTTAAAAGATTTTTCATCACTTTTATCGCTGGGACTCAGCTTAATAAATAATCCACATCATCGAATCACCCCTGCACTACGGCCAAGGATATTCTTTAGTATCACGACCACAATTATCCATGCACTACGGGCCAAGAATAATCATGTTTTCATCAACGGTCCTAATCATGCCATAAAACAATTCATCTTTGGACTATGGCCAAAGAGAATCCATAGTCATAATCATACCAAAAAGTGTCCATCAATGCACCACGGTCCAATGAGGACTTTTTCCACATCATTTGTAACATTACGGTTATGATTATACCGAATAATCCCTAGTCATAATCATACCAAGTCCATCTATGCACTACAGGCCATAGATGACTTTAAAAAATTATAAACATGAGGATGGTGAAAATGATATAAGAATTCAATAAAACAAGTTCAAGAATTAATTTATCCACGAACTAATAACGTCCAAATTGTCAACATGATACTGCTTTGTAGAGTAAAATTCAAGAATTGCTCAGAAGAATATTTTCATGAAAAGATACTGGATGAAGCGCAAATATCAAGGATATTCCACTAATTTCATGGAGTATAGAAGTCAAAACTTTAACCAAGTGAGTATAATAAAGAATGGAATAACAAAAGAAATCATCATGCATGTGGTACTTCGCATAGATAGGTTATTCCAACAGAATAATAATTAACGGAACCAGGTCAGGCGAAAATCACACCGACAGGATATTCCAACAAAATAATAAAGAATGGAATAACAACAGAAATCACCATGCATTCGGTACTTGGTATAGACAGGTTATTCCAACAGAATAATAATAAAGACGGAACCAAGTCCGACGTAAAATGCACAGACAGGATATTCCAACAGAATAATAATAAAGACGGAACCAGGTCCGGCGTAAAACGCACAGACATGATATTCCAACAGAATAATAAATAATGGAATAACAGAAGAATTTTACCAAGTATAGGGTAGCCCGCGTATACAGGTTATTCCAATAGAATAATAAAGAATAGAATAACAGAAGTTCTCTTCATGAATACAAAATAAATAATATTCCCTACGAGTACAACAAATAATATTCCCTACCTTAAGAAGAAGAGTACTGAATATATGAGTAGTGAAGTAGTAGAATATTTTTCTTCTTTCTCTCTATAGTTTCAGTGAATTCGTAAAAAATAATGAAGGAATGAGCTTCTATTTATAGAAAAATGGACTGCATAGTAACTAACTCATGAACGGTCCAGATTGATTACTTTAATCTGATGGTCCATATTTAAAGCAAAATCTTTTAAATAAAATATAATATATTCTATTTATAATCTAATAAAACGAATAACTTTATAAAAGTATTTTGTTTTATATAAAAAGATTTTACTATGCAAAACAATATGCAGAATAAAATATAATATATTCTATTTATAGAATAACTTTATAAAAGTATTTTATTTTATATAAAAAGATTTTACTATGCAAAACACTATGCAGATATTATGCAACACTATGCATAATAGAATATAATATACTCTATTTATAAAATAATTTTATAAAAGTATTTTGTTTTATATAAAAGCTTTTCTGTATTATTACGTTAATAATAAGCATCAATAATTAATATCGTGTGCTACTATGCAACCGCGCGTATTACTGTACTTTTAACACCGGGTGTTTCAACAGTTAACGGTAAAACTTCAGCCGTTATTTTCATAAAATATTTTTGTCGTTTTCTCAATCTGAAAATAATTCCATTGTGGGGTCCACCAATGATTGTACCGTCGTACAGATATTCTCCAACAAAAAGAATATTCTCCGACCAATCGAATATTATACAACAACCTGCATACTTTTCAAAATTTATAAATACTACCCACAACTATAACACACACTATAATATTAAAAAATTATTTCGAGAAAATTAAATATTTATTCATAAAATTTGGGGTCTCACAGCTTTCAGTAACTACGGGTCAATCAGGTGCGTAATTAAGCTCATCTCATTACTTAGGATATCACTCTCTCAATCTCCTATATGGATTCTTTGCTTAGTTAGAGTTGAATCTTATAATAAGGACAAGAAAGACTGGCATTCAGGTAAGGCATGATTCGGAAGATAGTGAATCTCTCCTTACTTGACTCTAGAAAGCTCTTTCTTTGCAAGTGGCAAGCAAGCTGGTTCTATGGTTAGAAGGAAGGAATAAGCAAGAAGGCAAGCATTAGTCTATGCATTCTAGAATAGCTTTCTATATAGCATGGATAGCTAGTCTGCTATGCTAGTGACTATCCTTATATAATCTAGGGCCAAGCGTGCCAAGTAGATCCCATAAGCTATTAGAGTAGCTCCTCTATCTAAGTTAAGCAGAGATCTTCCGATACCCCTCATTCCACCAATGGAGATAGCAAGGAGATAGAAGGTATAAACCAGAATCTATTTTGTTTTTTCCTTACGGAACACTTTCTATATCTTCGAATTGACCACCGCAACCAACCTTTCTGCCTTTCCCTTGCCCGGGTCAAAGAAAATAACATATGTAACGTAACGGCAATGACAGCTAAAATAGCAACATGAGATAGGAAAGAGCTGACCCGGAAACGGCATAGGAAAGATGTGATCCAGTAATTTGTGTAAAAGAAAGATGATCAGGCGGGTAGCCTAGCTAACACAGCTATGGAAGTTCGATTCTTCCTTGATTTCTTTCTTTTTCTTTTGAGAAGAGAATGTTGTTAGCACGACTCCAATGCTTGATCTTCTTTCTATCTATCCAGTAGCTCTTTCTTTGTTAGTATTCTCATTCTCAGTCTTAGGTAATGGTAATTACTTATCAAAGAGAAGGAAAACGAGGATAACGACCAAAGGGAGAGCTAAGGTTACTTCTCAACCTTTCAAGTGAATTCTGATTCAATTAAGAGGGAAGCATTCGCTTTGAGAGAGAAGTTCGCTTGTATCGACCAGAGGTATGTTGACTTCTCGGTCAGAACCAGAGCAGATGAAGCATCGGGTCCTAAAAGAAGACCGCACAGCACAAAAACCGCTAAACCATGTGCATGATTGCTCGCCTATCATGAGCTTGACTTGTGCTCTAAGATGGTTTTGGTCGATCTGGCAAAGCTGGCTCAATGGCACGCTCGTGCTTCTTACGAATGAGATGTACATCCCAGGCAACAATATCTTCCTTGACATTCCCGTATCTGTCCAACCTTGATCTGCTACCTCTCTACTGTCAATCTGATCTAGAAACTTTCCTTCGTTTGGTACATATGGACTAGTAACTGACACATGAGCATCTCCATCTCGATCAAAGTTTTATATCTCGATAGCAAGAGCCAAACCCTTCTCTTTGTCAGCTCGATCTGCTATTGTTCCTGTAGAGGATGTGGAACAAGGATTCTCACTCACAAGCAAGTATAGAACGGAATGCCTCTTGCTTGGTCTCTTCCTTGCCACTCTCATTTCAATCCGCTACTTCCATGATCAATTTGGCAGGGTAAGTTTCCTTGCTCGGTATCAGGTATAGCTTGCTTTGCTCACTCACAAGGGCTGGAGGGCAAGATAAGAATGGTATGGTAAGACCTAGTTCCATGTGGCAAGGTATGGTTTCTCACTCTAGCTAGGGATAAGTTGTTGATGCAGCGACAGAGCAATCGGTCTCCTACTTTGTCATCGATCTAATCCCTACCTCTCGTTGTCTCTATCAATCACATACATAAGTAGAGAGCTTCAAGAGAAGTGGTGGGCAGGTTTTCTCCCAGAGTTCTTTCTAAAGTGTTGATTCCAGGATAAATAAACCTAGGAATGTCCTAGAATAGCAAACAAATAAGTCGCCTCTCATTCAATTCAGGAGTATCGACTTCTTGTTAGACAAACAGAGCTTCTATCTTGAGTTTCAGAGGTCTAAACTCTTCAGTTCCTAGTTACAAAGTCTCTCTTGAGCATATACGACTTGAAACTGAACCTCGATCCCAATCCTTTACCATAGAGAAGGGGAAGATATCTCCTTTGGGAAAGCTTTTCACCCGGATGAGCGGAAATTGCTTGTTGATTGATCCCCGGTATTCCTTGCCATTTCTCCTTTCGGAATGTTCCTTGGCCTCACCTTCCTTCTTCGTTCTTAATGCCCAGACATCCAATGTATTTACGAAAGAATGTCTAGAATGACTGACCAATACATGTCGTGGAAGTCTTCCACTGCTGAATGAGTTAAATCATTATCAATTTACATTGATAATGCCTCGTGCACAAAGCTGCTTTGCTGCACCAGATTACTGGAGAGACTTGCTAGTTCGGTCATATACCCGACACCAACCAAATCTATGAAATATGACACTCCAGCTGCCGAAAAAGCGATTTCAAAGCTGATTTCCCGTGTGAGACAAAGGGTCCATCAACTCTCATCTTTCTGTTCACAAGATGTCCTTTTGAGCGAAACATTTGGTAGTGGGTCAAAGAACTAGGAAATTGTTTGATTTCTTATTTGTGGACTTCTTAAAGGAGGGTGTCAACCTGGCTGGCCACATATAAGCTAAGGTATCTCGCTCATTAGTCAATCTATGTTCCCCTGCATGGTCAACCTTTGGTGGGTCAATGTCTGGAAATGAATTATATAATAATTTTTACACGTAGCGAGACCTATTTCTAGTGGTTTGTTCCTGCATAAATAGTTGCTTGAAGCTCTAGTTTCAAAGAAGTGACAACATCATCAAAGAAGCATGCCCCACCCATACCTACTACCAAAGGAATTCTTAAACGTCCCTCGATTCCAGACGAGAGAGCTCAAGTCTGATTAGCCTGATCCACCATCTCGAAATGGAGACTATGAGAAAGCAACCCACTTTATCCAGCTAGCAGGGGATAGGAGGTATCCCCATTATTTTAAATACAAAAATGGGGAGACTCGGAAAGCAGCCTGCCTTAGTGATTGAGCTCTAAGAACAGGAAAAGTCTCTGGTTATCATCCCGACCAGTTCGTCGATTGAATGAATTGATTGGCTAA
>CM035097.1:38861416-38898916 GCA_020205505.1 Panax japonicus | reverse complement strand
ATAGGTATAGGTGCCTATCAAAGGCTTTTAGATGCTTCAGCTTATGCCTTTTCTTCTCTTGCTGCCTATATCGGCCTCGCGGGTACCGATTTCCTTCTGCTTCGTGCGCCGCCCCCGGATTGATTGTCTACTCATCTTTCTTTTGTAAGAATGGATGGTGACGAAACGGAATTCAATCTAAAGGGAAGGGATCTATTCAGGAGAAAGATATTAGATACTACTTAACAACTTCACCTTATTGTTGGGTGGGTTCCGAAACATCATTCTCATCGGCAGGGAAAGCACATCAAAGGGTCAGGTTTTTAGTAGTTCTAGGTTGCCGAGAGCCCCCAGTATAGAACTTTTATCTGACTAGGAGCAGCTAAGCCCCAACCTACTTATTCCAGCTGTTCTTTTTTTTTTTGGCTAAGTTTGTTTGTATATAGAAACGAAAGGGAGATTGAACAATCGCAAAGGGGCATACCCCAGAAACTTTAGAATGTACCTCATTGGACAACCCCCAAGAAAGAACAACTAAAGACCTACGACCAAACTAATTGGAATTACAAATTTATAAGATAAAATAAAATGTGCATATAAAAATGAAACAACGAGAGCCAAAGGGGCCAAAAAGAATCATGAGAAGATGTCATGCTCGCTCACTCCACCAGCTCGCCACCTCACCACCACTCATGCACTCCACTCATGCACGCCACCTCACCAGCTTTAAATCATCATGCTCGCCACTCATGCACCCCACCACTCATGCACGACACCTCACCAGCTCTAAACTCATGCACCACTTCACAAGCTCAAAAACATACCAGCTCTAAACTCATGCACCACTTCACAAGCTCGCCACCTCATGCACATCAACACCTCACATCACTCATGC
Source organism: Panax japonicus (assembly GCA_020205505.1). NCBI lineage: Eukaryota > Viridiplantae > Streptophyta > Magnoliopsida > Apiales > Araliaceae > Panax > Panax japonicus. The sequence goes on along the minus strand of CM035097.1, from coordinate 38,898,042 downwards.
ACATCAACCCAGCACCTCCCTCATAAACGCTGCACGTCAACCCACTTCACAAGCTCGCCCTCCACTTCACATACCAGCCCACTTCACAAGCTCGCCCACATCATTACCCACGTCACCCGCACCTGCCCAGCACCTCCCTCATAAACGTTGCACCTCATCGCCCACCTCACCTCATGGACACTACATTTATAATAGCCAGTTACAATATTATTGACAGCTGGTGGCCTTAAGAAAAGATTTGCAAGTAGAGAATCTTGATTTAATGAGGTGAATGACATCCTTCGTGAGGTTTGCTGGGGGAATGAAGGAAGTCCCGTGAATCTTTTTGTTTCGAGCTTCCCAAACTTTATAGAAGGAAATAGCTACACTGAGGCATAAGATGTTCCGTGAGAGCGTAGTGCCTTGGAAGGAAATGAGATATGCCATAAGGTCATCCCAAGAGTGTGGTACGTTGTTCTAGTTGCCTAAAGTAAGAGCTAATCTGATGATTGAGGTGGAGTAAGCACAATCAAAGAAGAGATGGGCAAAGGTTTCGGGATGTTGTGAGCATAGACGACAATCCCAAGTTCTACCAGAGTAGTGCATAGTCCTATCATTGGTGGGTAGTTTCTTAAGAATGCCTAGCCATAGTAAGAAGGAGTACCGAGGGACATGAAGCTTGTTCCAAGGGATAAAACTCCATTGAACAATACTTTGTCTAGCGCGAATGGAAGCCCATATGTGTTTAACTTTGACAGAATTTATATCCAAAGTACCCCACAAAACTCTGTCACACCCAAGAGTGGGAGGAGGAGGAAGTTTCAGTTGGCGCTGAAGCATAATGACCTCATGATGGTTACTTGTTGGCATGATCCACGATGACCCAAAGGATGATCCCAAAATAATGCTACTCACTTTGGCATTAGGAGGTATGCCCGAGTGAGAGAGGAGATTGGAATTGGGATTGACATCCGCCCCCATTCACCCAAGGATCAAACCAAAAGTTAAAGGATTGCTCATTACCAACCATTTAGTGCAGATGTTGAAGGCCTAAGGATTGCCCATTCTTGCTGTTCTTCCAGCAGAAAGGGTGGGAATGGTCTTGCCGCAACCACGTGAAATCATCTTAATGAACTGGTGGCGTGCTAGAATAGCCTCACAAGGGGTTCATCTTTAGTAAGCCAGCGGAGCTTATCCGTTGAGATGGAGTAAGCATCCACTTACTCAAAAAAGGGGCAGCTTAACCTAAGAAATGGCAGGATATGCAAACCATTCTCTGAAATGATAAAACATGGGGAAATGGCAGAAATGGGTTTAAAGTTTGACAAAATAAAAGTCCTCACCGCCTTGGAGGCAGTGGCAGAGCATATACAATCGGGCAACCACTCGAGCGCTCCTAAGAGGGTACATAAAGGAAGGAAAAAGATGTCTCCTTAATATTGCAAGGGCAATCTACGAATAAGAACAGTAACCCACCTAACAAGAAGCAAGGAAATTATCCTGCGTTCCAACCACCTGAAAACCCCCGAAATCCTACGGCACCGAGAGTCGGGGAAAATAAGCGAAGAAGGATATTTACTCCCCTGGGGGACTCATTGGAAAATGTGTTGGCACTATTGATTGCGCAAAAGAAAATCACTAAGCTCGCTCCACCTGCTGATCCTAAAGGAAGACAATATGATCCCAACAAGAAGTGTGCTTCTCAGTCTGGAGCACTGGGGCATGATACTCAGGACTGTTGGACCTTAAAGCACAAAATTCAGAATATGATTGACAGTGGGGAAATTGTGGTGAAAGCACCGGAGCAGCCAAATATTAATAACAACCCCTTAGCTCAGCATAATGCAGAGGGAAGTCAACATGATCGGTGTGGGAAGTCGAGAAAACCGCAAATACCTGAGGAAATTGGGAGAAGCTCCCGCTATGATTGATCCTTCAATATGGGGGTACCCGGAGGAGAGATATACGGTGGAACAAAGCTTGGCCTCAATCAAGGTACAAGTGGATCAATTAGCGGAACTAATTGTATACCAGCATCAGGTGACCCGGCAACTGATCGACCAAGTCCTACGAGGGCAGATCAGCACCCCATCTCCTAAAGTTGTCCCAATTCTGAAAAGAGATAAGATTCACCTCCAAGAACAGAGTAAATGGACAGAAAAGATGGCGAGGTAATCTAGATTTGACCTCCTACGGGAATTTGTGGCCAAACGAAAGTTTACCCCCTGGGACAGTCTATGGAATAAATCCTGTGCATGTTTTTTTTTTTGATAATGTGGGGTTTCCCAACCGCGGTCGGACTAATCCCCCCAGGCCGGACTCAACCGTTTTGGCTTGCGCATCAGCTTGCGCTGGCCGTCCGTGACCACTCGAATTAAAGAATTCACACTTGAGGCATGCGGGACTCGATCCCAGGATGTCCGGGTCTGCGGCTCACCCCAGGTCGAAGCTTACCGCTGCGCCAAGTGTTGTGGTTAAATCCTGTGCATGTTGATTAGTGAAGGGAAGATCACGGAGTTCTTGCCATCCTCGGATCCTCGATCAAAATGTTTCGACCCCAGTAAAACATGCCACTATCACTCAAGTGCCCCTGGACATGCCACGGAAGAATGTTGGGCCATGCGTCACTTAATTTAGAATAGGATCGAATCCTGCGACCTGGAGTTGATGAATGAGGCTGAGATCTTCCCCGATGAAGAAATAATATACCCTCGAAGGGTTGGAAGTTCAGAAGAAATGGTGTCAGTTATCACTTGCGTAGAAGGCAACGTAAGTTGTGCCCGTAACCATCCGAGGATTATCCTATGAGGGACAGAGAACCCCAGTGGAAATAGTTGCTCCAAAGCCATTGATAGCTACTTCGCTTGACGAGCTAAGTAGAAAGACTTTCTGGATTCATCCACAACGGATGATGCTTGCAGGTTGATCTGATCCCGTAGTTCCGCAGGATTCATTGAGTCCTTGGCGATCTCACTTTTTAATAAAAAATACGGTGTTTCGGTGCAAAATACTTGAACACTTTATAAATATCTTAAGCCTTATTCCTTAATTAGCATTCCGTGAACCCAAGGACTCTTGCTTCTACTATTAAAAAGAAAGATTCATATTCATACTTGCCCCCGCCGGAAGGAGTAGCTTCGCTCTGGGGACAGCTCCTAGCTCGAACTCGTTCCCCAAGAGATGCTTCACCGACCTCTCTAGTTTGGTCGAAGCGCTTTTTCGGGTTTTTTGACTCGGCAGGGTATCCTTTTCCCAAAGCTTTAGCTCTCATCTAGCTGGTAGTAAGGCTCTTCGGGTTTTTCTCCGAATGAGCTCTTGTTATTTCCCTTTCTTACTTCTTTCCTATGGGACCATTAAACAAGAAGCCCTTTCCAGCTTCACCAAAATCAGATTCTTGTATCTATGTTACAGAGCTAAAGTAATAGCCTGCGGAAAATGCCTCCGGAATTGACAGGAGACCCCCCCCCCCCCCCCAATCTTTCTGAAAACAAAATGGGTTGCGAAAGGGGATCAAACCGTTTACATTAATTCAACTGATTGAGATATATGGATTTCAAGCGTAATACTTTTTCACAGCATCTGAGTTCACGGGGTTGGGTAGTTCATCTCCATCCGTGTTGGTAAAAATAAGGGCACCCCCTGAAAAGGCTCTCTTAACGACGTACGGACCTTCATAATTCGGGGTCCACTTTCCACGAGTTCTGAATAGGGCAAATCTTTTTCAACACCAAATCCCCTTCCCTGAAATGGCGAGGGAGAACTTTCTTATCAGAAGCCCTCATCAACCTTCTCTGATAGAGTTGTCCTAGACAAAGTGTCGTCAACCTTTTTTATAAAATGCAGTTTAACCCACTCAGCATCTTGCAACTCTGCTTCCATTAAGACTCGGAGGGAAGGTATTTCGACCTCTACGGGTAGAACTGCCTCCAAGCTTCTTCCTTGGCAACCGCAGGGGAGATTTGAACAAGAGCAACTCCCATTCCGACCTTTGCTACTTCTACCGGGTATGCACTTCTCAATGTTGCAGTTGATGAAAGAAGTTCTCTTCCAGGTAGTCACTCCTCCCTCTCCTCTCAGTGGACCACCCTAAAGACCTCTTCATTGATAAATGGTCTATGTATGGAAAAGAAGATGGAAGGGTAGCTCTCTCGATTTGAGGGCGAAGGTCTCTCGAGCATTGCAGTCCCTATGAAGGCGAACCGAATCTCCCTTCGGGTCACCCTTTCAGGACCAGGACCTTTGATTTCGAAACACTCACCCTTGAAGGTCCTTCGCTTAGCCATGTCCTTTCTTTAGTCTTGATGTCCAAACCACCGGGCTGGAATTCAATTCAAAAACTGCTCAAGCTTAGCTTGTTGTCGAAACTAATTCAAATGACTGGAATTTCCTTCTTATGTACTTACGTACCTTCCTTTCGGGCAGGGTGGAAAGCTTTCTATAGCGATTGCGGTTTGATTATATAAGGACAGTAGGCCAAGGGTGCCCGGTAGCGTCCGAGGGTGGGTTGGAACTTGAAAAGCTAAAGGACTCATGTGCCGGTGACTTCATTACTTGTATAGCTCCTTCCGCGCGCAGGTTCTTTTGATGATGGCTTGATTTCCCGATTTCAAAAACGAAGAGACAATATCACCGGCTTTGCATCACCAGGAGAGTTGGCTGGTCATTAGTCCATGATCATTAGCTCCTCCGGTAATTGGATCTCCCAGGACAAAGAAGCGGATATGGAAAAAGGGCTGTTCAACACTAGTTGACATTCCCTTCCCTCGCATCCCAAGAATCGAACCCGTACGAAATGAAGGCTGTGAAAGTGGCGGAAAACGACGGGTCTTCGCTATTGGAAATTAGGTTAAACAATGCCTACTCAGACCCTCCCCTGATTGGTCTATGTCCATCTCACGGCGAATACCGTAGGATGGTACGAATGATCTGGACCCTTACGCAAGCAAGTTAGAGGGCAATCCATCAGGCGAGGTACACTTTATCAATCCATATCATATTGTTAGCCTGTGATAAGACCTGTGAGATATGTATTGACAGTTCACAACTATCCGGTTGGAGTTGTCTTTCCTGGGGTCAGAACCTTTGAGCTAGTTATTGAGTCTCGTCTTGAGTTCCCCCCTGGTCACTCCTTTTTTGCTAACAGCAGGGTATAGAAGAGGTAAAAAGCGTCACGCCATCTAGAGAGGTACGGAGTTACTCGACTTATATAGAATAGGGACATGGACTAGGTTCCATCTCGAAAATAGGTTTTATCCCTGGTGCAGGTCTCTTTCCTTACAGTCAAACAGTAAAAAAGCCAGCTGGAGTCAAAAGAGAATCTCCTGCTTCTATGAAAGCAGCTTATATTAAATATCTCCTGCATTTCGACTTTTAGGCGGTCTTCCTTTATCTTTAGCCCTGCTGCCCCAAAGTAAGTCAGACCCTTTGGAAGGCCTTTTTTCTAAGCCTGTACCGAATTTCCTTCTCGAACCAACCGTAGCCTCAGCGGTAGGGAGCTCCATGTATGCCATGGTGTGTACAAGACCGGATATTGCACATGCAGTTGGTGTGGTAAGCGGGTCTCTTCTAAATCCAGGTAAACAACATTGGGAAGAATCGTACCTATGAGGCACATCAAAAGTGTGTTTGAGGGAAGGCATCGCCTACCCTAAAAGGCTTCACAGATGCAGATATGGCAGGTGATCATGACCGGATAAAGTCTACATCCGGATATCTATTAACTTTTCATGGAGACAATCTAAGTTGCAAAAGTGTGTTGCGTTGTCGACCATGGAGGCCGAATCTATTTCTACTACTGAAGCTTGCAAGGAGATGTTATGGTTGAAAATCTTCCTCAAAGAGTTGGGTTTGAAGCAAAAGAAGTATGTGGTCAAGTGTCACCGCTAAGAAGGTCTACAATAACGAATTGTAGTAGATCACACTGGAAATGTATGGAATGTGACAAATAAACAATAGCATAACAGCCGAAATCAGTCAATTTCCCATTTTAATTTACCTGTGTTACAGAAAGGCGAACTAAGTAAAGAACGTGGATCTGGTGTATCACACCCGTATTGAATGTTAATGTGGACATGTCAGAAACGGCGTACCAGCAGCCCAACAGATCAGAGAGGAAACCATCCCCGCCTAACGTATATATGACAGTAGGTAAATTTGGTTCGTCGAATACAGTCCACACCGCACTCTCAAAGAAAGAACTACCGCATTGAAGATCCAACCCTACAAGCGACCAAAGTTGTCGATAGCCAATAACAGACTGAGCCTCGCCCCAAACGAGGTATGATGCAAGTGCGGGTATCTCGTAGATCGATTAGGGCATCAGACTACTTCTTACCCGCAATTCCACTGAGTTCTTACTAAGTATTCACTAGGTGTAGGTAGCAAGATGAGTAATATAACCACATATGGGTTATACCTAAACGGAAGAAACCTTGCGAAGGAAGACGCCCCCACAATTATGAACACCCGACTGGATCTGTCAAGAATGAGCTGACGACTACAGGGGAAGCGGCTGACTGCAGTCCCTGAGCCCAGCTTGTAGCAAGCCAAAAGTTTGACTTCAACCTACTTTGCTAAGAGAAGAGATAGAGGGGAAAGACAGACGAAAGAAAGCTATCCTTCCAATCGCGGAGTTGAACACAACACTGACGGTTTTTTCATCAATCTCCTGGCCCTTTCTTAACTCTTTGTTCCGTAAACCGGTCGCTGGTTGATCTTATCGGACCCCGGTCACGCGAGAGCCCAGCCCGGGAGGAATGCAAGGTTCCCTGGCGCTTCATGGGACGGACGTTCGTAGTCCTCCTGCCTCTAATCTAAGCCTACTTCGCTCGCCTAGCCACTGCCGTCTCGTACTTTTGGGAGCGTCAAGTAGATATGTGAGCTGTAAGTCAGTGGCAGTTGCACGAACCCATGACCCTTGTCTTTCGGCCGGGTTGATTAGCTAACCCAAATTCGTGTACTTTCTACCAACATCAATAGTGTTCAGTAGTTATATACCAGGCCATTCCATTCCAGATTTGAACTAACCAACAAAATCAGAAAATACTAGATTTTATATATTTGGTTAAGCAATCGGGAACTCACCCGTAGGTGAGCGATTTGCGGTCGTGAGGCAGAACCAGACCACTCAAATGAAAATGGAAATCCACCCTCGGGGAATCCCCCAGGTTTGGGAGTTTTGGTTAAGCGGGCAATTGTCGTAGCTACCTACTTCGGCAACTACTCTCATAGCTGCCGGCGCTGGTTTCCGATCCCCAAGTGGTCGCCTATAGAAGGAAATGCATTGTTTTGTTCTTGTTCTCCAAGGGAGGCGGCTTAGCGAAACGAGGCAGGAATTTTTGAATGTGATGTCGAAAATAAAAAGAAGAGATTGGATGATTGCCCGGTTCGTTCACTTCGTTTACTGCTCCGCTCATGCGATATGCTTGAGAGCAGGTTGTTTACGTACTTGCTCTTACAAGCAAGGTTGAGCAAGTAGTGATCTCGGGTAAAGTAGTCAGAAGAGTTCGCTAAGAAGACAGGTCCAACTTTTCATTGACTAGCTAGCAAAAAGCGCTAGTCCGGTAAAAGCAATAAGAGCATTGAGGGTGATCTACGATCAGGGAGTGAAAAGGCTAAAGCTAAAGCAGCAGGAGATGGATGGGGCGATCAACCCCACTAGAAGGTTATTCTCGGTTAGGGGGAAAGGAAGAAAGAAAAATAAAGCAATCACTCTGCGGTGTAAGTAAAGCCCTCCGGTAGGTAGTTCTTCTTCCGTTGCTACAAGCGTGAAATCGCCAAGGAACTCAACTCAATTGCTCAGTCTCTAGGAATTCAGCGAAGAAAGAAGCCTACTCTGTACTATCACTTGCCAACGAGTGGGGAAAGCATTGATTTGTTTCAAGGCGCTATCCACCTTGCCTTACAGGACAATGTCGGTTGAAGGTATGAGTCAGGATGGGATAGAAGAGCAAAGCTGCTTGCCCTGACGGAGTGAACCCGCCCTTTCTTCAGGGTCAAGAAGAAGAGCAAAGAGGTCCCACTATCTTATATAGGCCACCTAAAAGAAGGTCTGATTGAGCACTTTCTTCACCCGATCTTATGTCTGCAAGATAAAGATCAGACATCACATTACTTCCGCTATTTGCAGAGATGTCTTTGAAGGCAGGTGCCAAGTAATATGCGAAGTCCGGGTATGAAAGCACAATAGAACTCGCGGGAAAAGAACTTGACTTTCTTTCTTTCACGGATAGCATTTTACGTCCAGTTTTGAAGGCAAAAAAAGTAACAGACAGCGGAAGGGGGTTCACCTGCTTGACCTAGTTGACGAGCATAATGAGTTCATACTATTACAAAGCATGCAACGCGCACTAAAAGCTTTCTTTAAGACAACAACCCAGGAATTGATTGATTCGAGATCCCTCAGAGTGGAAGCCTTTCTTAAAGAAGATAGCGGATGCTGGGGGAAACCATTAGGAATGCTCAACCCTATCTCTAAAGGGGCTTGGGCCCATATCCTTGATCAATGGACGCTTAGCTAGTTCCGACTTTTGATAGGTACTACTTCCACGAAAGCAGGATTGCAACTACTGATGTCATTCTTAGACGTTCATCACCCTCGTGGAACTCAATCACTGATAGCCTCATTCCGGCAAGTGAGAAAGAAGCTAATGCTAACCATCATCAGCCGGAAACACCCGAGAAAGCCACGATAAAAGGAATTGGACAGCTCATCTTTCGACAGTAATGATTCTGCTACGCCCTTTTTGGGGTTGAGAAAAGGGCTTGATTATAGGAGAAAATGTTGTTCTAGAAGAAGTACTTTCTATTAGTGTAGGTAGGGCCCGATCAATCCAGTGAATGAATGAATAGGATCATGTGTTCCTTATAGCTTACAGATATATCTGTTGCTGGTCAAAGAAGCCATGCCATGAACGGTCGACAAAAGATTTGATTCATGTCCGGAAGATTCTTTGGACATTACCTTCATGAGAACTAAACTCACCTTCGGGGCATAACGATGATAAAGAAAGAGAAACTTCGGCAAAGTCCGCCTTAGAAGATCCCAACTCAAAGTACGTAGCCATAGAAATGGAAAGAGCGATTGAGAACTGCTGCTAAGAAACCAAGAAAGAAAGGAAAGCTTGATCCGTACTCAACAAGGGGGCTACAACGAGTTGAGATACCTCTCCAGAAGTATCGTGACTTCCACCGCTCGTTAGACCTGGAGAGGAAAATTCCCCATCTAAACCATTTCCGGGAGTTATTCTCCTCAGAAAAAAGGCGCTGCAGAGAATCCGGATGAATGACTGGTAGGAGCTTTGGACGGTCATCAAGTAGCTAACGGCCGAGGGCAAGAAGGGATAGAGTAGTGGTTCTAAATAGGATTGCTAGCGGACCACGAGATCAATAGACGCTGGCTTCAATGTGCACTCTTGAACTAGTCAGGCCTAAATAGAACTAGGGAACCAACAAGGGCAAGGTGTGGTGCCGCAATCCTGCAACTAAACAAGGGAATAGATATTTAGGAGGTAGTGTGCGCACTCTCGGGGGTGAATGGCTGAGATGCAAGATCAATTTCAAGAGGTGCACCTGATCCCATGGGTAAGGAAATGAAGAATGGGAAACAACACCGATGGAAGAAAGACTTCGAAATTCTCCCTTTCCCCGGTGCGAACTTAGAAAGAAATAGGGGCCCGATACTTCAACTAGAGGAGCGACCAGTTGATCGAGTACACCAGCAGATCAAGACCAACAGCCCACATCTTATCTTCTTCTTTGTCCAGAGGATCGTCGGGCTTAACCGAGACCAGACATCTGCTTTTACTGCCATTGCTTTTGTTCGTCGTGGCCGTGTCCACACATACGGCTGTTTTAGACGACTAGACGGCCCCCTCGAAGAATGGTCATTTACTACTACTCATCATGCGTGAAAGAAAGCCCTTTACACGCGTGAAGAAACTTTCACAAATTCCTTTCTCCCGGCTTACTCTATTCTTTGGCAGAGGGGTTGTCGGGTGTATGATTCGAAAGAGGGTCATCGGCCCTAGCCTTTGAGGAAAGGTGGAATCGTTGGTAGGTTTCGGGTTTAGAAGCTAAACGTGTAACTCTAATAACTCAAGGACTCCGATCAGAGGCAATCAATCGAATGCTTTATTATATTATCGGGAACTCAAAATCGAAGTACTACGGCGTCGTCATCACCGGACACGTACTAGCCCGCCTTTTTTCTTTTGGTAGTGCCCATCTCTACTTAAGGCAACGAAGGAGCCCGCTTACCCACTCTCCTTTCGTTTGTTTCGGAGATGAGATTGCATTGGATAGGACAGCTTTTTAGTTCTTACCCTCTTTTGACTGCTTGGTTAGAGTACTTACCGGTAGTCCTTTTTATAGTTCAAGTGTTTTCAGCAAAAAAGGGATCCATTTACAAAAGTCATAAGGGGCCAGCAAACGGCGAGATAGACAGATAGGATAGCAGAAGCGAATAGGCTTGTTGGTTCTAGGTAAATCAAAAGCAGGTTATAGAGCGATATAAGGTCTTCTCCTTCAATCGAAGTGATAAAGCCAGCGACTTGTCAAGTAAGTAAAATATATCCTGTTCGTTTCAAGCAAGAGAAAGCAACCAAGGAAAGCCTCGCTTTATCTCACCTGTTAGAAGCGAAACAGGAAGGTTTCTTAAGGGGCACGCAAGTTCCATCGTTGGATCAGTTAAAAATATTAGCCAAGGGCTAGTTCTCGGGTTAATACAAAGGCATAGTAGGGAGTCCCCAGTGGATTGCATAGGCTTACTCGGTAATTTATCATCCTTCCATAAGATATAGTTAGTTATCCTATTAGGAGAATGACTTAATAATAAGACTAACATATATAACGTTACTAGGTAGGAGCTGCACTGTTTGGCTTTTATGGTTGGGAAGACTTCGCAAGAGGTCCTACGTAGATGCCCGGCAGCTTCAACAATTCTTTGAAAGGCTCTACTTATACGGCAGCCTTCTAGCATCGAGTTCATTCATCCATGCCCTTGGCTTACCCGACCGATTGGCTTGAAGCTTTCATCTCCTCAGACATGGCATCCTTCCTACAAGTCTTTCTCTCGCTATCCAGCTATTCGGATGAGACGAGACGTTACACTGACAAACAAAAGTGAATCAATTTCACAGAATAAGGAGTCCGCCGAAGCGTTGCTAGGAGATAGCCGATTCTGCCCCACCCACTTCTGATAAACGAATCTGAAGAGAGAGTTTGGGGAGATTTTATGGGGAGTATCGGTAATGCAGTACGCCAGGAAGAAAGAATAGCCAGGTCTTCAATTGACTTCTAAAATATGAATTGGAAAACGAATCTCGATCTAAAGAAAGAAAAGTTGAGAGTCAGCTCTAAGTAAGAGTCCGGAGAGTGCTCTTCTGAGCCAAAACCATGCCATGAAGCACGTTGGAGCGGGTTAGAGCCCGTGATGAGCCATTTCCCAGTTCAAGTAGTGGTATTGGTAAGCATTCAGAACCAAGGAAAGTGATAGTTGGAAGCCCTAAAGTACCCTTCTACTATAAATTAGTAAAGTTTTCAAAGGTTTTTATGTAATTGAAATAATTAAAAGAGTCCAAGCTTTCCAGTAGCGCACTTTTAAGTAGATCTGATCTTGTCATAAAGTCTAGTATGTCCCTAGAAAGAAATAAGCCTTTTACTATTCCTACTCTGTGACCGGCTACTGCTTTCCCTTCCCCCAAGGGTTAGATGAAAGGGTATTTTCTTTTGGAGTTGAAATATGCACGTTGCTCCTCGTACTATGTTCTCGCCTCCTAAGAATCAGAAACCTTGCTGCTCGCTCAACGCGCGTTAATTACTCCTCTATCGCGCTTGTGGAGCCTTTTTGAGTTGGGCTTAGCAGGAAAGTGGAGCTTCGGTCTTATTCCTGCCTTTTTTTTTGCTAAATTTAGACTGAAATAAAAGAAAGAATAAGTACATAGTACATGGGTCAAAACCCCAAGCAGTATACCATACCCATCATAGGACAGGCCCTATGATGGGTGTGGTAAACCAAAATTTAGCCACTAGCATACAAGGATCCAACAAGGAACAAATCAACAACAAACAACCAGCAATTGGCTAGAAATCAGATTATGTAACTGCATCAACCAGTAGCCAAATAGCCAAGACAGAAATTAGCCCTAAGTAGCCCAACCGCCCAGCATGCAGCCCAACTAGTTGCCGAGAAAATTGCAGCAGAAACTAAATTTGCAACAGCAAGCACAAAGAAAAGTAGATGCCGAAGACCAGCCAAAAGTGCAGCAGTAGCCGAGAAGATAACAGAAACCAGCCCAGCCCAGCACAAGAACCGAAAAAATAGCAGCAACACAAGAAACCTGGCGAAAGCTGCAGATATTTGGATCAAAAACAGCAGATTAGCAGCAACACCGCATGCCCAGTAGTTGCCGAGAAGACAACATCAACTACCCCACCCAAACAACAGAGGCATCAGTACCAGCCCAACTTAGCTTCTTCAAATCAGATGACCCCAATGAGGCCAACTTAGCATCTTTGCATAGCAGCACCAAAGTAGATGAGCCCAACATAGAATCAACAGAGCAGCAGATATACCAAAACAGCTACAACAAAGCAGATGAGCCCCACACATAGCATACCCAAATTTGAAACAGCAGGCCCCGCATAGTAGAACCAACATTGCAAACACAACATCAGCTTATATGGTTCCTAGCAGTGAATCCTAGTATGGTTCCTAGCAACCACTGTGATTAGCATCATATCAGTATACCATAATAGACCTGCTAGATCCTAGCAGCCAAACCAAACAAAAACAGAGGCCAAGTCGGAACTGCAGCAGTGGCCAAAAGCCTAGAACCAGCAGCCCAAACAACCCCCACCATTTGACAAAAGGCTATCACGAGCCACAAACAGCAATGAGAGCAGCATGGACCAGCAGCAGTAGGACACGCTGGCACGAGCTGGACTGTAACTGCTAAACCACAACCACATCTTAAATTGACAGCAGCCTAAACTAGCATACAGCAGAACAACAGAACAGCAGCCAAATATACCAACTGCCCTACACAACTAGCATCAACCAATCCTTCAAAAATACCAACTGCCCCACACAATCAGAAGGAGCAGCACAGACCTAGACATAACAACCGCCTAGAGCAACTGCTTCAACCAAAACAAAAAGAGCCACAACAACATAAAGCTCAGCAAGCCGAACACTAAAAACCCATCCACACTAACTTGTCCCAGATAACAGCAACACCCACCTGCCGAATGGATTGCCAGAAAGTAGAGGCTTTTACCTCCATAGATTTAGTGTCTTCCCAGCAAATTTCATCAGGCCAAGAAGAGTCACAATGCCTAAGAAGATCAAAAGAATCTCTGAAGACAATAAAGTCATTATGGTTTGAGGACGATAAGAGCCAAGAGGACTCTCTAATGATATCACTCAAAGTTGCATTTGGGGCTAATCCAGAGTTGATGATCATAGAAGAGTGAGGGCTAGAAGCCAAAGGATTCATATTAATCCAGGGATCAAACCACAAGCTAGTAGACTTCCCATTTCCAATATGAAACCAAATATATTTAATTGCAAGCGGTCTTAATTCCAGAACTTTTCTCCAAATCCAAGAACAGTCATTCGGAATCTTCAGACACCAAAAGTTTTTTGAGTTTATATGATATTACCTAACCCAAGAAGCCCACAAGGATGTTGAATTGGGATCCACCACCCTCCACAGCTGGAGTAAGAGCATAGCCGAATTCCAGTCCTCCAATTGTTTGATAGCGAGACCTCCCTCAGAGTGGGGGAGAGCTATTTTATGCCAAGCAACTCTGACACCAGTCTTCAACATAGAGGGGCCCTTCCATAAGAACCGTCGCATAGTAGACTTTAGATCTTTAAGCACAGTCGTTGGAAGAATGAAGTGTGCAGATCAGTACGATTGAATAGCAACAAATCATCCGCAAAGCAAAGACGAGACAATGAGAGCGTCATTGTTTTCCAATGATGTTTGAAGACCGGTGACCTTGTAGCCTTTGTTAAAATAATAGAGAACACTTCCATAACAATAACAAAAAGATAAGGAGATAGGGGATCCCCTTGACGAAGACCTTTTGCCCCTTTAAAGTAGCCACATCTAGTCATTCACCCTAACAGAGAAAAAAAGGGAAAAAATACAAGCCTTTATCCAGTAAATAAACTTTGGGGGAAATTTAAAAAGATTGAGAGCATTAAGCATGAATTCTAAAGATATAGAATCAAAAGATTTTTGAATATCAATTTTCAATGCACACCTAGGCTTACCATAAGCTCTATGATAGCTTCTGAATAACTCTTGAGCCAGCAAAATATTATCAACAATCCTCCTCCACGGAACAAAAGCTGACTGGTTAGAGGAGATAATAGAAGGGAGAATACGTTTCAACCTAACAACAATAATCTTAGAGATACATTTGTAAGTTGTGTTACAACAAGAGATAGGCCTATAATCACTCATAGAAGAAGGATTTGGAACCTTTGGGATTAGAGCAATAGCAGCGACATTTGTACCCCTAAGAAGACATCCCTGAGTGAAAAAGGATTGAATAGCCTGAGTAAAATCTCTACCAATAATGTGTCCCATGCACGAATGAAGAAGTTAACATTAAACCCATCAGGACCAGGACTTTTGTTTTTCTTCTTGGACTTCAAGGTGTTCAAAATTTCAAGATCAGAGATATCTTTCTCAATCAACGAAGCTTGATCGCAGAGACACCTTTTGAAGCAAAGGGGGCAAGATCTGGGAATGAGAAGTCCCCCACCCTAGAAGAAGTACCCAACAAAGAACGAAAGTGTTCTACAACAATAATTTGAATATCCTTCTGCTTAGTACAGAGAACCTCATCCTTATTTTCAATAGCAAGGATTTTTTTTTATTCCAACGATTTTTGATTTGATTATAAAAATAACCCGAGTTTTTATACCCATCCTTTAGCCATTGAATTCTAGACTATTGCTTTAAGAACTTTTCTTCACAGCTAAGAGCATGCCAGAGGTTCTCAGATTTATGCCTTTGAGCCATTAGGAGAGAGAGATCAGTAGGGTTAGAGGAAACAACGTTCTGAGAGCCATGAAGAATGTCTCTAGCCTTTTCAACATTGGAGGTAAGATTTCCATTTTCCTTTTTTTTTGCTAAGTTGGTTTGTGTATAAAAAGAAAAGAAATTACAAAAGCAGAGGGGCATACCCCAGAAAGACATCAAGCATCCCCAAGGGGATAGCAACAGAATGTAAAGATTACAAGATTACATAAGCAGTGACATGATGACAGCCACGGACAGCTAACAGGAGAGGTAATTTAGACAAGCCAGTTACAATAGTATTGACAAGAACCAATGGCTTGGTTAAAAACAAAGGAGCTAGACAACCTAGACTTGATAATGTGGACTACATCGGCTACAAGGCAGTGTGGGGGGATGAGTGTGTTAGTATGCAGTCTCTTATTTTTTGCCTCCCAAACTTTGTAAAATGATATCGCAAGTGATAGCCCCATTATTTGTTTGGAGAGTTTCCGTCCTCTGAAGGTGTTGATCATGGTGGTTAAGTCGGTCCAGTCCAAAGGGCAGGTCCACCCCCCAGAGCGAAAGCAGTTTGAAAGATGATTGTGGAGTAGTCACATTGGAGAAGAGGTGGTTGGAGGTTTCTGGGCATTTGCTGCAAAGAGGGCAGTTGAACACACACCCTGAATAACCCTTCGCGATGTCATTTGTTGGAGTTCTTCCTAGAAATCCCAGCCAAAGAATGAAAGAAAATCTGGGGACATGAAGCTTATTCCAAACAATCTTAAACCAGGCCACCTTGGCTTGTTTATAACTGATACTTTCCCAGATATCGTATGCTTTGACATGAAGGATATCTTTGGAAGTCCAATAGATGGAGTCAGTCGGGCCAGAAGAAACAGCAGTAGCAGTTATGGCTAGACGGAACATAATGACTTCATGATTGTTTGATTGGGGAAGTAACTAGTTGGAATCACGAATTATGGTCACAACTTTTGCATTTGCAGGAATTTGTGAATTTGTAAGCAAGGATTGGGTCGGGTTGATGGGCAAGTTATTAAGCCAGGGGTTATACCATAGGCTAAATCTGTTCCCAGTTCCAACTTTGTAGCATAAGTGCTGCTGGGCAAGAGGTCTCAGCTTGAGAATTTGCCTCCAAATCCAAGAGTAATCAGGGGGAGCCCAATTTGCCAGATAGATTTCCCTTTTAGGACTACGGTTTGCACCCATTGAGCCCAAATAGATCGTGGATTGTCATGCAGGATGCGTGTAAGGTGCAGGAGAATGAGGGACTTATTCCATTCGAGAAGGCATTTGATTGCAAGACCACCTTCGTTGGTCGGAAATGTAATTTTTCTCCATGAAACCT
This sequence comes from Panax japonicus, assembly GCA_020205505.1. Classification (NCBI taxonomy): domain Eukaryota; kingdom Viridiplantae; phylum Streptophyta; class Magnoliopsida; order Apiales; family Araliaceae; genus Panax; species Panax japonicus. Next base: position 38,881,680 of record CM035097.1, on the reverse strand, counting down.
TGGCCCCATGATGGTCCAAGGAAGTACCTTTCCATAAGAATCGACAGAGGATAGATTGAATTGCACGAATGACAGCTTTAAGGAGAAGGAAGTGGGAGCTCCAAAAGTATTGAATGACAAAGAGCACATATTTAATGAGTTGAAGACGGCCCAAATTTGCGAGCACTTTTGTTGTCCAGGATGTGACTCTGTGCGTGATACGGTGGATGGGCAGGCAATCTTAAGAGGTGAGCTTTGTGGAGATAAGAGGGACACCCAAGAATTTGGTAGGTAGGGAACCCAAGGTGTACCCCAGTTCTGAGGTGACAAAAGAAGTGGTTACAAGATCAGCACAGGACAGGAAGCATTGGCTTTTGTGGATGTTGGGGATGAGGCCTGAAATCAGGGAAAATGAGTGAATACAAGAGTGGATGATGGTGATAGGTTTGACACTAGCATGACAGAACAGAAGGATGTCGTCAGCGAAGAAGAGATGGGTGAGGTCCAAGCTGGTGGTACACCAATGTGGTTTAAAGTCAGATAGGTTTGATCCCCAATGCAGTTTCAGAGAGAGCATTTCCATGATAAGAATGAAGAGGTATGGGGAGAGGGGGTCGCCTTGTCTGAGACCCCTCGAGCTATGAAAGTAGCCTGCAAGAGATCCATTAACTTTGATAGAGAACATGGCTGTGGTAATACATGACTGGACCCAATTGATGAAGACAGTAGGACATCCATAGGTTTTTAGGACATCAAAAAGAAAGTCCCAATTGATCGAATCAAAAGCTTTTTTCAGATCAATCTTAAAAGCACACCGTGGAGGACCAGTGTTGCGATGGTAGTTTCAAAACAGTTCTTGGGCAAGAAGGATGTTGCCGCTTTTTTGTCTCTCTTTGACGAAGGTAGCTTGTGCTTTGTCAATGAGGGAGGGAAGGACCAGTTTTAATCTGTTAGCAAGGATCTTGGAAATGCATTTATAAATGGTGTTGCAGCATGCAATGGGTCTAAAATCAGCCATAAAGGATGGATTCTGACATTTAGGAATGAGGGCAATGGCGGTAGAGTTAAAACCCTTCGGAAGCTTGCAAGTGGAAAAGAAGTAACGGACATCATTAGTGAAATCCTCGCCGACAATGTCCCAGCAAGTAAGAAAAAAATTGACATTGAACCCATCCAGACCCGGGCTTTTGTTTTTCCTCATTGACTTAAGAACAGTGAGGACTTCAGTAGCAGAAATTGGTGCCGAGAGGCTATCAGTTTATTCAATGGACAATGTCTTAGTGGGAGTGATCCCAAAGCTCGCCCCTTGGTATTGAGGCTGTTGGGGAGGGTTGAAAAGATCCTGGAAGTAGTCGACCGTTACGCTTGCAACTGCTTCATGACTTGAGACAATTTCACCCATAGAGTTTTTTTTCCCACTAAATTTGTTTGTTTGTATAAAGAAAAAGAGATTACACAATCACAAAGGGCATACCCGAGAAGCTTTTAAGCGGACCATTAGGGACAACGCCCCAACGACCTACTAAAGACAAACATCCAAAATAAGAACAAGGAGCAAAACAGATTACAAGCATATAAAATGAGTAGGCAGAAGCCTAAACAAGCATACTGCAGAAACGAAGCATAAAATTGATCAGAAACGAGAACCTAAGGAGACAATGCCAACAATGCCAACAACTAGCCACCTCATCATACCAGCACCAAACCCGGGTGCCCCGAAGCCCGAAACTACTCAAAAGACGAAGTTCGGCATCGAAGACTGAACTGCCGAACCGATGAGGGTGCCCCGAAGCCCGAAGACGGAAGTCAGCAACCCCAGCTCTATCATATAGCAGAACCCCCCCCCCCCCCCCCCCCCCCGAAGCCAATGAGGGAGCCCCAAAGCCGAAAGCAGCGTACCCCCATAGCCGAGCCAAGATACCGAACCAAGAAACTGAACCAACCATTCATTGTCCCTAGAGCCGAACCCAGCTGCTGATGAGACCGAACTGCCATAAAAGCCGAACAACCATCACAGACAGCACCGAGCTGAAGATGCTGCGAGAGCCAGGAAGCCGAACCCAGCAGAAGGAGTCTCAGAACTAAATCCCACAACTTCCATTCTAACCATGGAGGCCGAACTCACTAGCACCAGCCTGCCCAACCCTGCTGAACTTAGATAGACCCCGAAGCTTAAGATTGAACCAGTGGCCAATAGGCTCATAGGCCAACCCCCATAATGACCAAGCTGAATTATCAAGAACGAGAGCCAAAAGAGACACTGCCAACTCTGATCTTGTCCAAAAATCCCCAGCCGAAGCAATAGCTAACACTCGCTACTGAAGCGAGCCCAGTCACCTACACACCCGGCAACACAGAAGCAGCAGATTGACAGACAACCCAAGATCCGAACCCAACCCTACAACCACCCCTAGAGGTTAGGCCTATTTTGGACTCTCTTAGAAAAAATAGAGGAAGAAGATAACCTAGCCTTAATGACATTGATTATCTCCCTAGAGAGAACCACCATAGGCATCTTGATCTTGTTATGGACAATGGAGTTTCTGACTGCCCAGATTTTGTACACTGTGGTGGAGAGAACCAGCTTTAGAATATCTGACCTGAGTTTACTCCCTCGTTATTGGATAATATAGTCCACAAGGTTGTCCCAATTTATTGGAGCATTAGTCCAAGCGCCCGCTGCTAAGGTAGTTGAGAGAACATAAGAAGAATAGGGGCATTCGAAGAACAAGTGAGGGAAGGTTTCAACATGGTAATCACAGAGGGGGAAGGTCAGCGGGCGGAAGCTATAATAGCTTGAAAATCTTTCATTTGTGGGAAATCTATGCCTAAGAGCTAGCCAGAGAGTAAAGGAAAATATGGGAATGTGGAGAGAATGCCATAACAGAGCAGCCCATGGTACTAACGGAGCACGTGGACGAATAGATTCCCAAATAAGAGAGGTCTTGACATATTTTAGCTCACATGATTCCCATAAGATCATGTCATCGGCAGCAGTCGGAGCAGGAAGAGAAGTAATTAGGCCACGAAGTTGTTGCACTTCATGATGATTACTTGCCGGTAATACCCATGCTCCCGAAGAGATGACAAAAGAGACGAGCGTTAATAGGGATTCGGGAGTTGGAAAGCAAATATGAAGAGGGGCTTAATGCCTAGCCATTCAACCACGGGTCATGCCAGAACCTAAAAAAATTGCCATTCCCAACTTTATAGAAAAGAAAATTTAAAGCTAAAGGCCGTAGTTTAAGAATCTTACGCCAAATCCATGAGCAGTCCGATGGAGTAGAGCAGTGCCAAAAATTAGTCTTTGGAAGAACTAAGGCTTTGACCCACTTTTCCCATAATGAAGTTGTGGAAGGGGAAATGACTCTGAGTAAATGGGATAAAATGAGGGCTGAATTCCAATAGGCAAGATTTTTTATAGCAAGACCTCCCTTCGCATAGGGAAGAGACAAGTCCTTCGAAGAAACTTTAGAACCATACCTAAGAAGAGAGGAGCCCTTCCAAAGAAATCTGCACATTATAGATTGGATTGCACGCAATATCGATTTAGACAAGATAAAATGGGCTGCGCAATAAGATTGAATGGCAAATAGCACTGATTTTATCAACTACACTTTACCGAAATAAGAGAGGTAACGGGAAGTCCATGAGGTAACTCTCGCGGTGATTCTGTGAATCAGAGGCTGGCAATCAGAATGAGTAAGTTTAGAAGAGATGAGAGAAACTCCAAGAAATCTAATTGGAAGAACTCCAAGCGGTATACCCAGCAACTAATTTATACTTTCCTTGACATCATTTGGTACATTTGCTAGAAAACATAGGCTTTTAAGAGCATTGGGGATTAATCTAGAGAACATTGAGAATGATTGGATGCTCGAGTGGATAATGGAAACAGAGGGCAAATCTCCATGGCAGAACAGGATAATATCATCAGCGAAGCAAAAATACGTAATGTTGCAAGGTTCTGTTTTCCAATGAAACTTGAAATTAGGCAGGTGAGTTTCCTTATTCAGTATCATAGAGAATGCTTCCATGGCTAAAACAAACAAATAAGGGGACAGAGGATCTCCTTGATGAAGACCCCTCGCTCCCTAAAAGAAGCCAACAAGGGAGCCATTGACTTTAACAGAATACATTGGCGTTGTGATGCACTCTATAATCCAGTTTATAAAAATGGGTGGAAACTAAAGCAGACTCAACAGGTCTAAGAGAAAACCCTAGTCCAATGTGTCAAAAGCCTTCCTGATATCAATTTTTAGAGCACACCTTGCCGGACCAGAGAGGCGATGGTAGTTTCTGAAAAGCTCCTTAGCAAGGAGAATATTATCGCTAATACTTCTACCCGAGATAAAAGCTGACTGAGCATGGTCAATAAGGGACGGGAGGACTGATTTTAGCCTATTGGCAAGAATCTTTGCTATACATTTGTAGATTGTGTTGCAGCAAGAAATAGGTTTGAAGTCTGCCATATTGGAAGGATTTTCTGTCTTCGGGATCAGGGCTATGACCGTAGCATTCACTCCCCTCGGAAGGAGCCCGGTCTTGAAGAAAGAGTGGACAGCAGCAGTGAAGTCTTGACCGATTGTATCCCAACAGTGAAGGGAGAAATTAACATTGAAACCATCAGGCCCAGGGCTTTTATTCTTTTTCATGAATTGAAGGACCGCCTTAATTTCAGAATCAAGGATTGGAGTGGTTAAAGCAGCTGCCTGGGATGAAGAGATCCTCTTAGTAATAATTTTTTTAAGATCATCACGGCCCGGATAGGATGAAGGGGATGACCCCAAGAGATCCTGGTAATAGACCACCGCCACCTGCTGGATACCTTGTTGGTCCTCAATCAAATCACCAGAGTTGTTGAAGATAGAAATAATTTTGTTGTGATTCCAATTACTCTTGATAACAGTTGCAAAGAACTTAGTGTTTTTATCTCCCTGGGCTAGCTAAATTTCTCTAGATTTCTGGAGCATGAGAAATCTTCAAGAGCCATTGCTTTCCATAAAGATTGGGTATATGACGATTCTTGAGCTAATAAAAGAGGGTTCAAAGGATTTGCCTGGAGAGACAGTTCAACAGAGGCCAAATGACCTTGAAGGTTGCTTACATTGCTCGACAGATTACCTATAGAAGAATTCAAGGCAAGAAGAGCTCTCTTGGTTCTCCTCAGCTTCTCCTTTAGGGTGTAAAAAGAATTCCCATGGATACTATTGTTCCAACAATCCGATACAACTTCTTTGAAACCATCCAACTCAAGCATGAAATTAAAGAATTTAAAGGGTTTTTAGGCTTCCACATATGATAACCAGTGTTGAGAATAACTGGGCAGTGATCGGAAAGGTCACGGGGACCAAAAGTAGCTTGGGAATCAGACATTGTGCTAAACCAAGAATTATTGCCCATAGCTCTGTCTAGCTTCCTGAAAATTGGGTTTCCTACTTGGCAGTTCCACCACGTATGCAGAGGCCCAATAGCACGAATGTCATCTACTCTAATAATGTCTAAACAGTCATTGAAGCCCGTCATTCCAGCTTACCAAGAAGAATCACCTCCCTCAGATTCAGTAACCTGTTTGATAGTGTTAAAATCCCCCAGAATACACCAAGTGTCCGGAGAAGATATGGATTTAAGGTCATCCCACAATTGCCTGCGCTCCACCACCGAATTCAAGCCATAAACGATCGAGGCCAGAATTGGGGTATCACCATGAATAGGGGTAAGTTTGAAATGGGATAGTTGAGATGACTGAAACAGGCTATCCACTCTCCAAATATTAGGATCCCACCCCACCCAGATCCTGGCGTTCGGGTGGTGATCATAGTTGAATGCCCAAACCCAGTTACGACACAAGGCTCTTGAGATCCTGAGTGCCTTTGGAGCTTTGATTCTAGTGTCAAATAAGACCCACAAAAGAGATATGGTTGTTTAACAAAAAATTAGGAACAAACGCCTGCTTTGGCTTCTTATTTAAACCCCCGACATTATAGGAACAAAAATATGTCATAGAGAATGGGGGATAATGCTCAGTCAAGAAGGGGAAGACCCCTTGAACCTTTATTTCTCTTCTTAGAATTTTGAAGAGGCTCTATCCCCGGCGTGGATTTATGCTTCAGGTCCCTACATTCCTTTTCATCGACCTGCTTGAGCCTATCCACCAGAGGGTTGGGGGAATAGGAGATTCAGAGTCATCGTCTGGAAGAAGGGGAGAAGCAATATGGGTAAAGGCATTTGAATAAGGAACTGGGAGGACAACAGGAGGGGAGGACGAATTTTTTGGTCCATTAGAGACATCTGTCCAAGAACCTTCTGGATCAAGGGGAGGAGAGGCTTTGGTTGCAAGAGGGATGGGGGGACAAATGGCCTCAGGAGGACAAGGCGGAGCCTTGGGAACCCACTGAAAATTTTATTTAGGCCACCTGAGCAAGGAATGATCGAAACAGTTACAATTTGAGCAAGAAGGAGGTCTGCTCCAATACTCCACTCTCACCTCAACAGTATCTTCAGCCAAGTCCACTCCATTGAAAACAACTGCATTAATTAAGGCCGGGAACGTAGACGAAGCTTTCATCTCAATGCAAATCCTGGCATAGCTCATTGGCTCAAGCTTAGATGTCATATCATCTGCAAATAATGGATGACCAACAACACTCGCTAGGTAGCTCAAACCCTCTTTTGTCCAGTAAGAGAGGGGTATGTTGCTGAATTTAACCCAGATTAGGACTTTGCTACAGTCGACATTTACAAATTTAACCCCTTCATGCCAATGCTGCAGAAAAAGAAGCTTTGATGCTATATACCATGGGCATGTTGCTAGAACATTGTCCCTATCTGCTATAAAATCGAACTTGAATATGAAATACCCCTTGTCATTGAGATAAACTTTAGCTAAACCCAAGTGTCCCCATAGCTTCTTTGCCGAGGTCTCGACAATCTTGAAAGGCAGTTTTGACTGAATGAAATGACCAACTAGACTGGTGGAGCACTTATTCAGGCCAATCTTGAGTACTTCAACTGGCGGATTAACCGTAACACTCCCTTCAGGCATGACAGGGGAAGAAGCTCAGACCCAAATTCTTATCTGAGACAGTGTTTGAAATAATCGAGCTCCAAGATTTAGGAAGAATGGACTGGTTATTGACTTTCTCCCAGACCGGATGGGGGGATGCCACAGACTCCGGAAGGCTACCCGAAATAGTGGCTAGGGGGGAAGGGGAGGAGATGATGCTTCCTTTGGAGAACTCCGTCCGAACATAGGACATGAATCGAGCACCTTACGGGCATTTTCTAGAGCAGCGAAAGTCCCTATAGTGGAAAGGTTATTAACATCATCTAATGGGAGACCCAATGCAGATATATATTCCATTAACTTTGCATTCTTCCGCATTTCTGCAAGGCCTTCCTCTCGGACATTTCTAGAGAAGAAATGAGCTGCTTTAAAAATATCTTGAGCTTCCGAACTAGAGGCTGGGCCAAAGTTCTCTCCAAGCTGAGCTTCAAAAGCATTTGATTCATCAGTGCTTAAAGAAATATTCGATGGGTTAGGCTCAGATTCAAACATTTCCACAGATTCAGTGGGGGAATTCGGCTTAAAAACGCCATATTCTACAAAAAGCTCGGGAGATGGGCTACTCACAGAGTTACCAACTGAAAGATGGGGGCGGTCAACCATGACACTGGGCAAACAGAAGCACAGCAGAAGTCTAGAGGGAAGGACGGAGGAGGACGGGAGAAAGGAGGAGGACGGGAGAAAGGAGGGTGGAGGAGGAAGGACCAAAAAGGTAAACAGAGAAATTAGGTAAGGACAAAAATGTTTGGTGAGGCTGGGCGAGATACCAGAAAGGAAAAAGGAGATAACGGAAGTGGAAGGAGGAGACGGAAAAATTAGAGAGAAGGGACAAGGCATGCTAGAGCGAGTGAAGGTAGCTCGAGATTTCTGGTGCAAAAGAGTTTCCTCCAAGGACAAGGCATGCCAGAGTGAGTGAAGGTAGGATTTTTCCTAGGCAATGAGTGTGGGGTCATAAGGGGAGGAGGATAGTAAGGATTGAATTCTATGAAGTTCGTCTTTGTTCGATTTAACCGCAGAAGTGAGATTCCTTGCCGACTGGTTGAGAGTAACAAGAGCTTTCTTGATAAGTTTGAGTTTCTCAGAGAAGATACGAAAGGGGTTTCCATACACAGGTTGCTGCCATGCCAAAGAGACACACTCAGTGAACCCCTCCAAGAGGAACATGTGACTGAAAAACTGGAATGGCCTCCGGGGGTTAGTGTTAATAAGCCCAGTGCAGAGGATCATCGGAGAATGGTTTGATATACCCCTAGGACCAAAGGAAGCTTGAGTAAGTGAGAAGTGGTTAAACCAAGCAGCATTACCCAAGGCACGATCCAATTTCTTATTAATAGATTATTCAGTTTGGCTATTCCACCAAGTGAGAAAGGACCCAAATCCTCTAATGTCAGTCACACCAAGAGATTGGAAGCAAATTTTGAGATCCTCCATACCCGAGTCCCATAAGGTGCTAGCTCTGTTAGTTTCATGAAGATTTTTTGAATTTCATTGAAGTCACCCAGGAGACACCAGAAAAGTGGTGTATTAACAGAGATGAGGTCACTCCATAATTCTTGTCTTTCTAAGGTAGAGTTCGAACCATACACAAAAGAAACCAAAAAGGTACAATCTATGGAGATATACGTAACTTTACAATGGATAGTTTGGGAGGAGATAAAACTGACATCCACCTGCCACACAAATGGATCCCAACCAACCCAAATACGACCATTTTTTTTTGCTAAACTGTGAGTATTATAAACCAAAGAAAGAAAAACATATCTAGGGGCATACCCCGTGAAAGAAATATAGCAACCACATCAAAGACAAGCCAATGATGTACTTTCTATATCCAAGGCTATAACTGCCAACATCTAAGATTGGGATATTTTACAATATAAGAGCTAAATTTTTTAACTGAATACAATTTGCATTTAACAATCCTAACACAGTATTAAGCAAGATCAGTAGCAGCACGAGGGGTTTCACCATGGGCTCGTCTATTTCTTTCATTCCATACTTTATAGATAACAGTAGCCAAGCAGAGCTTTATAATCCGAGATGACATTTGGTCTATTTGAGAATGTTGTATGTGATGAATCAGTGTGTCCCAGTCAAAAAGAACACCAAACCAGCCATGAACAGCAAACACTAAACCAAGAAGCCGTTGGGAAAAGGCACGGTCAAAGAAAAGGTGGGAGAATGATTCGGGGGCATGAGTACAGAGACAACAGGAAGCCAATGGCCATGTCACCAGCCTCTTATGAAGAGCCAGCCAGAAGAAGAAAGAATAACGTGGGACCTGCAAATTGTGCCATAAGAGTTTGAACCAAGGGACAGTGGCACTCCCACAATGAATAGAAGACCAGATATGGGAAGCTTTAACCGAGGTAAGGCCTGCCCAACACACCTGATCCGGACCGAGAGAAGGCAGCGGCATACGAAGTAGTTTGTCCTTCATCTGCATAAGGCTATGGTAATTGGATATAGGAGGTTGCCATGAGCATTGTGTGATGATGTCACTGACTTTGGCCGAGAATGGCAGACCAGAATTTGAGACTACAGGATCCGAGTGATGGCTGACAAGAGGGCGGTTTTCTAGCCAAGGGTCTTGCCAAAAATTGATGTTCTGGCCGTTACACACTTTATATATAACAAAATTGATGGCTAAGCTTCTAAGGTTCAGGACTTTGCGCCAAATCCAGGAAGCATTAAAGGGGATGGGGGTAGTCCAAAAGTTGTGCTTCAAGAGGAGTGTTTTGTTAACCCATTGAGCCCAGAATGAGGAACTTTTGAAATAGATAATCTGCCACAGGTGGAGCATAATCTGTGCTTTGTTCCATTCAACAACTTTTTTAAAACCTAACCCACCTTCAGAAAGGGGCAAGGTGACACGGGCCCAAGAAACCTTTGAACCATGTTTGTCAAGCGAGGAGCCCTTCCAAAGAAATCTAGACAGGAGCTGTTCAATTTACTTGGTGACTGATTTGGGAAGAACAAAATAAGCAGACCAATTTGATTGAATAGCAAACAAAATGGATGTAATAAGTTGCAGCCTACCCACAAAGGAGAGGAAGCAGTTATCCCAGGACTTAAATCGAAGGGTGATCTTTTGAATGAGGGGCAAGCAATCAGCTGAAGAAAGCTTCGATGTAATGAGGGGCACTCCTAAGAATTTGACAGGCAAGGAGCCCAGGCCTATATTGAGAGATGTAAGAATGGTAGCAGCCAGATTAGGAGGGACGTTAGCGAGGAATCACTGACTTTTGTTGAGATTGATGGATAGGCCGGAGAAGCAGGTGAAAGCATCAAGGCTATGCTTTAGAAGGTTGACAGATTGCATGTCACCATGACAAAATAGAAGGAGGTCATCCGCAAAGCAAAGGTTGGTAATTTTACATGCCTTTGTTCTCCAATGGAAAGAGAAATTTGGAGAGGAAGAAGCTTTATCAAGGAGAGCAAGGACGTCCATGACTAAAATAAACAGATATGGAGAGAGAGGGTCGCCTTGGCGGATACCTTGTTTGCCTTGGAAATAGCCACACAACTGACCATTAACTTTAATAGAGAACATAGCCATAGATATGCAACTTCTGATCCATTGTATAAATTTAGTAGGGTAGCCAAAGAGGGTCAGAACATCAAAAAGGAACTCCCATCGAACAGAGTCAAGGGCTTTCTTCAAATCAATTTTAACCGCACATCTAGATGGGCCAGATGGTCTATGGTAATTTCTGAATAGCTCTTGGGCCAAAAGAATGTTGTCACCGATTTTACGTCCCGGTATAAAGGCAGCTTGAGAGTATGAGATGAGGTTAGGGAGAGTAGCTTTGAGTCTAGGTGCTAGGATTTTGGATATGCATTTATTTATAGAATTGCAGCAGGATATAGGCCGGAAGTCAGACATAGAGGTGGTGTTTGGGACCTTAGGGATAAGAGCGACAACAGTGGCATTGGACTCTTTAAGCATATGTCCAGAAATGAAAAAAGATTGAATAGCTTTGACAAAATCATCCCCCACAGTGTCCGAAGAGTGAAGAAAGAAGTTCACGTTGAAGCCGTCAAGGCCAGGGCTTTTGTTTCTCTGTATGCCTTTAAGAGTAGATAGAATTTCCTCAGGAGTAACAAGAGCTGCAAGAGAGGGAATCATATCGGGGTTGATACGCTTTGTAATCACTTCAGCTAAGGCCTCCCGACTAGGGTAGGAGGAGGTATTTTTGGTACCCAAAAGATTTTGGAAGTAGCCAACAGCAGTGGACTTAATCTGCTCCGGATCATGAGTCAAGACACCCTGTTTATCCTCGATAGCAAGTATCTTATTTGAATTCCACCGACTTTTGGTTTTGGCATGAAAGTATTTGGTGTTTTTATCCCCTAAGGAGAGCCACTAAATTCTGGATTTTTGTTGTAAAAGTTGCTCTTCTATAGTAAGGCCATCCCATAAATCCTTGGTAAGTTTCCTCTGAAGATCAAAATTGTTCGGGGAGATAGGAGTATTAGATAGTTGAATGGTCATTTGAAGAGCATGAAGAGCTTGCCTAGCCATTTGGACGTTTGTAACAGTAGAGCCCTGTTGCTTATTCAGATCAATAAGAGCTCGTTTGGTTCTCCGAAGCTTTTTCGTAAGAACAAAAAGAAGGGAGCCAATGATATTGCAGTTCCAAGCTTGGGAAACTACCTCCTCGTAACCATCCAAGAGGGTAAGATGATTGAAAAATTGAAAAGGCTTGAAGGATTTGGGAGCAGGGAGACCAGTAGACAAAATAGTGGGATTATGATTTGAGAAACCTCTAGCCCCAAAAGTAGCCAGAGAGTGAGTCATTTGAGTGAACCATTCTGCATTCCCAAGAGCTCTGTCCAGCTTACGAGAAATAGTTCTATCCCCTTGAGAGTTCCACCAAGTGAAGTAAGGACCAACTGCTCTAATGTCATCCAGACCTGCTTGTTCAAGACATGATTTAAAGTCGAACATGCCAGCTGACCACATGTCGTTACCCCCCTGCGATTCATCAAGGCTGCAAATTTCATTAAAATCCCCTAGAACGCACCATCTAGAGCTGATGGAATTTGCGAGGGAAGAGAGCTCATGCCATAACTGCTTACGCTCAGAGGGAGTGTTAAGACCGTAGACAATAGTAACCAAAAAGGTATCAACAGATCTAACCAAATTTAATTCACAATGTATAAGCTGGGAAGATTTATGCAACACGTTAACAGTCCAAAGAGCGGGGTCCCAGCCAACCCATATTCTACCATTGTCATGATAATCATAATTAAAAGCCCAGTTCTAATGAGCAAAAAGATTAGAGGAAATAGCCCTGGATTTGTGACATTTGACTCTAGTTTCCACAATGCCAACAAAAGATATATGATTGTCCAACAAAAAGGCATGAACATCAGCCTGTTTTTGAGACTTATTTAAACCTCTAACATTATAGGAATAGAGCTTAGACATAAAAGGATAAAGAATTAGGGAGGGGAGTTTCTCCCCTACCTTTGTTCCTCCTTTTAGCAGAAGGAGAACCAACAACCTCAGCCTTTTCTTTCAGCTTAAGATCTCTGCCTTCCTTTTTGTCAGCGATTTATAGTTTATCAGTAAGAGGGTTGAGAAGGGGTGGCAAAGAGTTGCAGTATGGGGAAATGCAGTCCGGATCCCCCAAGGCTGCGAAAGGATTACCAGCAGTCACAGGAGAGGGGGAGGGAGGATTCAAAGGGATAGAGGGGGAAACCAAGGCAGGGTGATTTTTCTGGGCAATAACAGTCCAGCCCTCTTCAGAAGCCACAGAGGGGAGGTGAAATTAGAGAGCACTGCAGCAGTAGAGGAAGAAGGACCAGGGCCAACAACAGCTTTAGTGTAGGATTTTGGAACCCATTGATAGTTGGAGTTCGGACATTTAAATTGAGAGTGCCCAAAAGTTTTGCAAACCGAGCAGGATGGGGGTCTGTTCTGATATTCAACAGTGACATCCACTGATCGTTCCTCATGCTCATCTTCATTCAAAATAATAACAGGGAGAGAACGGGGCAGAGGGGTTGCAACATCAATTTCCACCCAAATCCGAGCATAAGGAAGAGGGTCGAGTCTTTCCGTGACTTTATCCAAGAAAAGTGGCTTCCCCACCCCACTAGCAATGTAACTAAGGCCTTCGTCTGTCCAATAAGAGAGAGGAATGCCATGAAATTTTACACAGACAGGGGCTTTAGAGCAAGCCTCTCTAGTAATGTCAATACCCTCCTTCCATTTCTTTAACAAGATTTGCTTGTTTGAGATATACCAGGCGCCCATAGCAAGGATGTTTTCGCGAGCTTCAGCTGAGTTGAATTTGAAAATGTAATACCCTTTTTCATGCAGGAGCACTTTAGATAAACCCATCGAGCCCCAAAGTTTTTGAACAATAGGCTCCATTACCTTGAAAGTTATCTTTGAGTGAAGAAAATAGCCCACAAGGCTATTGCACCACAGGTCACACCCCTTTTTTAGTACCTCCGACGGAGGTCTAATGGAGAGAAGGCCTTCAGCTTTAGACGGGGGAAAAACTTTAAAGTAGACTTCCTAGGAGCATCATTCGCAACAACCTCACTCTAAGAGGGCTTATCAGAGGAACGGGGGTTGGCAGTGAGGGAAGCAACAACCTTAGCAGGTTGTAACGGAGGACAATCCAATGTGTTGGCCTTCTCAGCAGACGGATTGGAGTTAGGCACATGAACAGGAGTAGCATCATCCACAGTAGTAGAGATGTTAGCTTTCAGCAAACTTTTATCAAGAAGATTGAGATCATTATCATCCCTATGCAGGATACCGGAGGTTGAAAATTCATTTAACTCTTTAACGGAGAAACCATGGGCTACAAGAAAATCCAATAACTTTTGATTTTTACGCCTTTCATCTGCAGCTGAAATTCTATCTTGAGAGGAGAAATGTTGGGCAGTAGCGAATATTTCCTTCATTTCAGACCTATGCCAAGGCCCATACGGTCGCCCCAATCACTATTGGAAGACGAGCCATCCGAATCCATAACAAGATCAGTAGGGGGGAAGAGGGGCAAAGTCCGATTCAGCCATCTTAGGCGAGTTAGGGTTCGAGACACCAAAATCAGCAAAAAGGTCACGAGAAATGCTAGACTCAGAGTTCACAGCAGAGAGATGAGAGTGGCTAACCATGGCGAAGGAAAGATCTGAAGAGACCGACCGGAAGGGAGAGGGCGGAGGGAAAAGAGAGATCTGCAGAGAATGCACGGAGCGGGCGGAGGGGGAGATTGGCAGGAAAGCAGAAGACCAAAATGGTAAACGAAAAAAGTTGGAGAGGATGGGGAAAATAGGTAGGAGAAGACAGAGACCAAAGAGGGAAAATTTTTAAAAAAGAGATTAACGGAAATAAAAAGAAGGGAACGGCTGGAGGAATGGCAACATAAAAAAGAAAAGAGAAAGAGGATAGTAGAGAGAGGGGGGGCAAAGATCTAGAGAGAGAAACTAACCCATGATCTAGAGAGAGAAACTAACCCAACAAGGGAGATACTATTGTCCAAAATAAACTGTCTAACATAAGCCTATTTAGGCTTTTTATTTAATCCTCTAACATTATAAGAAGCTAAACTTAACATAAATAACACAATTATTGGGGGGGTTTTCCACTTTGGACCTTGCCTTTGTTCCTTCTCTTGGCAGCTTGGGAAAGTTGGGAAGGATCATTCCCTGTTAACAGCTTCTGTTTGTGGTCTTTCCCTTCCTTCTCATCGATGGCTTTCAATTTGTTCAAGAATTGACTATTGATATAAGGGGACTCATTGTCAGAATAGGGAGAAGCATCCGGATCAGTGAAGTTAGCAATTGGTGAGAAGGCGTTGGAGGAAGCCAGCATAAATTCCATAGGTTTACAAGGGTTTGATACAGAAGTTTGCCCACTTTTCCCACCTTTTTTTCTATTGTGCTCCAATCATCAGTGATTTGGAAAGGCTCAGTAGAGGTGGTAGGATTCTGAACAGGGGTAGATTGAATAACATAGATTTGAGCCTCTCTGGCCAGGGGGTCTACCCCAAGGGGGAAGAAGGTTGTGCAAGAGTTTTAGGCTTGGAAATCCATTGTTAGTTGGACTTGGGGCATTTCAAAGGTGAGTGGCCAAAGACCTTGCAAGATGGGCTAGAGGGTGGCCTACTTTGGTATTCCACCTTGATGGAAACCACTAGTTCTTCAGATGTCTCTTCATTGAGGACAACGACATTCAAGGAGGCAGGAAAGGAGAAGGAAGCGTGGACCTCGATACATACACGAGCAAAAGCCATCCAATCATTTTTTGATGTCATCTCATCGATGAAGAATGGTTTACCGATAGCACTGACAATATAGCTAATACCTTCATCAGACCAATAGGATAAAGGAATCTGGCTGAGTTTAACCCAGAAAGGAAATTTATCCCGTCCCGCTTTCATGAATTCTACACCTTCTTGCCAAGGTTGGAGAACAATAGCTTTAGAAGTAAAATGCCAAGGACCTGAAGCCAAGATGTGATTTCTGTCCTAGATAGAGGAAAATCTAAAAATGTAGTAGCCCTTTCTATGAAGAATCACATTGGTAAGTCCTAAGTTTCCCCAGAGACGCCTGGCTATCGGCTCCACCACCTTGTACGGTAGGGTAGAATGTAGGAAATACCCTACTAGACTAGAGGACCATATTTTGTATCCACACTTGAGAGCATCCTCAGGGGGTTTAACAAGGTTATAACCATGCTCAGAAGAGGTAGAAAGAAAGGAAAGAGTTCTGGATGGTTTAACATTGCATTTGGTGACAACATCGCACCAAGATTTTTTGTGCGAAGGTCCACCGTCCTCGGCAGGGGGGCCGAACTGGGTGCAAGTTTAGCATTTGTATTAACTCTAGATTGTTTTCTCCCGCTTCTCTCTATAACTCCCTAAACTGCCCCCTACCGTTAACCCCTTCTTTCCCCTTTTGTCTCCGGCCTTACCCCCACCTACTTTTTCGGTCTCCACCTATATTCTCTGTTTTCGTCTTTAGTCTTTCCCTGGCTCTACCATCATCTCTTTCTCGGCTACCTTCTGCTCTTCCCCTTCCAATCAATAGCCATGGTCGACTATTCTCACCTCTCGACTGTCAACACTGAAAGCAGTCAATCTATTGACCTATTCGCTGAATCCGGGATCTCCAAACCCAACTCCCCTACTGATGTTACTGAGGAGATGGCTGAATCGGATGCTGTCCCCCTTGAGGTTGGCCTCAGTGCTATGGAGCCTACTTCTCTCGCTCCTTCCCTAACGAGTTCTAACGACTCTTCCCCAGTTGCTCTTGAGCTTACTAGTAACCTTGGTCCTACTATGCGTGCTAACATCACTGACATTTTCAAAGCTGTCCAACACTTCTCCCATGCTGACAGAAATGAGGATGTGCTTGAGAGTAAAAAGAACCTGGACCTTATGCATTTCATCTCTGCTCATGGGTTCTCGGTTGATAATCTCAATGAGTTTGTCTCAAACGGTAAGATGGCTCGCCACAAAAACCTGGATCAGGTGGACTTGGGCTCTGTCTCGGGGGATCCTCCTCTATTTCCCTTGAAGTCAAACTTTCATGTTGGTGAGCCTTCCGTGTCAGTGCTAGTCCCGGCACACCCCTCTGCTCCTACTTTGCTCATGGGCACAACTAATCCTCCATTTTCCTTTTTCAGAGTGGAAAGATCCCGTTTAACCGATCTAAGCTTACCAGCTAAAGTCTGAAGGGGATCGATCCCCATGAACATAGATATTCCAAGCAGATTGAACAATCTCATGAAAGTTTGCAAGCTCACCCAAGAAGTTGAAGAATTAAAATGGTTTGGGAATTCTAGGCAGCAACAACCAGTTTGAACAACTGCCGGGCAATGATCAGAGAGATCCCGAGGAGAGAAATTAACTTGAGAATCCTGAAATTTTTGAAGCCAATCATAATTTACCAAGACCCTATCCAGCTTTTTAAATTGGGGTTTCATGTCACTAGAATTCCACCAAGTGAGCAAGGGCCCAATTGCACGGAGATCAGAGAGGAGCAAGTAAGTAGAACAGTCCAAAAAAATCCTGTATACCCCCGGTCCAGGATACATCCCCTCCCAAAATTTCAGAAACAGATAAAACCTCGTTAAAATCTCCAAGAATAATTCCTGCCTTACCTTATATGTACTATCATCATAACAATTTTGAGTTGAGTGCAGCAAGAGCTCTGCCGTTAGGCTAATTCCTGAGTAGGGAGGCTTGTGGTGAGTGAAAGGGAATGTGGCACTTCTGACTTTATATGAGGAGGAGGTTGAATCAATAGCAATAGTAGACACGCTACGATCTTTGGCTCTTTTCTATACAGGAGCAGTAAATGAAGCATCGAATGCCATGGTTCTTGTTACAGACTAGGCTGCAAGTGAGAGTAATAAAATCAGCTCAGCTGTGAATGCTACCGATAGCCTATTTATTACTTGGAGTGTAAAAAAGGAGCATATTTAATTGGAAGATTATTATACGATGATAGCACCAATTCAAGAAGAAGGGGCTAGGAGCTAATCATTATACGGATTATTGGCGAGACCTTTCAAATAGAGATTCCTTCCGGGATAATCACTACTCGACGAGTTAAGCGAGACAAGGCCAATTGAAAGTCACAGCCATTTGATAGCCCTTTTCGTAAACTCCTTTATTCTCCTAATAGTGATTTACCTGAATATACTAAGACGAAGTCTTCCCACCCTTTGTCAAAAAAGGTAAGTGTCCGTCCTTAAATACCTAGCTAGCATCAAAGAGCATTCATTCTGTATCCTCACTTATCCTATCCTACGTTCTTTCCGTTTTCGAAACTCAAGAAAATAAAAAGAATCGAGTTAGCGCTAAGCAAAGAGAAGTGCGCAGAGACATCTTTCAAGTCTTGATGTCAGATCGAAAGCCTCCGAAATTGGAAGAGGAAAATCCTGTCACCCCTAGTGGGAAGTAGGCTCTATTAGGCATTCTTGGGTCTACAATCTCACTAGAAGAATTCCGAGAGAAAGCATTCAAGGCTCTTCTATCTTGACTTGAAAGCTAGTAAACGTCAAGTGAAATAAGAGCTCTCTTCTACCGCACCGGTTACCAATTTTCGTGAAAAATGGCTTATGAAGGATTGACCGAAGTCACTTTCTCTACCACTTAGGCGAGCCAGCTACCATTTGAGCTCTTTTCCTGAAGCGATTCCCCTTGCTTGTAGCTTGTAAGTAAGAGGTGGGTTATTCAACCAATTAATGAGAGTCAGTTACAGGATGGATACTACGCACCAACTACTGAAAGGACCAAATCAAAAGCATTTTCTCTAAAAACTGAACCAAGGGCACCACTTTCTAGGATTCTTAGTCGAGTTAGTTCAACTGATTCTTCATCCCCGAAGTAAGAACACTTTTTCGAGCTTGAAGCATGAAATAAATGAAGGCCATAATAAAGGGCTCTGGCTAGAAGGCAGAACTCTTTACTTTATTTAGTGGCCACTTCCTATTAAGATAAGGTTTTCCATCTGGAGTCTTTGCTGCTGTTAAAGGATTTGTTGCTTTAGCTACGCCCCTTTTTTTACTTATTCAAATAAGGTGCCATGGATACCCAAGCCCAAAATCTATTTCTCTGATGAATTGGTACACGTGCCCTTTCTGATGATTAAAGTTATCTTCAACTCATGCTTTGGTTGAGTTGAGGTTTTGACTCTTTTTTTATCCCCAATCGTGCATCTATATCATGAGATGCTTCTGCAGTGCCCCTCCGCTGATTCCAAATTGTTGGCTTCAACTTTATGAGATTCACATTTGGTGTACCAGACTGCGAGCTTTAGATTGAGCATTGATATAGAAAGATCCGAAGACATGAAGCTAACACCTGGCAACGAAAATAAAGTTTGGAGGGAGGGGTGAATATTGTAGGATGTAACCATCTTGAAGGAAAGACTCTTTTCTAGTAGTCTCCTCAGGGATTCTCTTAATAAATTCCATCACCTCACAAGGAAGCAACGATCGAGTGAATACCATATCTTTCTGATAAATCCCAAAAAACATCTCTTCTTAGTCTTGATCTTGACGGTATCCAAGAAAGAAGCACCATCTGTTGTTGTAACCCCTCCCCAATAGAAATTTGTGAAGCCTCCTCACAAAATGAAAAAAAGCATTTAGCCCCGGTTTGAAACTTTTTCTTTTTCAGTTTGAAGTACTGAACATGGAAAGCTCAACATCCGCTTCAATTCATTGGTATGAGCAATGACCTCCACATTTTCCAAGTTTAGAAGTTTCACAAGATTCAAATTGACCAAATTAGAGGGGTTCATCAAGGGAGGGATAGAGCAGTCACTTTCTTTCCCGTCGATCGTCCGTCCTTCCATCTTAGTTTTTTCCCCAGCGGAGGATACCCAAAGGAGATCAGTTCAGTATGCCCATATAAATTTAATTCATGATGATTAAGGTTTTATCATGCAAAGAAAGCAGCTAAACTAGTTATTGTATGCTAGAATTTAAAAAATATCTGAGATTAGAGCATATGCAAGACACAACACAAAAAATCATTGACATTGACTTTCGTTCTTAAAACGAAGAACATTGGATTGGAAAAAATCTGGAGAGGTGAGAGGAATGAAAATAACTCCCAATAAGCCGGATGGATAGGATCGAGCATTTGTCCTATTTTTTGTGTTTGAGAGTGCAGGCTCACTGGAGAGTTGGATGGTCACAAATGGAAGTGTTTAAAGCTCAAGGTTTATATGCTTGTAGGTTGGGGAGTTCACGAAAAAAGTAACTTTCCATAAATATGTCGTCGGTCTTTCATTGAGGCCCTTCCACTAGGCCTTTCCTTTTCGTAAATTGAAAGTCAGAAGTCTTCATGCGATTGTGATAACTTATGAATCTCTGAAAGCCAATTCTTAGCTATCTTCGGGAAAAAGATCTTGAGTTTAGCACTCTCCCGCGAGTTTCGACAATTAGGTAAGTCATAGTCTTTTTTTTTGCTAAATAGTCATAGTCTTTTCAGAACTAGTAAAGTAGTAGTTATCTTTATTTGATTATAAAGGTAGAAGTCCTAATATAATATAGAGAGTCTTCTACTTCGAATCTGTCACCAAGATGCGCTTAAATAAGAAAGCGTAAGTAAAAGAACTTCTTGCCCACTCAGGCTATTGCTCTTGGGCCGTCTGCACTCATTGAAATGTGGTCATGAATAGAATAGTAGAAGTCTTGCTTATTCAAACAAGACCTGGTGCCCTTTTGGTGCCAGTA
>CM035097.1:38857920-38861057 GCA_020205505.1 Panax japonicus | reverse complement strand
GCCAGAACGTGCTCCTACCGTGTCAGAAGGACTTTCCCCGCTGTAAGAATGGTTGAAGACAGGGTCCCGGTTCAAAGATTTCTTTGTGGAAGGGCTACCTATATTAGCGAGAACACGAAAAATTCTAGTCTTTCAGAGTCTTCTCCATCTGCATTTCTACTTATAATAGAAGTAGCAATCTTTCTAGCGCCTGAGGCAAAAGTAAAGAGAAAAAAAAGAAACAAGACTGGTCTTTGCCAGAAAGTCGGGCATCCTGGATCTATGGGGACAACAAGATCAAGTCGTCCAGTAAGCGCTTAGTTTAGTGGCCAAAAAACCTCTTATAAGAGCAAGCGTCAGCTTTAGTTTCACTGGTTAGGTTTTTTGTCTTTCTTCAACCTTGCCTTGAAATGGAAGGCACTACAACTATCTCTTTTCTTTATTTGGTTGAAAGCTTTACCGAGAACTAGACTACCATAGGAATCCTTCCGGAGAGGGGAAACCCTACCTTATAAAGAGAAGAGCGTGGTGGGGCCCTGTTAACGGGGTTGAATAGCCTTTCCAAGGAGTCTCATAGCCGATCTCCATTACTAAGGAAGAGCTTTTGACTAGCCTAGATTTCACTAAAGAGCTAAAGAGATGAACTCCATTCAATAAGCTAAAGATCGAGCTTTAAGTTTTTGAGAAAAATGGTTTGGTTCCCGTACAAATAGTTTTGATTGAATCTGAGCCCCTACTGCCTACTGCTATTACACAAGCTGGTGTAGAAGAAGTTTTTCTTTAGATCCATCTATGTTAGAGAGAGCCGGCCTTTGGCTGTGATTCCACTTCAAGCTGCAATTTTCTTTTAGTTGAAGCCTTCTTCCTCAACAACCTTCTCCTCTTGGTCCTGGATAGCTTCGGTGACTGGACTTCTACAAATGTTCCGTTCCCTCTGCAGGCTTTTTCTCGAACTTGGACTTACCACAGGCACCCATTGACCAACTGGTGGCACAGGTACTTTCACCATCTTTTTCTTCTGTGTCAGTGTGGTTCATTCATTAATCATATCCCAATCCTTCTATCAGTTACAAGAACGAAAATCATGCTTGCTTTTAAATCCAAGTTAGATGAAAGGAATTGGGCAATCGAGATTAGTCCGGGTGAACCTCGAGAATTGCATAAGAGAGGTCTCTTCTTTCCTGCTCGGCGAATAAGCCAGTACGCAAGGAAAGCTTATCATTCGTGCCTTTCATCCTACTCGAATCGTATGAGTCCTGGCCTAATCCTTTCATTTAAGGTTATCATCCAGGCAGTCAGTCATCGAATAATCCTAGCCGGGTTTGTAAGCCTTCAATTCGTTCTATGAGTCCACCTCTCTATTAGTCCTACATTAGCTTTCGCATCATTCCATCTCTCTCAAGGAGGAACTCACCCTTAACTTAAGTTAAGGCGCACCCCCCCCAACTTACCGTAAGTCTTAATCTGATAAGCTTATCAGTTCAGTCAGCAAATAAGCCTTCTCCCGCAGCAAGAACTTAGTTTTTCTCTTTGCACCTTCCTTCAGGTGGTGAAGTGCCTTGCATTTGTGTGTGACGAACGATATGCGATATAAAGGATCTTGTCTCATTTGAAGTTGGTCTAATTTGCCCCGCTTTTTGGCTGGTATTCCATTCTGCCTTTGTCTTTCTCTAAGCCTTCAATTAGGTACCTCTCTTTGTCCGAAGTCCGTAAGCAGCTTTCCAACCCTCTCTTAGTCTTCTAGCAGTCGAGGGAGTCCATTCGTTCATTTCTTAGGAGTGAATGTGGGTTCTAGTCCCACAGCTCTTAGTCCTACCGCTTTCCATTAGCTGTCTGTGCTTTCGGGTTTAGTCCCATTGCCCTAGCGAAAGAGTCTGGTTCACTGCCTCTTCCTTGATCCTTTGAAACTCTTGAATTGAAGTAAGGGGACATCCACTATGATTGTATCCGCTCTTTCCATTCCTAGTGTGTTATTCGCTAATCAATCGGCTAATTTTCCATCTTATTTTTCTTAAGGGGAGGTCGAGGAAGAAGTAGGTTGTAGTGCTTTTCTAAGTCTCGCAGTTTCCCCTTGTGTCTAAGTGGATTCTACCCAATCTTTGTTAGAGCGAGGTCTTGGTGATTCGGGTCTTTTGCCATTTGCGATCATTTCTTGTAGAAAGCAGAAATGCCTTTTAACTTTAACCTATGTAATCGGCCCCGCTTTTAGGGCCAGTAGTACCTTTCCTCAATTTTGTAAAGTTTCAAAGCTCTTGGTCCGCCTTCGATTGGTCCCTCAGTTTCAGTTGGTGTGGAAGGGAAGCCCCTTGCCCAGTTGCATATAGATATGGAAGTTACCCTTGGCTTCCTTTGTTAACTTAAAGGCTATGTCGAATCCTAGGTTTAGCTTTCTAATACTAGTCATTAGTTCCAGATATCGCTCCAAAGTGATAGCGCCATCGAAAGAGAGAGTTTTAGTTGCAGTTGAAGTGAAAATTTCTTTTGTTTTGATGTCGTGCCAGGTGGTTTTCTTGGTTATACCTTACCCAAGGATGTTTCCAGGTTTATTTCCAATGTCAGTAAAAAAAGTCTTTCAAGCAAATGCATTTTGACAGCCGAGTCTTTACTGCCAGCTCTCAAGCTTGTACTTTCCCTCAGTCCCCTGTACTCTATCTCCTGTCTAGTATTCCCCATCAGTCTACCTTGACGTTGGCAAAGGATAGACAGCTGAAATACCTCTTTCTTCCTCTCGAGCCGTCCAGTGAAAAAGCCTGTCTTAGCTTAGGAGACCCCTCAGACAAGGTCACAATCCAGTTGAAGTTGATTCTCTTTTCCAAGCTAGTTTCCTTCGTTGGTAGGCCAGTTGAAGAAAAAAGTGCCCCTATAAGAATTTTTCGTGCCAGGAGCAGCCGAACAAGTGCCATCAAGTTACAAGTTATTTAGGAGATTTTCTTTTATCTTTGCTTATCTCCTTATTATATAATAGAAGTGCTATATCCTTATAATTATGTTGTCCCCATGGTATAACCCTCTGCCAAGATGTGGGCCTCTTTCCCGCTCCTTTTTTGAGAGTGCTCTTTTCTTTTCTAATAACTAACTGCTAAGTGCTTTGATATCTGTGCAGCCGAGCCAATTGGAGTGGCTTTCGATAATGTCAGTCTAGTCAAGTTTTCTTACCT
>CM035097.1:38705420-38852920 GCA_020205505.1 Panax japonicus | reverse complement strand
ACCTCTTTCCAGGTATCCCCCTAAGTGAAGGATTAGCTTCTGGATAATAAACCCTAGGTTTGTTTTCTCCGAGCTTAATAAAGGAAAGAAAAAGTCAAAGCTAATTAAACCTCTGGCTAACTTCTTCTACAGCTCTTGCGCGAAGTCGGGGGTTTTCAAAGGCGCGGTTGGGCTTTGTTAGTCTAGACCTGGATGCCCACCTTCCTTTACTTTAAGGTGAGATAGATAAGGGGTCCCCACCCCACGCTTTCTAAGAGTGAAGTCTATATGGCAGTACCCCTAACCGGTTAGCTTCCTACCTTCAGGATTAGCTTATTGGGACTCCCTCCTACGTTGAACTTCTTCTTCATCTATTTATCCAAGTCGGGTGTTGGTTCTCTAAAATAAAAGTCGGCGTCTGGTTTCAAGGATAAACATAGATTAGCCCGCCCCTCTTTTACTGACAGGTGAGAGAAGTTGCCCGCACTCCATGGGTTCTAGGAGTCAAGTCTATGGGTAGGAAAGAATAGAATGGATTAGATCTGGTCGATAGGGGCATGGTTCTTACTGTAAACAAATATGGCAGCTATCGACGAGGGGAGGATAGTAAGATAAGCAAGGAAGACGGGTGCAAGCTAGGAGAAGAAGGTTTTCAATCCTTGCAAGCCCTATTTTGGTTCCTTTGCTTCCTCTAGATGCTTTCTTTCTCTAAGGACAGTTACAACTATCTGATATGGGTAGGTACTCCTGCCTGTAATAAGTTTGAAAGGCTGCTTCTTAATTAATGGAAGTCAAAGTTCCCGTTCTTCCTTATCCAATATGTGATCTCCCCAGGGATCTACTTTGTTTAAGGCAAGAAGGGTGGGTATACCTTTATTGTGCTTATAGCCCGAGAGGTACCTCCTTTCCTGAAAGCTCTTGCAGGAATTCTGAAACCCGCCTTTAGGTTTGTCTCAAGCTAGGCTAGAATATCTTCCCTCTGGAGTGAGTTTTTGGATTTGTTAAATAAGTGTGTGCGCTTGTAGATCGATAAGGGAGGATGCTTAGAAGAATGATTAAACCAGCGCCTAAAGTCAGGACTAGAGTCCGGCCTATGTAGCTAAGTTTTTATCCTAAGTCTTGTATTTCTTCCTAAAGTGAGGACTATTCCAAGTGCTTTCCTTTCCTTGTAACAGACTCTTCTTGCATCCTATCTTTCCTTAGAGTCGAAGATGGTATCCAGTCTGGTCGCCGCCTAGTCGACATGCAAGCTTTGCAAACACTTCTAGAACAGAGACCATCGTCCATTCACAAGAAAGTATAGACCAGAAGACAGGAATCAGGGCAGAAAGGAGGGGAAGTTCAGGTGATAACCTCCGCTGCAGCTCCTAAAGCTAACCAAGCTTATAGAACGTATATATTCAACCTGCAAGTCTTTTGCCTTATGTGGTGCCTTCACAGACAACACTTCCGCTTAACTGTCCAGCAAGCCAAAATGTTCAGCCTCAGGCAATTAACAGGGAAGGAACCCGAATGGATATAGCAGCCCCTAAGAAAGAACAGAGGAAATTTGAGCGAGTGACAATGACGTTGTCCCAATTACTTCCTCATCTAATTGTAGCTAACCTGGTAACTCCAATTCCACCAGCTCCTGTAGCCGACCCCCTGCCCAGGACATTGGACAAATAAATGTTTTTCCTTGAAGCATAAGATACAGGATCTCCGTGAACCTTCTCAAGTTCCAAGCCGAGCCGGAAAACAAGCCAAATGTCATTTAGAATCCCCTCCCTCCGCATCGCATGGCAGTAGTAGTAATGCAGGACCATCGACAAACGGAATCAGCATAGACAGAAGAAGTTTCGATCCCTCTCAATTGATCACACGCCCATGAGTCATAATCCGCGTAAGGTTGGAAGAAGTAGACAACTGAAGTCAACATGATCAGAAATGAAAACCCAAGGGTTCAATTGGATCAGCCTACATTTGCATCAGTTGTTCCTCTGATTGAAAAAGGGTTGCTTTTACGGCTGAAGTTCATGATTTCCCATCATTTAAGTTTAAGCTTAAGTAAAAGCGTATAGTGCTGACAACGGATTTCAACCAGGGGACAGGATGTAGTTTCTCCCACTAGGATTCGCTCTCCCTTCTCTCTAAACTTCCGAGCTAAGCTTCACCATCTGCCCTTCTTAAACCCTGCTATACCGATCGCTTCTTTTCCCCGTATACCTAGCCCCTTGACTGATAGCCCTCTACTTCTCTATCTCGCCATTCCAGTCATTCCTTGACTGATAACCCTCTATTTCTCTATCTCGCTATTCCCGTCATTCCTATTTCTCCACATCTCTATCTCCCCTTTCCTTGACAGATAACCCTATTTCTCCACCGATCGCCTCTTATCTATTTTAGCATTTTCGGTATGGTGGACCATTCCCACCTATCGGCCGGGAATTCATCAAGAAGCCCCTCTAGGGACCTTTTTGCTGATTTTGGACTTTCAAACCCTAACTCTCTTCTTCTGGTTGAGTCGGATATGGCTGAGTCGGAGCCTGTACCTTTGGCAATTCCCATTGATTCGAATGTATCAGACTCTAATAGTAAGGTTGAAGCTAGTCTAGGGATTAACCAAGGCTCTGCAATGAAGGAGATTTTCCAAGCTGCTCAACAACTCTCTCAACAAGGTAATATTGACGCTGCTCTGGAAAGACAAAAGTGGAAAAGGCTAATGGATTTCATCTATGCTAAGGGATTCTCGACCCAAAATGTGAACGATTTTTTTTGTAAGGGGCAGCCTAGCCATATCGTGAACGACATTGACTTGGTTTCTATAAGTGTTATTCGAACTTCCAGTCCCGTCCTGGTAGTGGAGTCTGGTTTGGAGGAGGGGGAGTTAGTTGGCTCTCTTGCTACTGCTAAGGTGGCTACGTCTACTCCTTCACTACCTGTAGAGCCTTGTACGGTGGGGGCTGGTTTGGGGGTGCAAGCTAAGCCTTCTTGGAGCTCTGTTGTGGCGAAAGGTGAGCCTCAGGCTATGCTTAAGCTAGAATTCTTCCCTCCTACTACTGATAATGGGGCTATTATGGTTAGACCCCCTTTTGAATTTTTGCTTAAAGGAAATAACCTCTGGAATTCTTGCCTTGTGGGTAGCTTCCTCCACTCCCGTTTGCCATTTAAGCTTGTCGAAGAGTCTGCTCACAATCTCTGGGATAAGTTTGGGCTTAAAATGTATTCCTACAGGATAAAGGATTCTTTATGTTCAAATTCGCCACTCCTGAGGATCGTGATAATGTCTTAGCACTAGGCCCTTGGTACATTTCCAATAAGCTTCTATGCCTCAAGCAATGGAAGGAAGGTATGGATTTCCAATTTGAATCATGTACTAAAGCCCCGGTATGGGTGAAGTTTCATAATATCCCCCTTTCTTATTTATCCTCAACTGGCTTGAGCTACATAGCTAGTGCGGTTAGTAACCCCCTTTTGTGGACAAAATAACAGAGAAGCTGGAGCCAATGAATTTTGCTAGGGTATGCATTGAGATTACCCCTTCCTCTGCTTTGCCAAGTAGTCTAGATGTGGTTGTTATTGAAGAGGAATCTAACTTTGAAAAGGTTGTCTCGATTAGGGTAGAATACCAGAACAAGCCTCAAATTTGCTCTCATTGTAAGTCTTTTGGGCACTCTCTTGTTAGATGCCCTAGAGCTAATTACAAGTGGATTCCGAAATATAAAGAGGTGGTGGCTCCGGTTGTGGTTCCAGTATCCCATGACCCTATCTCTCGGTCTGTTTCTGCTTCAATCCTGGTCCAAGAACCTTCTAATGATTGGACGCTGGTATCTAAAGGCCCAAAGCAGCAGTCTCTCATGAGCAGCCTCCCTGGGTGGGAGTCTCGGATTTTCTGACACTGACTGCACCCCTTCTCCCAACCCCCTTGTGGGTAGGCTTAAAGCTATTGATGAAAAGGCTGGTCACGAACTGAAATCTAAGGCCAGAGGAGGATTGGAGATGAGCCATTCCTCTAAGAAGAAGAGTAAAGGATGGGTGTGGTAATCCCCAAATTAATTAAATTCCTTTTATGGTTAATTTTTGCTCTATGAACATTAGAGGTGTAAATACGAAACCCAAGCAAGATAGTGTCCTTGCTCTTTTGTGTAAACATAATATATCTTTTGTTGGCCTAGTTGAGACTAGAGTCAAAGCTCCCAAAGCTAATACTGTTTCCATAGCTATTCGATCTAGATGGCAATGACAGTTTAATTATGAGTATCATGTGAATGGGAGAGTTTGGGTGGGTTGGGACCCGAATGTTTGGAATGTGAATATTATTTCTAAATCTTCTCAGTTTATTCATTGTGTAGTTAAGTCTATTACTCTTAATTTAAATATGTTTGTTACGGTTATCTATGGTTTCAATACCCCTTCAGATAGGAAAGCACTGTGGGAGGACTTGCGTTCCTTAGCCCTCTCTATTAATCTTCCTTGGTGTTTGCTTGGGGACTTTAATGAGGTCATCTCTATTACTGAAATAATTGGTGGGGATGACACTTGGGATAGTGGGATGCAAGATTTTCTTGATTGTTCATCTGACTTGCATCTTGCAGACCTTTGGGCGGTTGGTTCACTTCACTCGTGGAGGAATTCTAGTGATTCAAAACCTATTTACAAAAAATTAGACAGAGCTTTGGTGAACGACCTTTGGTTACAGGGGTTGCCTCTCTCTCAGGCTTTATTTACTCCTAGAGACCTCTCGGATCATTGTCTGATATTGGTCAAAACGGGTGCTGTTCTGCCCTTTTATCCTAAACCATTCCAGGTCTTTAACTTTATGTTGGATATTGAAAATTGCCACGAGGTGGTTCAGAATGCTTGGAATGGTTCAGTTAGTGGGGATCCTCTGCAAATTTTGGCTAGGAAGTTGAAAGCAGATAAGGTTGCCCTATGCATCCTTAATAAAACAAATGGTAATCTGTCCTCCCTGGTTGCAAAGGCCAGAGCTGCTCTCCAGGAGACTCAAGTTGATGTCTCTCTTCATCCTGCCGATCTTTCTCTTCTTCATCGTCAAAGAATTCTTTCTAATGATTTATGGACTGCATTGTTAAATAAGGAGAAGTTAGCAAAACAAAAATCTAGAATTCAATGGCTAAAGGATGGGGATAAAAATACTGGGTTCTTTCATAATCAGGTAAAGAATAGATGGAATCAGAATAAAATTCTTGCTTTTGAGGACGGGGAAGGTGTTATTCACTCTGATCACAAAGAAATCCAGGACATTGCTGTTAATCACTTTCACGCTTTGCTGGTGTCTCCTTCTCTAGTTGATGTTCTTGATTTTCAGAATAGTTCATTTTCTTTTCCCTGAATGGTCTCTTCTATTCAAGATGCTTCCCTTGAGAGGGATATCTCTGATGATGAAATTCTGGCTACTCTGAAATCTATGAAGAAAAATAAGAGTCCGAGCCCTGATGGCTTCAATGTCAATTTCTTCCTGCACTCTTGGGATATTGTTGGTAAGGATTTTACTTTGGCAATTCAGTCTTTTTTCAAACAGGCTTCTTTCTTAGAGGTTCAAATGCTACTGCCATTGCACTTGTTCCTAAAGCTCTCCACCCTACTTCCATGAATAACTTTCGGCCTATATCTTGTAATAACACAACCTACAAATTCATCTCTAAGATTATTGCATCCCGGCTCAAGATCATTCTTCCTTTGATCATATCCCCTTGCCAAGCTGCTTTTGTCTCAGGTAGAAGGATTGGGGATAATATCCTCCTTGCCCAAGAATTGTTCAGGAACTATCATAGGCCTGTTGGTCCGGCTCGGTGTGCTATGAAAATTGACCTCAACAAAGCTTTTGACTCCGTCTCGTGGGATTTCCTGTTGGCAGCCTTTAGACTCCTTAAATTTCCTCCTAAATTTATGTTTTGGATTAAGGCTTGCATCACCACTACTTTCTTCTCGGTTAAGGTTATGGCTCCCTATGTGGTTATTTTAAAGGGGCTAAAGGGCTAAGGCAAGGGGACCCCCTCTCGCCTTATCTGTTTGTTATTGCCATGGAGGTATTATCTAATATGTTATCTAAAGAATCTAGGATGGCCCCCTTCAAGCACCACTGGAAAACTAAGGCCCTTTCCATTACTCATTTGTGCTTTGCTGATGATCTTTTTCTCTTCTGTCATGGTGACATCCATTCTGTTAAGATTATAAAGAAGTGCTAGATAACTTCTCTACTTTGTCGGGACTCTATGTTAATGATTCAAAGAGCATGTGTTTCCTTTCTAAGGTACCTGATCCTCAAGCTGCGTCCATTATTGATGTTCTAGGGTTCCAATTGGGTGGTTTTCCTGCAAAGTTTCTCGTTGCTGGTGTCCAGTGTTGTAGCAGCTATTCTCTGATTTGCTGTTGTGGTAGTTGTTGTAGCTGGATTTCCAGTGTTATAGCAGTTTTTTTTTCTGGTTGCTGGGGAGGCTGTGTTGCTGTAGTCTGCTGCAATCTATCAGTTGATGTGGGCTAGACAGCTCTCCTGCAATTGGATGGGGTCGGTTTGGGCTTGGCTGCTTTTATGGGGCCAACTATTATTGGTGGTTGAGGTCTGCTGTAGCCTGGGCCTAGTCTCTGCTGAATCTGCTGGGTTTGTCTTGGCAGCCAGATTACGGGGTATACTTCTATTGGGGTTCTTATTCGTTTGATGCTACTGAAATGGGGTTTCATGTAAAATGGTTGGTTTTGTCTTAGCTCGCTGAGCTTAGTGCCTGTAATCCTTTTAGTCTAGGTAGTTTGTTGTGATTGATCGGGCGAGCTGTGCTCGGTCTAGGGCGAACTGTACTGGGCGAGCTGCTGTGTGCTGCTGCTGCAGTTGTCGTTTGTTGCTGCAGCAGTTTGGTTGCAGTTGGTTATAGCTTGGTGGCCTGCACGGTACTTGTGGTCTTTATGGGCTTAGTCTGCAGCAGGAGGTTTCGCTGCTTGGTCACATTTTGCTGGTTTTCTGGTTCTCAGTTATGGGTACAACAGGGCTACATTTGCTCTCTTATGCTATCTTATGTAAAAATGTAAAAATGTTAGTCTAATGCTCCCTTTTGGAAAATGATAGGTTCTGTTATAGCTTGCGGGGCTTAATGCTTGTAATCTTTATAGTCATGACATCATAGGGCATGTCCTATGATGTCTATGCTATATTCTGATTGGGTTTTCTCAGGAGAGGTTTGTAATTTTTCTTTCTTTAATACAGTTTAAAATTAGCAAAAAAAAAAGAAAAAAAGCGTATAGTGCTCTTCTTTGATTGATTGTAATTGAGTTGACTGACTCAGGAACTTTCCCTTAGAATGCACGAGGTGAGTGTCTTTCAATGCTTACTTTGTTAGTTGAAAAATTGTAGTATAGTTACAGTCAACACAGTAGCTGTAACGTGAGCAGCGCTTCGCTCCAACTATAGGCTATACACCGTGATGAATGAAAAAGTTTCCCCCATTCCATTTGTAGGGACAACCCCTACCTCCTTTACCCCCGAATCCCTAGACCCCAAAATCTAGTTTTTATTCAAATTCCGACTCAACCCCCTCACCCTGCGTGCACCACAACCACTCATTATCCCTTACCAACCACCTCCCGTCTACAATCTTGAGAAAAGTCCCTTGGAATTAAGAGAAAAGATACGGAGAAGAGAAAAAGGAAAGATTGTGATGAGATTTGGGAACATGACTCGCTCTGGCAGATGTTTTAAGCCAGACAATCTGAAAACAGATGGAGATAAAGAAAAAGACAAAGAGAAAGAGAAAGGAAAGGAAAATACTGATGCTTTTATCAAGGCAATCCAGAGGTCGGAATAGAATGTGGCCGAACAACTTAGAAAATTCCCTGCCCAAATTTAGATCTTAGGTCTTCTTTTAACTTCAGAGCACCACCGAGAACAAATGACGGAAATATTTCGGAATGCACATGTCACCCCAGACATTTCACCCGAGAGATTGGCCAGGTTAGTGGGACAGATTTTGGCTCAGCTTCAACCTCGTGAGAGGTGATTGCATTAGTAGCAAAAGAGATCTCAGGATAAATAGGTACCATATCATATGTGTAACGAGAATGGACATGACACAGCAAGTTGCTAGTATAACTAGCTCACACAGGGGTCTGAAAGCTTCTCAGTTAAGACTGGTCGGGGCTCTGGACAGGAAGAATGTACATCGATCACGATGCGAGCAATAAGGTAATGGTGTCCTAGACCAAGCCGAAAGACAGATCTCATCACAACACTTGTAAGGATAGATAGAAAGGGTTGACACGATTCCAATTCATGAATAGGAGTCAAGAGGTTCAATTCCTCTTTGATTATACTGAAGGATAGGTTGTATCATTTCTGTCTTCGAAACTCTTGTTCACTATAGCCTTTTTAATATGGTCGAATAGGGACGGAGGGCCCTTAATTTCTTTATCGGGGAAGAAAGTTTTTATTAATAAATTGACAAATTTCTTTGTCAAACCTTTTCTTTAATCTATTCTTTTCTTGTATTGTACTAGAAAAGGTATAGATCTTCAGTAAGGAAGAACTTTTTGTAATGGAATCCAAAAAGCAAAGTAAAGTAGAGATGGGAGTCAAATGGGACTATCCCACTTCGGCTAACGCTTTGGCACAAAAAGGGTTCCGATTGATCAAAAAATACCAAAGCAGGGAGTTAGGCCAAGTTCAGTAATTC
The DNA here is from genome assembly GCA_020205505.1 of Panax japonicus. Taxonomy (NCBI): domain Eukaryota; kingdom Viridiplantae; phylum Streptophyta; class Magnoliopsida; order Apiales; family Araliaceae; genus Panax; species Panax japonicus. The sequence continues at coordinate 38,844,281 of CM035097.1, read as the reverse complement.
ATTTCCAGATACGAAAGTTGACACATCACTCCGAATTCGTTGGTCAGGAGTGCAGAAATGCAAATCAACGAGAATCCCTTCTTGGAAATCGGATAAACGTATCTTATCCTCCAATCCAGTGAAAACCTTACCCGGTGACATTTGTATCTATCCCCCTTAGCTCTTATCCAGAGAGAATCGAAGACACAACCTTTGCTAACGCCAATAAAGGACTTTTGGTTCATCGAGCCTATAACAAAAGGCCCCAGTCGGGATTGGGGGGGAGGTGGAAACGGGATTTTCCTCATTTGCATGTGATGGGGAAAGGCGCAAAAATCGATAAAAGCGCCTGGGCGGTCCCTTCGCAAGGACATGACCTAAAAAGTAGAAGGTAGCACACCCGTGGGGGGAAAGGATTCAACCAGATCAAATACTTCTTATAACGGATTCGTGACTCAAGTGCCTGATCCTCGACTTTAACAAGCGAGCACTTTCAACTCCCTTTCTTTGGGATTGGCTTATGAAGAGTGTTCTCGTACGAGGTTCTCCTCGCTCTTTCTCCAAATAAGGCTTGTTTAGCACTTTGAACTAGAAAGGGGGCTTCTTCTTTCTTTGATGCCACTTGCTTTCCCGGCCAAAAAAGAGAGCTGGACAGAAGGAAAAAGGGGCGAACTTCAACCTGATATGCTTTCTTTTCGTGATAGTGCCCGTCGAGAGAGAAACAGCTCCTAAAGCCATTCCATTGGTTGGAAGATAGTGGTCTTATCCCTACGTAAAAAGACTTTCGGACATTGATTAAGACATTGAGTAGAGAAAGCCTTGTTACAATCCTATAAGGAAAGTCAGCAACAGGCTCTACCATTATGGAAGACACTTTAAGTAGACGTCCAGATTCTACAACACATATCCGTACAGGTGGGTAGGTACGAGGTTAACCAGACAGACGGGTATGATATGAGGGAGCAAAACGACTATCAAAGGTGCCAGATCAATCATTTCAGGACAAGAACTTGGCCCTATCAAACATCCAAGAGTAGAGCATCAATCTAGTTGAATTTTGATTCCTGTCGCGGTGCTGGTGGGGGATAGTCGCTCCCCTTCGCTTTAGTGTCTTTCCCAGCTCTCGAGGTATAGGAATCTGCTCCCAGTCGCCCGTTAAAAGGTGGGTGCTCCCCAATTCTCGCATCTTTCCTCCAACTATGCAAATAAAAGAGTAGATCATCCTGGCAAACCACCTTCGTAAACAGAAGAATGTAAGGTCTCTGCTGCGCCTCTAGAATTCTCTTATTCTTAATAGCCCGATAAAATCCAAGCTAGAATTTCGATCCTTGTCCGATACAGCAGCTGCTGGATCCCCGCCTTTCCAATCTTCCTCTATAAATTCTCTTTTGAATGGATAGATGTATTCTTTTAAGTAAGCCGCGAGTCTCGGGCCCAGAATAAGCGGTTTTCAGGCCAAATGTCGCAGAAGGAAGATAAGTGGGAAAAGAAGCTGCTCTCCTAACCGATACCTGTGGTGGAGGACCAGTAGCAGCTGTTTATGGAATAGAAGCTCTTCCTCTTCGAGTAGACGGTGTTTGAAAGCTAACTGAATGCCTAAGCCCTGTTACAGTAAGAAAAAGAAACTGTGATCACATCCGCTCTTCAATCATCCCCGATTACTGTTTTCAACAAAAAAATCACCCCTCAAATGGCACTGGATTTGATAGTAATACCGAACGGATTACTACCATCTATTCGCTCGTTCTAGACTGAAGAACTGGTAGCACCTAGATTGACCCAATATAGACCGTGTTCCGCGTCAGACCTCAACTCTTGGGTGGAAATCCCCATTATGAGATCCAGGTATTGCACCCCAGTTTGATCGACTCTGCTAGGCTTGCTACGGCTTGACCGACCCATCCCTTTTTTAATAGGGCAAAAATGAAGTGAAACCATTCCCTGCTGTAGGGGGTGTTTGGATTGGACATGGAATCCACCAAGAAAGAATATAAAATGCTATCCCACTCCGCAATACCTGCTCCTCGATGCAGAATAAAGGCTTCGAGAGAAACTTTGTTTGCGCACGAATTAATGTATATATCGTAACATTCGCTTCAAGCAGTACTATGTCCTGATGCAAGTCTATTCTTGAGTGAGCTGGACTAGATGTTCGCCTTTTGATAAAATGAAGAAATGATAGAATAACTATCGATGTAGGATCTCTTTCCCCAACCAACTAAAGAAGGGCAATCACTTGCTCCTAACAACCATTAATAGGTGTCTATACGTGTACTCAAGAAGGCAAGAGAGGCCTTCTAGACCGATTCTTGACCTCAAGTTCTACCTATACCGAAGTTGCTTCTCATAGAAGAATTTGTTCACGTTCACATAAGGAAGCTTAAACAAGACGAAATAAAAAAAATGATCTTTCTAATGGTCCGAAGAAGGGAGACAAAAAGTCCCTGAATAAGGCAAGCAGCTCCTACTCCGCCCCTGATTCCTTTTTGAAGTCTCTTTGGAAGAGCATCCCCTAAAGTCTTACACTTCCTGTGGTGTGGAAGGCTTGCCACAATTCCATCCCAACAAAGGAAAATCTTTTCAAGAGAATGGTGATAAGTAGTTCTATATGCACACTTCGTGTGATAAAGGTGAAAAACCGGTAGAACACTTGCTGTGTCCGTGGACAAGAAATTTTATTTTTGGGTCTCCTTTACAACTATAAATATCCTCCCATGAGGTTACCAGATTTGATCAGTGGCTAGACTCTATGCTCAATCAGCTTAAGAGCAAAGGAGTTGGAACTGAGGATTGTGCTTCCTTCCTTATTAGCAAACTTGTGCTGGAGCATGCGGGAGGCAAGAAATGACTGCAGCTTTGGTGAAAAGCAGCCTCACCCATCAGTAGTTATCGCAAATGCGAGAGCTAGAGCGAGAGCAGAGAGCACAGGAAGAGGGGTTTCCCACCTCAACAGGAAGAGAATGAGGTAGCTCAGCAATGAGAAGTTTTCCTCCACTGCACTGGAAATCTCTACTGTAAAGAAGTTGTTCAAGGGAGTTTTCTTTTATAGGAATGAGATGTACTCGCTCTTAGACTTCCACGGCTAAGCCGTCAAGAGAGAAGGAAGAATCCGAGTTACATCCTCTTAAAATAAGGAAGATCGTTCATCAGCGCTTTCTGTAACTAAGAGTCAATCAGGTGCGTAATCAAGCTCATCTCATTACTTTGGATATCACTCTCTCAATCTCCTATCTGGATTCTTTGCTTAGTCATAGTTGAATCTTATAATAAGGACAAGAAAGACTGGCATTCAGGTAAGGCATGATTCGGAAGATAGTGAATCTCTCCTTACTTGACTCTAGAAAGCTCTTTCTTTGCAAGTGGCAAGCAAGCTGGTTCTATGGTTAGAGGGAAGGAATAAGCAAGAAGGTAAGCATTAGTCTATGCAGTCTAGAATAGCTGTCTGTATAGCATGGATAGCCAGTCTGCTATGCTAGTGAGTATCCTTATATAATCTAGGGCCAAGCGTGCCAAGTAGCTCCCATAATCTATTAGCGTGCCAAGTAGCTCCTCTATCTAAGGTAAGTAGAGATCTTTCGATACCACTCATTCCACCAATGGAGATAGCAAGGAGATAGAAGGTATAAACCAGAATATATTTTGTTTTTTCCTTACGGAACACTTTCTATATCTTCGAATTGACCACCGCAACCAACCTTTCTGCCTTTCCCTTGCCCGGGTCAAAGAAAATAACATATGTAACGTAACGACAATGACATCTAAAATAGCAACATGAGATAGGAAAGAGCCGGCTTGAAAACGATATAGGATAGATGTGATCCAGTAATTTGTGTAAAAGAAAGATGATCAGGAGGGTAGCCTAGCTAACAAAGCTATGGAGTTCTATTAGACAGGCGGGAGTTGCTGTCCTTTGGGCTAAATTAGTGTGGCATAAGGTTTTGATCCCTCGGTACTCTTTCACCTTCTGGTTGGCTTTCCACCATGGATTGCGTACAAAGGATAGATTGATCAGTTATGGGATGCTTGTCAATCCCTCTTGTATCCTTTGTTCATCCCATTCGGAATCCTTTGATCACTTATTCTTTCAGTGTGACTATTCTTTTAGGGTTCTGCTTTCTGTCCTTAGACAGTGTGGGTGGAGGGGTTTTAGTCGGTCTTGGAGTTCAATTACGAGCTTCCTTATCCATTACTCAAATTCAACTTTTCATCATAGTCTGCTTCATCTTGGGTTTGCAGCTGTGGTATACCGTATTTGGAATGAACGTAACGCTAGGATTTTCAGTCAAAAGTCCTGTTCTGCTCATAACCTTGTCACTGACATCCTTCATTTGCTAAAATGCCAACTTCATTCAAATGCTAAATTCCAAAAACTAAAATCAAGATATGGTTTGGGTCATCTTTCTTTAAACAATGTTCTGTTATAGTTTCTATTGCTATGGTTGATGCTGTTGCAGAAGTGGTGGGGGTTTCTGTTATAGTTATCTCTTGCTATCTATGCTGCTGAGTATGATCTCTGGTACTATATCTAGTTCAGTCCAGGCCCTTTGTTGGCATGTTGTCTTCAGTTCTGTTTTGGAGTTCACTGCTAAGTCTCTTGATGCTGTGATTGCTGCTAGGTTCTTTCAGTTGGACCTTGCAGTTCCTTTTGGGAGTAGCTGCTGCTGGTTGTCTGCTGCTGAAGAATTGGGTCAAAGGATGTTGATCTGTGGTTTAAACTTTGTATTGATTTAGCTATCTTTGCCTACTGGTTCTATGTTGTGTTCTAGCTGCTATCGTTGTTGCTGTGTAGGAGGGCTGCTTGTGATGTGGCTTGGTCTTGGTTTAGCAGTAGTGTTACAGCTGCAGCTGCTTGCTGTTATTGGTTTATTGCTGTTAGGTGTTTATCGACTGGTATGTTCTGCTGCAGTCAGTGGTTAGTTGATGTTCTCAGTGGTCCTTAGGCTTTTATCTTGGGATCTGTTGCTGGGTCTGTAGATGTTGGGTTGGGCTGGACTATTTTGGTTGGGTTTATAGCAGTCTGGCTAGTTGTTGATGATGTAGTTCTTTGTGGATTGCTAGGCTACACTTTGGTTCGGTTTTATCTACAAAATCTGCTCTCGGGTCTGTTTGGTCAGCTGATTTTGGCCTTTGGGGCCCTGGTCTGCTCGTTTTTTTGGAACTAGTCCCTTACGCTGCAGGTGCTGAGCACTGTCAATCAGTTGATGTATCTGGCTTGGGTGTCTATGGTCCCATACTTCTCGGGTGGTTGCTCCCGGAGATGGGGTTGGGTTGGTTGAGGCAGAATCGTTGTAGTTCTAGTTGCTGCTGTAGCACTGGGTACTGCTATTGCTTCAACTCAGCTGAAGGTTTCATGGGCACTGCTACAGTTGTCTGTTGGGTCTAATTTCCTGCTAGGCTGCTACAGAGGCTGGGGTTTCAATCTTATGGGCTATTCTGGTCCGCGTGATGTGCTAGGTTAGCTGCTGCTGGGCTGGTTTAGCCGCTTGTGGCAGATGGGTTGTTGGGCTGCTATGTGCTTTTTAATGGCCTTGTTCTGCTGGGTATGCAGAAACTGGTAGACATAGTATCTGCATTTAAGTGCTGCTTGGATGCCTGTGCTTGGTTACCACAGCTGACTGCTAGCTGAGCTAGGCCGTGTGCCATGTGCAATGTTGTTGGCCAGTTTTATGTATTGCTGGCTCTTACAGACTGTGTTTGCTGCTCGGGTACTGATGGCTGCTACCGATGCTACTACTTAAGTGGTTACGAGCTGTTTGTCTTGGCAGTTTAGCTCCTGTTGTCTTGTAGCTAAAATTTGTAATTTTCTTCCGTTGGTTTGATGCAGATCTGTTTCTGGTATCAAGCCATTTTGATGGTTGGTTACTGTTGGTTCCTTGTTCCTTGTTGGTTCCCTGTATGCTAGTGAGTAGCCTTGGTTTACTATTGCCATCATAGGGCCTGTCCTATGATGGCTATGGTATACTGTATGGGTTTTGCCCCATGTACTTATTCTTTCTTTTATTTAAGTCTAAATTTAGCAAAAAAAAAAAAAGCTATGGAAGTTCGAATCTTCCTTGATTTCTTTCTTTTGCTTTTGAGAAGAGAATGTTGTTAGTACGACTACAATGCTTGATCTTCTTTCTATCTATCCAGTAGCTCTTTCTTTGTTAGTAGTCTCATTCTCAGTCTCAAGTAATGGTAATTACTTATCGAAGAGAAGGAAAGCGAGGCTAACGACCAAAGTGAGAGCTAAGGTTATTTCTCAACCTTTCAAGTGAACTCTGATTCAATTAAGAGGGAAGCATTCACTTTGAGAGAGAAGTTCGCCTGTATCGACCAGAGGTAAGTTGACTTCTCGGCCAGAACCAGAGCAGATGAAGCATCGGGTCCTGAAAGAACACCGCACAACATAACAAACCGCTAAACCATGTGCGTGATTGCTCGCCTATCATGAGCTTGACTTGTGCTCTAAGACGGTTTTGGCCGATCTGTCAAAGATGGCTCAATGGCACGCTCGTGCTTCTTTCGAATGAGATGTCCATCCCAGGCAACCATATCTTCCTTGGCATTCCCGTATCCGTCCAACCTTGATCTGCTACCTCTCTACTGTCAATCTGATCTGGAAACTTTCCTTTTTTTTTTGGTACATATGGACTAGTAACTGACACAGGAGCATCTCCATCTCGATCAAAGTTTCATGTCTCGATAGCAAGAGCCAAACCCTACTCTTTGTCAGCTCGATCTGCTCTTGTTCCTGTAGATGAATGTGGAACAAGGATTCTCACTCATAAGCAAGTATAAAACGGAATGCCTCTTGCTTGGTCTCTTCCTTGCCACTCTCATTTCAATCCGCTACTTCCATGATCAATGTGGCAGGGTAAGTTTCCTTGCTCGGTATCAGGTATAGCTTGCTTTGCTCACTCACAAGGGTTGGAGGGCAGGATAAGAATGGTATGGTAAGACCTAGTTCCATGTGGCAAGGTATGGTTTCTCTCTCTTGCGAGTGATAAGTTATGATGCAGTGGCAGAGCAATCGGGATCCTACTTTGTCATCGATCTAATCCCTACCTCTCTTTGTCTCTATCAATCACATACATAAGAAGAGAGCTTCAAGAGAAGCGGTGGGCAGGTTTTCTCCCAGAGTTCCTTCTAAAGTGTTGATTCCAGGATAAATAAACCTGGGAATGTCCTAGAATAGCAAACAAATAAGTCGCCTCTCATTCAATTCAGGAGTATCGACTTCTTGTTAGACAAACAGAGCTTCTATCGTGAGTTTCGGAGGTCTAAACTCTTCAATTCCTAGTTACAAAGTCTCTCTCTTAAGCATATACGACTTGAAACTGAACCTCGATCCCAATCCTTTACCATAGAGAAGGGGAATATCTCTCCTTTGGGAAAGATTTTCACCTGGATGAGCGGAAATTGCTCGTTGATTGATCCCCGATATTTTTTTTTGCTAATTTTAAACTGTATTAAAGAAAGAGAAATTACAAACCTCATGGGAAGACGCAATCAGAATATAGCATAGACATCAAAGGACATCCCCTATGATGTCATGACTATAAAAGATTACAAGCATTATGCCCCACAAGATAAACAGAACCTTTCATTTTTCATACGAGAGCATAAGACTATCAATTTTTACATAAGAAAGCATAAAAGAGCCAAAGGAGAATAAGAGTAGCCTAGCTGAACCTCAGGCTGTAGACTTAGCCCAAAAAACCACAAGAACCGAGAAGACCACCAAGCGGAACCACTGCAACCAAACTGCTGCAGTAACCCACACAGCAGCAGCCCAACACAGGGCGATCACAGTTCGCCCGAGCACAGCACTCCCGACTTAGCTCAGCAGTCAAGCCCAAAAACTCACCCCAGCCAAAAGCAGGAGATAGCAGACTAGCCCAAACAATGTAGCAGACTGCAGCAAACAACAGAAAATAGTAGACTAGCCCAGCCATACAAACAATGTAGCAGACTGCCCAGCCATACAAATTACAGACTGGACATCTAGCTAACAGACAACAGAAAATAGCTATGCATACCACATCAACATCTGAAATTTGCTGCTACAACAGTGGAAAGTCAGTAAATGATATATAGAGCCAACAGAGAGTGTACAACACTGACTGCACAAACAATAACAGCTGTAGAATATGCAAATAACCCCGAGCTGCAGTACACATCCAAACCCCAGCTGTTGTAGCAAACCAAGAGCAGGAACCAGCAACTCCCAACCACAACAGTAGAATTGGAGCAGGCAGACAGACAAGACAACTTCAATATTTACCCACTTAGCACACCCGGGAAGCTACAGCAGCAGAACCTTCCCCAAAGACCAAACCAGCCCATCACAATACAAAAAGCATCTAACAAGCAATGCAAGCAATCCAGGCCCAACAGAACACTACAACAATAGAAGACTGTAACAAACAGAAGTAGGATATTACAGCAGTAGAAGAACACTGCATCATAAAGAATTCAGCTGCAGCAAATAGAACAGCCCTAGATGACAGTTGGACAAACCAATAATTCAGCTGCCGCTGTGTAGCATACCAGACCAGCCCTAATATCAGCAGTGATTCTGCACCAGACAGATATCATGATCAACGTCAAATTGAAATATGCAACATAGGCCATGACTAAACTGCATAGTTCCAGGGAGCAAACTCAGCAGCAGAGACAGTTAAGAGGCAGTAGCAGTGCAGACATATGGCATAACCTAGAACAATAAAGAACCAAAATCCAAGACCAAAACCCAAGACGACCCAAGCCTGCCCAGAATATATAATATGCATTATAGAAAACAACATCAGGAGATTCAAAGCACTAAGTGATTAAAGCACACCCTATCCTGGACACGCTTAAACTTTAGATTAGTATGAAGTCTACACTTAATCAAATTCATAATGTCTTGAACCAGAATCCGAACAGGAGTAATTTTGTTTGAGAAAATCCTAGTATTACGCTCGTTCCACAACTTGTTGACAACAGCAGCAAACCCAAGGTGAATAAGGCTATGATGGAAGCTTGGATTTGAGTAGTGGATAAGATAATCAGTTATTACACTCCAGCTTCTACTACTACCTCTCCAACCACAACGACGAAGAACAAAGATCAGAGCCCGGAAGGAGTAGTTACAGTGGAAAAACAGATGATCAAATGTTTCCAACTCAGTGGAACATAATAAATAGAAGGGGTTAACCTATAGACCGTAGCTAGACAGCATATCCAAAGTTTGAATCCCTCTATCACATGTCAACCACAGGTTGAACGAGAATCTTGGGGTCAAAAATTTATGCCACACCAATTTAAACCACGGCACAGCAGACCCAGTTTGCCTAATAGAGTGTCAGATTGTAGAGGCTTTAACCTCAATAACAGAAGTATCCTCCCAGAGTACCTGATCAAGCTTAGAGGGATCACAGTGCCTATTGACATCAAAGGCATCCCTAAACACAATGAAATCATTATGGTTGGATGATGAGAGGGACCAGGAAGAATTCCCAATGATGTGGCTAACAGAAGCATTAGGCCCCAGAACAGAGTTAATAATCAAAGAGGAATGAACATAGGAGGCCAAAGGGACCCCATCCAGCCACGGGTCAAACCAGAGGCTAGTATTCTCCCCATTACAAATACGAAACTGGATGTGTTTTGCTGCAAAATTCCTAAGCTGCAGAACTTTCCTCCAAATCCAAGAACAGTCATTAGGAATAGGTATACACCAGAAATGTTTTGATTTAAGATTAGCACGCACCCAAGAAGCCCAAAGAGAACAGAGATTTGGATTTACAATCCTCCAAAGGTGCATTATAATCAATGCTCTATTCCAGTCCTCTAGGTGCTTAATAGCAAGACCCCCTTCGAAAAAAGGTAAAGCAATTTTACTCCATGCTACTTTAGCTCCATATTTACCCAAAGATGGGCCCTTCCATAAAAACCTACTCATGATGGATTTGAGATCTTTAAGCATCGCAGCCGGGAGAATAAAATGGGAAGACCAAAAGGATTGAATAGAGAAAATTACGGACTTGATTAGTTGTAGTTTGCCGGTATAAGAGAGAAACTTATTAGTCCATGAAGAGATTCTAGCCTTAACCTTTGCAATAAGAGGATAGCAATTAGCATGACTAAGCTTTGAGGTTATCAAGGGGACCCCCAAAAACTTTGCAGGAAATTCATCTAATTGAAACCCTAGCACATCCAAAATGACCGCAGCCTGAGGATCAGGAACCTGGGAGAGGAAGCACATGCTCTTAGAGTCATTTATATAGAGGCCTGATAGGGCAGAGAAGTTGTCCAAACATTTCTTTATAATTTTAACCGAATGGATATTGCCATGAGAAAATAGAATAAGATCATCCGCAAAACACAAGTGAGTAATGGAAAGAGTCTTTGTTTTCCAGTGGAATTTGAAATGGGCTCCCTAGATACCATAGATAACATTGTAGATAAAACCTCCAAAACAATAACAAACAGGTAAGGCGATAACGAGTCTCCTTGCCTTAAGCCTTGAGCCCCTTTAAAGAAGCCACAAAGGGAACCATTGCCCTTAACTATAAAGAAAGTGGAGGTGTTGCAGGCTTTGATCCATAAAACAAATTTAGGAGGAAATTTGAGTAGACGAAGAGCTGCCAATAAGAAATCCCACGAGACGGAGTCAAAAGCTTTGTTAATGTCAATTTTCATAGCATAATGAGCCGGACCGTAAGGCCTATGGTAATTCCTGAACAATTCTTGAGCAAGGAGGATATTTTCCCCAATCCTTCTACCCGAGACAAAAGCAGCTTGGCAAGGAGAAATAATCAAAGGTAAAATAACCTTTAGTCTGGATGCAATTATCTTTGAGATACATTTGTATGTGGTATTACAGCAAGATATAGGCCTATAATCCTTCATGGACGTAGGATGAAGAACCTTTGGAACCAGTGCAATGGTTGTAGAGTTTGTACCTCTAAGCAAGCAACCTTGCTTGAAAAAGGAATTAATCGCTAGAGTAAAATCCTTACCAACAATATCCCAGGAATGCAGGAAGAAATTGACATTGAAGCCATCAAGGCCAGGTTTCTTATTTTTCTTCATTAATTTCAGAGTAGACAGAATTTCTTCATCGGTGATATCTCTCTCGAGGGAAGAAGCTTGTGTGGGAGAAACCGTTCGGGGAAAAGGAATGGAGAAATTCAGATTACGTGTTTTAATTGTATTCGATATATATGATATATGATGATGCATGTTTACCGATATAAAATTGAATATATGATATTCCGTTGTATGTGTATTCTGGTAATATATATGATGATACTGTTAATCGTATCTTTAATCGGTGGAATAACAATATAACTATTCTAATCGGATTAGAAGCATGAAGAATCGTTTTAATATGATTAATCGAAACTGGAAATATATGATAAATTCTGGGTGTACTGTTATTCGTTTTAATATGATTAAATCGAAACTGGACATATATGATTTGTTATTATGGGTGTTTTGGTGGATTAAAATGTATGATTCTAAAACTGTTTCAGAGATTCGTATGGAATCCCCTATATTTTATATATAGTTTTCTTTAATTATATATAAATTGTTATGTGCTTATTGTGATATACATGGTGCACAGTTATGGCCTTTTGACACATAGGTTAGTGGTTTTTGGTTTTGAAATACGGCTTGCATGTCGTGCCTTTCTTTAAATTCTAATGTAATATTCTCTTCTCATCTAAATCCCCTCGAATGTAAGTCGAGGTTTCTTTATATCATGTAATAATCTGTAATTGATGAAGATGTCAAGATGGAGAACACAATGGAAAGATGATGATGGAGAGGAGGCGCATGCTAGAGGAAGATCCAAGGAAGTTATTTATTTTAAGATCTTTTACCACCTTAGATTGACCTTCAATCTTTCATTAGCTTGAAAAGATTGACAGTGGATTGGGCCATAACTGTGACACATTTAATTTTGCACTTTATTTATGCTTGTATATGATATGATATGATTAATAATGTGCATGCTTAACAAGATTAAAATTGGTGAGATCTAAATAAATAAAATCCCTCATTAAATTATTAAGTCTAAATCAGATGCCTTCCAATGAATAACACTCTTCTAGACCTTGATCAATAGATGTAGGTTTGCCAAAGCAAAGTACCCTATTTATCTAGGTAAGATGCGATAGGATAATTGTGATATCCAAACTATTAAAATCATTGGGCCCGACTTAACTAAGTTATCTCAATAGGATTGTGGACTTAGAGGCATATAGTTTGGTTGGTACCATTAGATGGACTAGAAACAAATGTTGTTTACCAAACTATCCAGGAGTTATATATGATATAATTGACAAAGGGTTGTCTACCTAAATAATTATGTTTTGAGAGAATAGCCAAAGCTAACTTAAGGCATAATGAAATATGGATCTTGGCTCACTAGAAAGATTTAATAGATAATTTAGCAAAAAAAAAAAGATTTAATAGAAAATGCTTTCCGAATTAATGGTGAGGGCTATTAATTTGAATAAAATAGTGGGAGGTATATTTTGAATGTACTATTATTAATTATATAATATCAACTCTGTAATTTGACTTATTATTGTTGCACTTATAAATTGTAGATATCAAATGGCAAACAACAACAACACAAATAGTCTTTCATTACGATCAGTCCTTAAAAAGGACAAGCTAAGTGGAATTAATTTCCTTGACTGGCATAGGAACTTGAGGATTGTCCTCAAACAAGAGCGTAAGCTATATGTCCTTGATGGGCCCATTCCTGCAGCACCAGCTGTCACTGCACCACGTGCGGAGCATAATGCTTACAAGAAGCATCAAGATGATGCTCTGGATGTAAGTTGTGTCATGCTAGCAACCATGAACGCTGAGCTTCAGAAGCAACATGAGTTGATAGATGCTTATGAGATGATCGAGCATCTCAAGAAATTGTTCGAAGGGCATGCTCGACAGGAGAGGTATGATACAAGCAAGGCGTTGTATCACTGCAAAATGCCGAACGTGATCCAGTTGGTCCACATGTGCTAAAAATGATTGGGTATATTGAGTACCTTGATAGGTTGGGTTTTCCAATCACTCCGGAAGCCCAAACTGACCTTGTTTTGCAATCTTTGAACAGCAGCTACTCTCAATTTGTTATGAACTATCTTATGAATGAAATTGAGAAACCCCTTACTGAGTTGTTGAGCATGTTAAGAGCTGCCGAGAACAACATGAAAAAGGCAGGACCCGCTCCCATAATGATGGTGCAAAAGGGGAATGCTAAGGGAAATTGGAAAGGCAAGAAGAAGATAGGATCTAAATCTTTTGCCAAACCCAATTCCAAAACCAAACAGGCTTTAAAACCTAAAGGTGGGGTGGCTAAAGAAGGTGAATGTCACTTCTGTGGAAAACCTGGACACTGGAAAAGGAATTGTCATGCTTATCTGGAAGAAGTGAAGAAAAGAAAAGGAAGTACGACTTCTGATTCAGGTATATATGTTATAGAAGTCAACTTATCTACTTCTACATCATGGGTATTGGATACTGGATGTGGTTCTCACATTTGTGTTAATGTGCAGGGACTCCGAAGGAGTAGAACTTTTTTTTTTTTTTTTGCTAAATTTAGACTGAATAAAAGAAAGAAAAAGAACAAAGTGCACGGGACAAAGCCCCACATAGTATACCCTAGCCATCATAGGACATGCCCTATGATGGCTAAAGTAAACCACAAATAAAAGTAAACAGACTACAATAAGACCAACAGGGAGCAGACAACGTAACATGGACACCTAAGATGCCTGCCAAAACAAAAACCAAAACCAAAGCAGCTGCCAAGAGACACTGCAACACAGTGCAGCTGCCGAGCAACTCATCAAGAACTGCAGTGAGACGAGAAGCATAGCAACACCGAACGAAGCATAGCAAAGCAGCATATCACACGAAGAAGCCAAGATGCCTGCCAGCACAAAACCCAAACCCAGTGCAGCTGCCGAGAGACTGAGCTAGAGCAGCACGGATCTAGAAACTGCCCAGTACAGCAGCACACTAGACCAACGATTTGAACCCCAGCCTCTACAGCAGCTCAACCAAATGCAGAAATGCAAACCTCAGCAGAATATGCAGAACCAATGCAACTAAGATGCAGCAATTAGAAACAATCCCAGATGACAGCTGCACAGACCATAATAGTAGACTTAGCCCTATGGACAAACGCACAGAAAATACGCCTCAATAGCAACAAACCCCAGCTGGGCCAAACCACCCCAGCAACACCCAAACTCAATACCAGCAGCCCAAAAGCTAGCTGTCTAGACCTCATCTGCATCTGCACTGCACCAGACCACATAGCAGTAGAGACGCTACACCAAGCTGGCTAGACTCACTGATTGTAGCTTATCCAGCAGCAGAAGGCACATAACCCAGTGCAGATGCAGATGAGGTTGACCTACGAGTTAGAAATAGAGGTTGACCTACGAGTTGGAAATAGAGCAAAAGTTGCTGCACTGGCCGTAGGAACTTATCATTTATCTTTGCCCACTGGGCTAGCTTTAGAATTAAAAGATTGTTATTTTGTGCCTGCTATAAGCAAAAACATTATTTATGTTTCTTGTTTGGACAAGAAAGGTTTTTCATTTATAATAAAGAACAATCGTTGTTTGTTTTACTTAAATGATATTTGTTATGGTGTTGCACAATTGTTTAACGGTCTCTATATTCTTGATTTAGAAATGCCTATCTATAACATAAATACAAAACGATTTAAATCAAATGATTCAAATCCGACATATCTCTGGCACTGTCATTTAGGCCATATAAATGAGAAACGCATATCTAAACTCCATAAAGATGGGTTCTTGGATTCATTTGATTTTGAATCATATGAGAAATGCGAGTCTTGTTTATTAGGCAAGATGACTAAAGCCCCTTTCACTGGACACAGTGAACGGGCTAGCGATGTATTGGGACTTATACATAGTGTTGTATGTGGACCCATGAGTTCATTAGCAAGAGGTAGGTTTTATTACTTCATTACATTTACTGATGACTTTAGTAGATATGGATATGTGTATCTTATGAGACATAAATCCGAATCCTTTGAAAAGTTCAAGGAATTCAAGAATGAAGTTCAAAACCAATTTGGCAAAAGCATAAAAGCCCTTCAATCCGATCGAGGAGGTGAATACTTAAGCCAAGACTTTGATGACCTTCTAAAGGAGTGTGGTATTATATCACAGCTCACTCCACCTGGAACACCGCAATGGAATGGTGTATCTGAGAGGAGAAATCGAACCTTGTTGGACATGGTACGATCAATGATAAGTCATGCAGATCTTCCAATAAGCTTCTGGGGTCATGCCCTAGAGACAGCTGCATTCACACTTAACCATGTTCCTACAAAGACTGTTCAGAAGACACCATATGAAATGTGGACTGGGAAACGTCCTAGTATGTCGTTCATGAAGATTTGGGGTTGCGAGGCGTTCGTAAAACGTCTGAATTCTGACAAGCTCAGACCCAAATCTGACAAATGTAATTTTGTGGGATACCCAACGGAAACAAAAGGGTATTATTTCTACAAACCTTCTGAGAACAAAGTGGTTGTTGCTCGAACTGGTATTTTTCTAGAAAGAGAATTTGTCTCTAAAGGAAACAGTGGGAGGAGAGTAGAACTCGAAGAAATTCGAGAACCACAAAATATCATTGAACCTAAGTTGGAACATGAGCAGGAACCACAAGAAATTGTGGAAAGTGAACCTGCTCAAATTACACAAGTCATTCGTAGATCTGGTAGGACACGCCAAGAGCCTGAGAGATATTATGGATATCTTGTGGCTCAAAACGGCGATGTGATGCTCATAGATCAAGATGAGCCTGCTTCCTACCAAGAAGCTATGAATGGACCAGATTATGAGAAATGGCTTGAAGCCATGAAATCTGAGATGGACTCCATGTATGCTAACCAAGTATGGACTCTGGTTGATCCACCCGAAGGGGTAAAACTAATCGGGTGCAAGTGGGTTTTCAAGAAGAAAACCGACATGGATGGTAATGTACAAACCTATAAAGGCCGACTAGTAGCAAAAGGTTTCAAACAAATTCAAGGTGTTGACTATGATGAAACCTTTTCTCCAGTGTCAATGGTTAAATTCATCAGGATCTTACTTGCTATTGCAGTTTTTTTTTATTACGAAATCTGGCAGATGGATGTCAAAACTGCTTTCCTTAACGGAAATCTCCTTGAGGATGTGTATATGACACAACCTGAGGGTTTTGTCACTCCAAAGGATGCTGGAAAGGTATGTAAGCTGCATCGATCCATTTATGGATTGAAGCAAGCCTCTCGGAGTTGGAATCTTCAATTTGATGAAGCAGTCAAAGAATTTGGCTTTATTAAAAATGAAGATGAACCTTGTGTATATAAGAAGGTTAGTGGGAGTCACATTGTATTCCTAGTATTATATGTTGATGACATATTAATTATTGGGAATGACATTCCTTCCTTACAGGCTGTAAAAACATGGTTAGGAAAATGTTTCTCCATGAAAGATTTGGACGATGCTGCCTACATTTTAGGTATCAAGATCTATAGAGATAGATGAAGAAAAATGCTCGACCTAAGTCAAAGTACATATATTGTTAAAGTGTTGAAACGGTTCAGCATGCAAGAGGCGAAAAGAGGAAACTTACCCGTGACTCATGGTGTAAAGATCTCTAAGGCCCAATGTCCTAAATCACAAGATGATGAGGAGCGTATGAGAAAGATCCCTTATGCTTCGGCAATTGGATCTATCATGTATGCAATGATATGTACTCGTCCGGATGTCTCGTATGCTTTGAGCATGACGAGCAGATACCAGTCGAATCCAGGTGAAGGTCACTGGACAACAGTCAAGAATATCCTCAAGTACCTGAAAAGGACTAAGGATTCATTCTTGGTATATGGAGGTGAAGACGAACTAGCAGTAAAGGGTTACACAGATGCTAGTTTCCAGACTGACAATGATGACTATAAGTCTCAGTTAGGTTTTGTGTTTTGCCTTAATGGTGGTGCTGTTAGCTGGAAAAGTTCGAAGCAAGAGACAGTAGCTGATTCTACAACAGAGGCTGAGTATATTGCTGCTTCTAGTGCAGCCAAGGAGGCTGTATGGATTAAAAAGTTCATCACTGAACTTGGTGTTGTTCCAACCATTGTTTATCCGGTTGCTCTATACTGTGATAATAATGGAGCCATTGCACAGGCTAAGGAACCCAGATCTCACCAACGATCCAAGCATATACTTAGGCGGTACCATCTCATCCGTGAAATCAATGATAGAGGAGATGTACATATAGGAATAGTGCCAACAGATGATAATGTTGCAGATCCACTAACCAAGGCTTTGTCGCAGCAGAAGCACGACGGTCACACTAGTTCCATGGGTATTAGATACATGAGTGATTGGCTCTAGTGCAAGTGGGAGACTGTTAGAGTTTATGCCCTAGAGGCCAATTATTTGATATAATTACTTAACGTTTTGATATTATATTTGATTGAATAAATATATGATTTTATTATGGTTTTATTTACTGCGTAATATAATTGTTAACATAATAAAATTCCTTAGAATAGTGATACAAATTATATAGTTTCAAGTATGTGACTTGAACATGAGATTATATATTACCATTAGTATCAGTGTTCTTAAATGTCCCTAGTCGAGTATCATTGTTGATGGGACAACAATGATGCATTGAGACTAGTATGTGGATTGACTGATGACCAAATCTCATTGGTCATAAATATATGAGATATTAAGTCAATGCATAGGTACATGTTAGAGAACGATGTACTGGACAGACCCACCATGAGAATTCTATATGGAGCATTATGCGAAGTGTCATTAGCAATTCTCATAGTGACAATGATGTAATAGTCCTCCGACCTGAAATCGCTATATTACTACACGAGAATTTATGTACTTTGATATCATCAAATGTCACCTTTAATAGGGTGGACTATAAAGGTGATTATTGGGTTCATCATTAATCATGTGAGAAATATGAGTGATCTAGATGGAATTTAACCATCCTATATATTATGGGTGATATCCATAGGCCTCTTGATTGAGTAGGACTATGAAATGCATGGTCATGCTCAAATAGTGATTTGTTTCATATAGTCTACTTTTTTTTTTTTTTTTGTTAATGTGGAGTTTCCCAACCGCAGTCGGACTAAGTCTCCCCACCCCGGACCAGGCTTTGCGCACAGGCTCGGCCTAAGACATGGCTCCGCCCAGAAATGTGCGATCCGTGGCCACACGGACCAGTTTTTAATTGGCCCTCACACTTGTTGCAGGCGGGAATCGATCCCAGGATGCCCGGGTTTACGGTTCACCCCAGGTCGAAGCTTACCGCTGCGCCAAGTGTTGTGGTTGTTCATATAGTCTACTCATTGATCAAGAAAACTCAGATTAAATTATGAAGAGTATGACACATTCCATGACTCGAGTTTAATCTAGGATATTAAGGTTAAAAGGATTAAATTGCATTGAAACATTGGTCACAAAAGGTTGCATCGAATCATCGATCTTATTATTACTTGTGTAGCAGTGATGCATTACTAGATGTCGCTCACTGTTTATAATTTTATAATATGATTTTAAAATTATTGCCAACGTAATAATAACCTATAGGGTCACACACATAGAACGTTATTTAAAAGGGAATTAATTTTAATTTTTAGGATTTAAATATATTAATATGATTATTAGTATTTAAATCACGAATTTAAATTAAAAGGAGAATTTGTATATATGTATATTAATTAAGTAAGACTTAATTAAGATATATATATATATATATATATATATAGATTCAGATTTTATAAAATTAGTTTTTGATTTTGATTAATTCCTCTTAACTACTATATATATGATATATGGCAGCTACTTAGGGTAAGATATCATAATTGAAAAACCCTAGCCGCTCTTAGAGAGAGACTAGAGAGAAAACAGTTTCAAAAATCCATTCCTTTTGGTGGCTAGTACCGCAAGTCCTTCTTATTGCAGAATCGTTCGACGGTTCATGCGGCGTTCGTGTGGATACCGTAGAGGCGCAATCGGTTTGTATTGCGTTAGAGATTCGAGGCGCAAAAGAGTTTCCTCCAAGGACAAGGCATGCCAGAGCGAGTGAAGGTAGCTTGAGATTTCTGGTGCAAAAGAGTTTCCTCCAAGGACAAGGCATGCCAGAGTGAGTGAAGGTAGGATTTTTCCTAGGCAATGAGTGTGGGGTCATAAGGGGAGGAGGATAGTAAGGATTGAATTCTATGAAGTTCGTCTTTGTTCGATTTAACCGCAGAAGTGAGATTCCTTGCCGACTGGTTGAGAGTAACAAGAGCTTTCTTGACAAGTTTGAGTTTCTCAGAGAAGATACGAAAGGGGTTTCCATACACAGGTTGCTGCCATGCCAAAGAGACACACTCAGTGAACCCCTCCAAGAGGAACATGTGACTGAAAAACTTGAATGGCCTCCGGGGGTTAGTGTTAATAAGCCCAGTGCAGAGGATCATCGGAGAATGGTTTGATATACCCCTAGGACCAAAGGAAGCTTGAGTAAGTGAGAAGTGGTTAAACCAAGCAGCATTACCCAAGGCACGATCCAATTTCTTATTAATAGATTATTCAGTTTGGCTATTCCACCAAGTGAGAAAGGACCCAAATCCTCTAATGTCAGCCACACCAAGAGATTGGAAGCAAATTTTGAGATCCTCCATACCCGAGTCCCATAAGGTGCTAGCTCTGTTAGTTTCATGAAGATTTTTTGAATTTCATTGAAGTCACCCAGGAGACACCAGAAAAGTGGTGTATTAACAGAGATGAGGTCACTCCATAATTCTTGTCTTTCTAAGGTAGAGTTCGAACCATACACAAAAGAAACCAAAAAGGTACAATCTATGGAGATATACGTAACTTTACAATGGATAGTTTGGGAGGAGATAAAACTGACATCCACCTGCCACACAAATGGATCCCAGCCAACCCAAATACGACCATTTTTTTTTTGCTAAATTATGAGTATTATAAACCAAAGAAAGAAAAATATATCTAGGGGCATACCCCGTGAAAGAAATATAGCAACCACATCAGAGACAAGCCAATGATGTACTTTCTATATCCAAGGCTATAACTGCCAACATCTAAGATTGGGATATTTTACAATATAAGAGCTAAATTTTTTAACTGAATACAATTTGCATTTAACAATCCTAACACAGTATTGAGCAAGATCAGTAGCAGCACGAGGGGTTTCACCATGGGCTCGTCTATTTCTTTCATTCCATACTTTATAGATAACAGTAGCCAAGCAGAGCTTTATAATCCGAGATGACATTTGGTCTATTTGAGAATGTTGTATGTGATGAATCAGTGTGTCCCAGTCAAAAAGAACACCAAACCAGCCATGAACAGCAAACACTAAACCAAGAAGCTGTTGGGAAAAGGCACAGTCAAAGAAAAGGTGGGAGAATGATTCGGGGGCATGAGTACAGAGACAACAGGAAGCCAATGGCCATGTCACCAGCCTCTTATGAAGAGCCAGCCAGATGAAGAAAGAATAACGTGGGACCTGCAAATTGTGCCATAAGAGTTTGAACCAAGGGACAGTGGCACTCCCACAATGAATAGAAGACCAGATATGGGAAGCTTTAACCGAGGTAAGGCCTGCCCAACACACCTGATCCGGACTGAGAGAAGGCAGCGGCATACGAAGTAGTTTGTCCTTCATCTGCATAAGGCTATGGTAATTGGATATAGGAGGTTGCCATGAGCATTGTGTGATGATGTCACTGACTTTGGCCGAGAATGGCAGACCAGAATTTGAGACTACAGGATCCGAGTGATGGCTGACAAGAGGGCGGTTTTCTAGCCAAGGGTCTTGCCAAAAATTGATGTTCTGGCCGTTACACACTTTATATATAACAAAATTGATGGCTAAGCTTCTAAGGTTCAGGACTTTGCGCCAAATCCAGGAAGCATTAAAGGGGATGGGGGTAGTCCAAAAGTTGTGCTTCAAGAGGAGTGTTTTGTTAACCCATTGAGCCCAGAATGAGGAACTTTTGAAATAGATAATCTGCCACAGGTGGAGCATAATCTGTGCTTTGTTCCATTCAACAACTTTTTTAAAACCTAACCCACCTTCAGAAAGGGGCAAGGTGACACGGGCCCAAGAAACCTTTGAACCATGTTTGTCAAGCGAGGAGCCCTTCCAAAGAAATCTAGACAGGAGCTGTTCAATTTACTTGGTGACTGATTTAGGAAGAACAAAATAAGCAGACCAATTTGATTGGATAGCAAACAAAATGGATGTAATAAGTTGCAGCCTACCCACAAAGGAGAGGAAGCAGTTATCCCAGGACTTAAATCGAAGGGTGATCTTTTGAATGAGGGGCAAGCAATCAGCTGAAGAAAGCTTCGATGTAATGAGGGGCACTCCTAAGAATTTGACAGGCAAGGAGCCCAGGCCTATATTGAGAGATGTAAGAATGGTAGCAGCCAGATTAGGAGGGACGTTAGCGAGGAATCACTGACTTTTGTTGAGATTGATGGATAGGCCAGAGAAGCAGGTGAAAGCATCAAGGCTATGCTTTAGAAGGTTGACAGATTGCATGTCACCATGACAAAATAGAAGGAAGTCATCCGCAAAGCAAAGGTTGGTAATTTTACATGCCTTTGTTCTCCAATGGAAAGAGAAATTTGGAGAGGAAGAAGCTTTATCAAGAAGGAGAGCAAGGACGTCCATGACTAAAACAAACAGATATGGAGAGAGAGGGTCGCCTTGGCGGATACCTTGTTTGCCTTGGAAATAGCCACACAACTGACCATTAACTTTAATAGAGAACATAGCCATAGATATGCAACTTCTGATCCATTGTATAAATTTAGTAGGGTAGCCAAAGAGGGTCAGAACATCAAAAAGGAACTCCCATCGAACAGAGTCAAAGGCTTTCTTCAAATCAATTTTAACCGCACATCTAGATGGGCCAGATGGTCTATGGTAATTTCTGAATAGCTCTTGGGCCAAAAGAATGTTGTCACCGATTTTACGTCCCGGTATAAAGGCAGCTTGAGAGTATGAGATGAGGTCAGGGAGAGTAGCTTTGAGTCTAGCTGCTAGGATTTTGGATATGCATTTATTTATAGAATTGCAGCAGGATATAGGCCGGAAGTCAGACATAGAGGTGGTGTTTGGGACCTTAGGGATAAGAGCGACAGCAGTGGCATTGGACTCTTTAAGCATATGTCCAGAAATGAAAAAAGATTGAATAGCTTTGACAAAATCATCCCCCACAGTGTCCGAAGAGTGAAGAAAGAAGTTCACGTTGAAGCCGTCAAGGCCAGGGCTTTTGTTTCTCTGTATGCCTTTAAGAGTAGATAGAATTTCCTCAGGAGTAACAAGAGCTGCAAGAGAGGGAATCATATCGGGGTTGATACGCTTTGTAATCACTTCAGCTAAGGCCTCCCGACTAGGGTAGGAGGAGGTATTTTTGGTACCCAAAAGATTTTGGAAGTAGCTAACAGCAGTGGACTTAATCTGCTCCGGATCATGAGTCAAGACACCCTGTTTATCCTCGATAGCAAGTATCTTATTTGAATTCCACCGACTTTTGGTTTTGGCATGAAAGTATTTGGTGTTTTTATCCCCTAAGGAGAGCCACTAAATTCTGGATTTTTGTTGTAAAAGTTGCTCTTCTATAGTAAGGGCATCCCATAAATCCTTGGTAAGTTTCCTCTGAAGATCAAAATTGTTCGGGGATATAGGAGTATTAGATAGTTGAATGGTCATTTGAAGAGCATGAAGAGCTTGCCTAGCCATTTGGACGTTTGTAACAGTAGAGCCCTGTTGCTTATTCAGATCAATAAGAGCTCGTTTAGTTCTCCGAAGCTTTTTCGCAAGAACAAAAAGAAGGGAGCCAATGATATTGCAGTTCCAAGCTTGGGAAACTACCTCCTCGTAACCATCCAAGAGGGTAAGATGATTGAAAAATTGAAAAGGCTTGAAGGATTTGGGAGCAGGGAGACCAGTAGACAAAATAGTGGGATTATGATCTGAGAAACCTCTAGCCCCAAAAGTAGCCAGAGAGTGAGTCATTTGAGTGAACCATTCTGCATTCCTAAGAGCTCTGTCCAGCTTACGAGAAATAGTTCTATCCCCTTGAGAGTTCCACCAAGTGAAGTAAGGACCAACAACTCTAATGTCATCCAGACCTGCTTGTTCAAGACATGATTTAAAGTCGAACATGCCAGCTGACCACATGTCGTTACCCCCCTGCGATTCATCAAGGCTGCAAATTTCATTAAAATCCCCTAGAACGCACCATCTAGAGCTGATGGAATTTGCGAGGGAAGAGAGCTCATGCCATAACTGCTTACGCTCAGAGGGAGTGTTAAGACCGTAGACAATAGTAACCAAAAAGGTATCAACAGATCTAACCAAATTTAATTCACAATGTATAAGCTGGGAAGATTTATGCAACACGTTAACAGTCCAAAGAGCGGGGTCCCAGCCAACCCATATTCTACCATTGTCATGATAATCATAATTAAAAGCCCAGTTCCAATGAGCAAAAAGATTAGAGGAAATAGCCCTGGATTTGTGACATTTGACTCTAGTTTCCACAAGGCCAACAAAAGATATATGATTGTCCAACAAAAAGGCATGAACATCAGCCTGTTTTTGAGACTTATTTAAACCTCTAACATTATAGGAATAGAGCTTAGACATAAAAGGATAAAGAATTAGGGAGGGGAGTTTCTCCCCTACCTTTGTTCCTCCTTTTAGCAGAAGGAGAACCAACAACCTCAGCCTTTTCTTTCAGCTTAAGATCTCTGCCTTCCTTTTTGTCAACGATTTATAGTTTATCAGTAAGAGGGTTGAGAAGGGGTGGCAAAGAGTTGCAGTCTGGGGAAATGCAGTCCGGATCCCCCAAGGCTGCGAAAGGATTACCAGCAGTCACAGGAGAGGGGGAGGGAGGATTCAAAGGGATAGAGGGGGAAACCAAGGCAGGGTGATTTTTCTGGGCAATAACAGTCCAGCCCTCTTCAGAAGCCACAGAGGGGAGGTGAAATTAGAGAGCACTACAACAGTAGAGGAAGAAGGACCAGGGCCAACAGCAACTTTAGTGTAGGATTTTGGAACCCATTGATAGTTGGAGTTCGGACATTTAATCAGAGAGTGCCCAAAAGTTTTGCAAACCGAACAGGATGGGGGTCTGTTCTGATATTCAACAGTGACATCCACTGATCGTTCCTCATGCTCATCTTCATTCAAAATAATAACAGGGAGAGAACGGGGCAGAGGGGTTGCAACATCAAATTCCACCCAAATCCGAGCATAAGGAAGAGGGTCGAGTCTTTCCGTGACTTTATCCAAGAAAAGTGGCTTCCCCACCCCACTAGTAATGTAACTAAGGCCTTCGTCTGTCCAATAAGAGAGAGGAATGCCATGAAATTTTACACAGACAGGGGCTTTAGAGCAAGCCTCTCTAGTAATGTCAATACCCTCCTTCCATTTCTTTAACAAGATTTGCTTGTTTGAGATATACCAGGCGCCCATAGCAAGGATGTTTTCGCGAGCTTCAGCTGAGTTGAATTTGAAAATGTAATACCCTTTTTCATGCAGGAGCACTTTAGATAAACCCATCGAGCCCCAAAGTTTTTGAACAATAGGCTCCATTACCTTGAAAGTTAGCTTTGAGTGAAGAAAATAGCCCACAAGGCTATTTATTGCACCACAGGTCACACCCCTTTTTTAGTACCTCCGACGGAGGTCTAATGGAGAGAAGGCCTTCAGCTTTAGACGGGGGAAAAACTTTAAAGTAGACTTCCTAGGAGCATCATTCGCAACAACCTCACTCTAAGAGGGCTTATCAGAGGAACGGGGGTTGGTAGTGAGGGAAGCAACAACCTTAGCAGGTTGTAACGGAGGACAATCCAATGTGTTGGCCTTCTCAGCAGACGGAGTGGAGTTAGGCACATGAACAGGAGTAGCATCATCCACAGTAGTAGAGATGTTAGTTTTCAGCAAACTTTTATCAAGAAGATTGAGATCATTATCATCCCTATGCAGGATACCGGAGGTTGAAAATTCATTTAACTCTTTAACGGAGAAACCATGGGCTACAAGAAAATCCAATAACTTTTGATTTTTACGCCTTTCATCTGCAGCTGAAATTCTATCTTGAGAGGAGAAAAGTTGGGCAGCAGCGAATATTTCCTTCATTTCAGAGAGATCTGCAGAGAATGCACGGAGCGGGCGGAGGGGGAGATTGGCAGGAAAGCAGAAGACCAAAATGGTAAACGAAAAAAGTTGGAGAGGATGGGGAAAATAGGTAGGAGAAGACAGAGACCAAAGAGGGAAAATTTTTAAAAAAGATATTAACGGAAATAAAAAGAAGGGAACGGCTGGAGGAATGGCAACATAAAAAAGAAAAGAGAAAGAGGATAGTAGAGAGAGGGGGGGGGCAAAGATCTAGATAGAGAAACTAACCCATGATCTAGAGAGAGAAACTAACCCAACAAGGGAGATACTATTGTCCAAAATAAACTGTCTAACATAAGCCTATTTAGGCTTTTTATTTAATCCTCTAACATTATAAGAAGCTAAACTTAACATAAATAACACAATTATTGGGGGGGGGGGGGTTTCCACTTTGGGCCTTGCCTTTGTTCCTTCTCTTGGCAGCTTGGGAAAGTTAGGAAGGATCATTCCCTGTTAACAGCTTCTGTTTGTGGTCTTTCCCTTCCTTCTCATCGATGGCTTTCAATTTGCTCAAGAATTGACTATTGATATAAGGGGACTCATTGTCAGAATAGGGAGAAGCATCCGGATCAGTGAAGTTAGCAATTGGTGAGAAGGCGTTGGAGGAAGCCAGCATAAATTCCATAGGTTTACAAGGGTTTGATACAGAAGTTTGCCCACTTTTCCCACCTTTTTTTCTATTGTGCTCCAATCATCAGTGATTTGGAAAGGCTCAGTAGAGGTGGTAGGATTCTGAACAGGGGTAGATTGAATAACAGAGATTTGAGCCTCTCTGGCCAGGGGGTCTACCCCAAGGGGGAAGAAGGTTGTGCAAGAGTTTTAGGCTTGGAAATCCATTGTTAGTTGGACTTGGGGCATTTCAAAGGTGAGTGGCCAAAGACCTTGCAAGATGGGCTAGAGGGTGGCCTACTTTGGTATTCCACCTCGATGGAAACCACTAGTTCTTCAGATGTCTCTTCATTGAGGACAACGACATTCAAGGAGGCAGGAAAGGAGAAGGAAGCGTGGACCTCGATACATACACGAGCAAAAGCCATCCAATCATTTTTTGATGTCATCTCATCAGTGAAGAATGGTTTACCGATAGCACTGACAATATAGCTAATACCTTCATCAGACCAGTAGGATAAAGGAATCTGGCTGAGTTTAACCCAGAAAGGAAATTTATCCCGTCCCGCTTTCATGAATTCTACACCTTCTTGCCAAGGTTGGAGAACAATAGCTTTAGAAGTAAAATGCCCAAGGACCTGAAGCCAAGATGTGATTTCTGTCCTAGATAGAGGAAAATCTAAAAATGTAGTAGCCCTTTCTATGAAGAATCACATTGGTAAGTCCTAAGTTTCCCCAGAGACGCCTGGCTATCGGCTCCACCACCTTGTACGGTAGGGTAGAATGTAGGAAATACCCTACTAGACTAGAGGACCATATTTTGTATCCACACTTGAGAGCATCCTCAGGGGGTTTAACAAGGTTATAACCATGCTCAGAAGAGGTAGAAAGAAAGGAAAGAGTTCTGGATGGTTTAACATTGCATTTGGTGACAACATCGCACCAAGATTTTTTGTGCGAAGGTCCACCGTCCTCGGCAGGGGGGCCAAACTGGGTGCAAGTTTAGCATTTGTATTAACTCTAGATTGTTTTCTCCCGCTTCTCTCTATAACTCCCTAAACTGCCCCCTACCGTTAACCCCTTCTTTCCACTTTTGTCTCCGGCCTTACCCCCACCTACTTTTTCGGTCTCCACCTATATTCTCTGTTTTCGTCTTTAGTCTTTCCCTGGCTCTACCATCATCTCTTTCTCGGCTACCTTCTGCTCTTCCCCTTCCAATCAATAGCCATGGTCGACTATTCTCACCTCTCGACTGTCAACACTGAAAGCAGTCAATCTATTGACCTATTCGCTGAATCCGAGATCACCAAACCCAACTCCCCTGCTGATGTTACTGAGGAGATGGCTGAATCGGATGCTGTCCCCCTTGAGGTTGGCCTCAATGCTATGGAGCCTACTTCTCTCGCTCCTTCCCTAACGAGTTCTAACGACTCTTCCCCAGTTGCTCTTGAGCTTACTAGTAACCTTGGTCCTACTATGCGTGCTAACATCACTGACATTTTCAAAGCTGTCCAACACTTCTCCCATGCTGACAGAAATGAGGATGTGCTTGAGAGTAAAAAGAACCTGGACCTTATGCATTTCATCTCTGCTCATGGGTTCTCGGTTGATAATCTCAATGAGTTTGTCTCAAACGGTAAGATGGCTCGCCACAAAAACCTGGATCAGGTGGACTTGGGCTCTGTCTCGGGGGATCCTCCTCTATTTCCCTTGAAGTCAAACTTTCATGTTGGTGAGCCTTCCGTGTCAGTGCTAGTCCCGGCACACCCCTCTGCTCCTACTTTGCTCATGGGCACAACTAATCCTCCATTTTCCTTTTTCAGAGTGGAAAGATCCCGTTTAACCGATCTAAGCTTACCAGCTAAAGTCTGAAGGGGATCGATCCCCATGAACATAGATATTCCAAGCAGATTGAACAATCTCATGAAAGTTTGCAAGCTCACCCAAGAAGTTGAAGAATTAAAATGGTTTGGGAATTCTAGGCAGCAACAAACCAGTTTGAACAACTGCCGGGCAATGATCAGAGAGATCCCGAGGAGAGAAATTAACATGAGAATCCTGAAATTTTTGAAGCCAATCATAATTTACCAAGACCCTATCCAACTTTTTAAATTGGGGTTTCATGTCACTAGAATTCCACCAAGTGAGCAAGGGCCCAATTGCACGGAGATCAGAGAGGAGCAAGTAAGTAGAACAGTCCAAAAAAATCCTGCATACCCCCGGTCTAGGATACATCCCCTCCCAAAATTTCAGAAACAGATAAAACCTCGTTAAAATCTCCAAGAATAATTCCTGCCTTACCTTATATGTACTATCATCATAACAATTTTGAGTTGAGTGCAGCAAGAGCTCTGCCGTTAGGCTAATTCCTGAGTAGGGAGGCTTGTGGTGAGTGAAAGGGAATGTGGAACTTCTGACTTTATATGAGGAGGAGGTTGAATCAATAGCAATAGTAGACACGCTACGATCTTTGGCTCTTTTCTATACAGGAGCAGTACATGAAGCATCGAATGCCATGGTTCTTGTTACAGACTAGGCTGCAAGTGAGAGTAATAAAATCAGCTCAGCTGTGAATGCTACCGATAGCCTATTTATTACTTGGAGTGTAAAAAAGGAGCATATTTAATTGGAAGATTATTATACAATGATAGCACCAATTCAAGAAGAAGGGGCTAGGAGCTAATCATTATACGGATTATTGGCGAGACCTTTCAAATAGAGATTCCTTCCGGGATAATCACTACTCGACGAGTTAAGCGAGACAAGGCCAATTGAAAGTCACAGCCATTTGATAGCCCTTTTCGTAAACTCCTTTATTCTCCTAATAGTGATTTACCTGGATATACTAAGGCGAAGTCTTCCCACCCTTTGTCAAAAAAGGTAAGTGTCCGTCCTTAAATACCTAGCTAGCATCGAAGAGCATTCATTCTGTATCCTCACTTATCCTATCCTACGTTCTTTCCGTTTTTGAAACTCAAGAAAATAAAAAGAATCGAGTTAGCGCTAAGCAAAGAGAAGTGCGCAGAGACATCTTTCAAGTCTTGATGTCAGATCGAAAGCCTCCGAAATTGGAAGAGGAAAATCCTGTCACCCCTAGTGGGAAGTAGGCTCTATTAGGCATTCTTGGGTCTACAATCTCACTAGAAGAATTCCGAGAGCAAGCATTCAAGGCTCTTCTATCTTGACTTGAAAGCTAGTAAACGTCAAGTGAAATAAGAGCTCTCTTCTACCGCACCGGTTACCAATTTTCGTGAAAAATGGCTTATGAAGGATTGACCGAAGTCACTTTCTCTACCACTTAGGCGAGCCAGCTACCATTTGAGCTCTTTTCCTGAAGCGATTCCCCTTGCTTGTAGCTTGTAAGTAAGAGGTGGGTTATTCAACCAATTAATGAGAGTCAGTTACAGGATGGATACTACGCACCAACTACTGAAAGGACCAAATCAAAAGCATTTTCTCTAAAAACTGAACCAAGGGCACCACTTTCTAGGATTCTTAGTCGCGTTAGTTCAACTGATTCTTCATCCCCGAAGTAAGCACACTTTTTCGAGCTTGAAGCATGAAATAAATGAAGGCCATAATAAAGGGCTCTGGCTAGAAGGCAGAACTCTTTACTTTATTTAGTGGCCACTTCCTATTAAGATAAGGTTTTCCATCTGGAGTCTTTGCTGCTGTTAAAGGATTTGTTTCTTTAGCTACGCCCCTTTTTTTACTTATTCAAATAAGGTGCCATGGATACCCAAGCCCGAAATCTATTTCTCTGATGAATTGGTACACGTGCCCTTTCTGATGATTAAAGTTATCTTCAACCCATGCTTTGGTTGAGTTGAGGTTTTGACTCCTTTTTTATCCCCAATCGTGCATCTATATCATGAGATGCTTCTGCAGTGCCCCTCCGCTGATTCCAAATTGTTGGCTTCAACTTTATGAGATTCACATTTGGTGTACCAGACTGCGAGCTTTAGATTGAGCATTGATATAGAAAGATCCGAAGACATGAAGCTAACACCTGGCAACGAAAATAAAGTTTGGAGGGAGGGGTGAATATTGTAGGATGTAACCATCTTGAAGGAAAGACTCTTTTCTAGTAGTCTCCTCAGGGATTCTCTTAATAAATTCCATCACCTCACAAGGAAGCAACGATCGAGTGAATACCATATCTTTCTGATAAATCCCAAAAAACATCTCTTCTTAGTCTTGATCTTGACGGTATCCAAGAAAGAAGCACCATCTGTTGTTGTAACCCCTCCCCAATAGAAATTTGTGAAGCCTCCTCACAAAATGAAAAAAAGCATTTAGCCCCGGTTTGAAACTTTTTCTTTTTCAGTTTGAAGTACTGAACATGGAAAGCTCAACATCCGCTTCAATTCATTGGTATGAGCAATGACCTCCACATTTTCCAAGTTTAGAAGTTTCACAAGATTCAAATTGACCAAATTAGAGGGGTTCATCAAGGGAGGGATAGAGCAGTCACTTTCTTTCCCGTCGATCGTCCGTCCTTCCATCTTAAGTTTTTTCCCCAGCGGAGGATACCCAAAGCAGATCAGTTCAGTATGCCCATATAAATTTAATTCATGATGATTAAGGTTTTATCATGCAAAGAAAGCAGCTAAACTAGTTATTGTATGCTAGAATTTAAAAAATATCTGAGATTAGAGCATACGCAAGACACAACACAAAAAATCATTGACATTGACTTTCGTTCTTAAAACGAAGAACATTGGATTGGAAAAAATCTGGAGAGGTGAGAGGAATGAAAACGACTCCCAATAAGCCGGATGGATAGGATCGAGCATTTGTCCTATTTTTTGTGTTTGAGAGTGCAGGCTCATTGGAGAGTTGGATGGTCACAAATGGAAGTGTTTAAAGCTCGAGGTTTATATGCTTGTAGGTTGGGGAGTTCACGAAAAAAGTAACTTTCCATAAATATGTCGTCGGTCTTTCATTGAGGCCCTTCCACTAGGCCTTTCCTTTTCGTAAATTGAAAGTCAGAAGTCTTCATGCGATTGTGATAACTTATGAATCTCTGAAAGCCAATTCTTAGCTATCTTCGGGAAAAAGATCTTGAGTTTAGCACTCTCCCGCGAGTTTCGACAATTAGGTAAGTCATAGTCTTTTTTTTTTGCTAAATAGTCATAGTCTTTTCAGAACTAGTAAAGTAGTAGTTATCTTTATTTGATTATAAAGGTAGAAGTCCTAATATAATATAGAGAGTCTTCTACTTCGAATCTGTCACCAAGATGCGCTTAAATAAGAAAGCGTAAGTAAAAGAACTTCTTGCCCACTCAGGCTATTGCTCTTGGGCCGTCTGCACTCATTGAAATGTGGTCATGAATAGAATAGTAGAAGTCTTGCTTATTCAAACAAGACCTGGTGCCCTTTTGGTGCCAGTAATGCTTGTAGGAAGGAAAGCCAGATGCTTGACCACGAGAGAAGTTTATTTTGCCGAATCGGAGGATGTAATAGCAAAGTCTGCTATTATTGCCTAAATGAAGAGTAGGTTAAGTAGGCCAAAAGGGGTTTCCAGGTGGATCAATCTTTCTCTCAGAATGTCAGAGAAAGAAAAAGAAGAAGAGAGTTGACTTAGCCTCAAGACTCTATTGAAGAGCAGGGTCGAAGAAAGTAGAAGAGGTCAACCTATACTGATTCATAATATAAGGCTTTCACTATTCCAGTAGAAGCTGATTAAATCAAAAGGGATTCTTCCATAGCAGGAAATGTCATACCAGGTGATTCAACCGCCAAAGCCAGAGCCAGAACGTGCTCCTACCGTGTCAGAAGGACTTTCCCCGCTGTAAGAATGGTTGAAGACAGGGTCCCGGTTCAAAGCTTTCTTTGTGGAAGGGCTACCTATATTAGCGAGAACACGAAAAATTCTAGTCTTTCAGAGTCTTCTCCATCTGCGTTTCTACTTATAATAGAAGTAGCAATCTTTCTAGCGCCTGAGGCAAAAGTAAAGAGAAAAAAAACAAACAAGACTGGTCTTTGACAGAAAGTCGGGCATCTTGGATCTATGGGGACAACAAGATCAAGTCGTCCAGTAAGCGCTTAGTTTAGTGGCCAAAAAACCTCTTATAAGAGCAAGCGTCAGCTTTAGTTTCACTGGTTAGGTTTTTTGTCTTTCTTCAACCTTGCCTTGAAATGGAAGGCACTACAACTATCTCTTTTCTTTATTTGGTTGAAAGCTTTACCGAGAACTAGACTACCATAGGAATCCTTCCGGAGAGGGGAAACCCTACCTTATAAAGAGAAGAGCGTGGTGGGGCCCTGTTAACGGGGTTGAATAGCCTTTCCAAGGAGTCTCATAGCCGATCTCCATTACTAAGGAAGAGCTTTTGACTAGCCTAGATTTCACTAAAGAGCTAAAGAGACGAACTCCATTCAATAAGCTAAAGATCGAGCTTTAAGTTTTTGAGAAAAATGGTTTGGTTCCCGTACAAATAGTTTTGATTGAATCTGAGCCCCTACTGCCTACTGCTATTACACAAGCTGGTGTAGAAGAAGTTTTTCTTTAGATCCATCTATGTTAGAGAGAGCCGGCCTTTGGCTGTGATTCCACTTCAAGCTGCAATTTTCTTTTAGTTGAAGCCTTCTTCCTCAACAACCTTCTCCTCTTGGTCCTGGATAGCTTCGGTGACTGGACTTCTACAAATGTTCCGTTCCCTCTGCAGGCTTTTTCTCGAACTTGGACTTACCACAGGCACCCATTGACCAACTGGTGGCACAGGTACTTTCACCATCTTTTTCTTCTGTGTCAGTGTGGTTCATTCATTAATCATATCCCAATCCTTCTATCAGTTACAAGATCGAAAATCATGCTTGCTTTTAAATCCAAGTTAGATGAAAGGAATTGGGCAATCGAGATTAGTCCGGGTGAACCTCGAGAATTGCATAAGAGAGGTCTCTTCTTTCCTGCTCGGCGAATAAGC
Organism: Panax japonicus; assembly: GCA_020205505.1. Lineage (NCBI taxonomy): Eukaryota > Viridiplantae > Streptophyta > Magnoliopsida > Apiales > Araliaceae > Panax > Panax japonicus. Next base: position 38,811,504 of record CM035097.1, on the reverse strand, counting down.
CAGTACGCAAGGAAAGCTTATCATTCGTGCCTTTCATCATACTCGAATCGTATGAGTCCTGGCCTAATCCTTTCATTTAAGGTTATCAGCCAGGCAGTCAGTCATCGAATAATCCTAGTCGGGTTTGTAAGCCTTCAATTCGTTCTATGAGTCCACCTCTCTATTAGTCCTACATTAGCTTTCGCATCATTCCATCTCTCTCAAGGAGGAACTCACCCTTAACTTAAGTTAAGGCGCACCCCCCCAACTTACCCTAAGTCTTAATCTGATAAGCTTATCAGTTCAGTCAGCAAATAAGCCTTCTCCCGCAGCAAGAACTTAGTTTTTCTCTTTGCACCTTCCTTCAGGTGGTGAAGTGCCTTGCATTTGTGTGTGACGAACGATATGCGATATAAAGGATCTTGTCTCATTTGAAGTTGGTCTAATTTGCCCCGCTTTTTGGCTGGTATTCCATTCTGCCTTTGTCTTTCTCTAAGCCTTCAATTAGGTACCTCTCTTTGTCCGAAGTCCGTAAGCAGCTTTCCAACCCTCTCTTAGTCTTCTAGCAGTCGAGGGAGTCCATTCGTTCATTTCTTAGGAGTGAATGTGGGTTCTAGTCCCACAGCTCTTAGTCCTACCGCTTTCCATTAGCTGTCTGTGCTTTCGGGTTTAGTCCCATTGCCCTAGCGAAAGAGTCTAGTTCACTGCCTCTTCCTTTTTTTTCTTTTTTTTTTTTTTTGCTAAGTTTGTTTGTATATAGAAAGAAACAGAGATTGAACAATAGCAAAGGGGCATACCCCAGACACTATAGGATGAACCTCATGGGACAACCCCCAAAAAGGAACACTAAGGATCAACCAATCGGAATTACAAATAACAAAACTAATACGTGGATACGGCGAGTAGTAGCATCTGCCCCACCTCATCTCGTCAACCTGCTCCAAAGATCAGCAGACCTATTATCCCACCCAAGTGCCAAAGAGCAGCACCTGCTAAAACCTTACCCATGTGCCGAAGCAGCATCTCCACCTAGCCACCCGTCACCAGCCTTGGCAAACGGGTAGTACACGATCTCTTCGGACTTGAGTACAACAGCCACCCCACAATGACACTGCACAACTTGACAGCAGAAGAAAACCGAACCTGAGCAGCACCCCACTCAACTAGAACCAAGCGGACCAGCAATAGCAGAGACCTCTCCAGCCAACCCGCCCGGCTAGCAGGCCAACTCAGCATCCCACAGTGACTAAACGGCCAATGATAACAGACCCAGCAGAAATCCCAGTTGCCTTGGCCAATGACGCAAACCAACCAGGTATAGACAGCAAAATAGCAGCAGCCGCACAAAGACCACAACAGAAACTAGCAGTACAGGAAAACTAGCATACTAATACAGAGCAATAGCGACTACAACAACAGCAGACCCGTCCAGCGCCTTGCTGCTCCAGAGCCCCTAGCCGTTCATCAATCCAGCATATCTAGCTTTTGGGACCATCAGCCAAGCTGCCGAAGTCCTCAACAGCCTAACTCTCCATTCTACCCGACTGAATGCCGAAGCCTAGAGAACACTGCAAGCTCCGGAAGCTGAAGCAAAGATCAGCCCGACTCATTTCAGACCAGCCCAGCAACCAGCCCCAGAGCATCCCGGCCGAACCAACCCACCAACACGCCCAAACCTGCACAACCTAAAATTATAGCCACATACTAATACTAGGATCGCCCTGAGCTGCCAAAATAAACTTAGAGGAAGAAGCCAGCCTGGATTTAATGATATTCAAAATGTCCCTAACCACTACACCCAAAGGCTTTCTAGCCTGATCATGGACAAAGGTATTCCTTGCTGTCCAAAGCTTGTACACGGTTGTAGCGAACACAAGCTTGAAACTCTTGAATTGAAGTAAGGGGACATCCACTATGATTGTATCCGCTCTTTCCATTCCTAGTGTGTTATTCGCTAATCAATCGGCTAATTTTCCATCTTATTTTTCTTTAGGGGAGGTCGAGGAAGAAGTAGGTTGTAGTGCTTTTCTAAGTCTCGCAGTTTCCCCTTGTGTCTAAGTGGATTCTACCCAATCTTTGTTAGAGCGAGGTCTTGGTGATTCGGGTCTTTTGCCATTTGCGATCATTTCTTGTAGAAAGCAGAAATGCCTTTTAACTTTAACCTATGTAATCGGCCCCGCTTTTAGGGCCAGTAGTACCTTTCGTCAATTTTGTAAAGTTTCAAAGCTCTTGGTCCGCCTTCGATTGGTCCCTCAGTTTCAGTTGGTGTGGAAGGGAAGCCCCTTGCCCAGTTGCATATAGATATGGAAGTTACCCTTGGCTTCCTTTGTTAACTTAAAGGCTATGTCGAATCCTAGGTTTAGCTTTCTAATACTAGTCATTAGTTCTTGATATCGCTCCAAAGTGATAGCGCCATCGAAAGAGAGAGTTTTAGTTGCAGTTAAAGAGAAAATTTCTTTTATTTTGATGTCGTGCCAGGTGGTTTTCTTGGTTATACCTTACCCAAGGATGTTTCTAGGTTTATTTCCAATGCTTAATAAAAAAAGTCTTTCAATCAAATGAATTTTGACAGTCGAATCTTTACCGCCATCTCTCAAGCTTGTACTTTCCCACTTTCCCCTGTACTCTATCTCCTGTCTAGTATTCCCCATCAGTCTACCTTGACGTTGGCAAAGGATAGACAGCTGAAATACCTCTTTCTTCCTCTCGAGCCGTCCAGTGAAAAAGCCTGTCTTAGCTTAGGAGACCCCTCAGACAAGGTCACAATCCAGTTGAAGTTGATTCTTTTTGCCAGGCTAGTTGCCTTCTTTGGTAGGCCAGTTGAAGAAAAAAGTGCTTCGATAAGAATTTTTCGTGCCAGGAGCAGCCGAACAAGTGCCATCAAGTTACAAGTTATTTAGGAGATTTTCTTTTATCTTTGCTTATCTCCTTATTATATAATAGAAGTGCTATATCCTTATAATTATGCTGTCCCCATGGTATAACCCTCTGCCAAGATGTGGGCCTCTTTCCCGCTCCTTTTTTGAGAGTGCTCTTTTCTTTTCTAATAAGCAACTGCTAAGTGCTTTGATGTCGGTGCAGCCGAGCCAATTGGAGTGGCTTTCGATAATGTCAGTCTAGTCAAGTTTCCTTACCTGGTGGGGTCAAGCATGGGATTCTTCTCAACAGAGCTGATTCAATCGGGTACTTTTTCCTTAACTATTTCCCGCCTTCTTGAGCCAAGCCATTTTGAGTGCTTCTCGCTGCTGAGAGGTCTAAGCCCTACCTATTTACGTGCGTGGGGCGGCTAACTATCATTCTTTCCCCTGTACTTTACTAAATAACTTGTGCTCGCGCACCCGCTTTTTCTTGACCTTGCCTTTTAGACCTTGCTTGCTTTAGTCCTACTATCCCTGGCTCTTGAAATCTTAGACTATCTTAACTACAAATACAAAAGGTAATAAAGATTCTATTCTTGACTCTAGATGATCTATTGAGTAAGTAACTCGTTAAGTAATAATAAGTAATATCACAAGAACCAGTAATTGGAATTGAATCCCAGAAAATTTTTTGGTACAGCTCGAAGAGACAGAAGATTAGAGGAGGGCAGATGAGATGACACTCAAAGCACTGATACTCTAAACCCTGGGACTGGTACTTCAATTGGATGGGCTGGACCAAGAGAAGAGGGAACTTCCATCGATCGAGTTTCAGTTGCTTTTTCTGTTGATCCAGGTGAGAAAGCTTACTAAGCCTGCCTCTGCTTTTGTCTGTCTCCCAAGGATAGCTCCTTCGTTTGAGAGCCTTTACACGAGTTCGTTGAAAAGTTGTTTTCTATCCTCAAAAGATAGTTCCTCGTCTCTGTCGTCATATGCTTAACACATGGTGTTTAGAGGGCCTTATATGGGGGGTGAGTCCAAAGAATGTGTGTTAAGCGCATATAGCTATTTATTCGAACACGGGACACCAGCCTTGAAGAAGGGCCCAAGTTCTTTTTTTAATAGAGTTTCAAGGGCTCTTGGTGCAAGAACAAGACAAATGAAATGGGGTGCCACTACATGTGAGAATTTGTATAGATTAATCTCCAAACATTGGCTTATGAAAGCTAGCCTGACACCTATCTTTAAGAGCATGCCCCGGGAACAAAGTAAAAAGAAGCTCTTTATGACCACACTACCGAATCTTTCGTTTCCTATGGTCTTTCGATCGCTTCAAAGTCGTCCCAGGGGGATACGCTTCGCTTTTTCTTTTCCTTCAAGGAGATGCCCTTGGCAATGCCCCATGCTAGTAATGAACCTGTTCATAGATGAAATATGCTCCAAGTGATTTTCGGTATCGAAGGCTTCCCAGCCGCAAGGAATGCGAATAGGACTTTGAACAACCATATCATGATCATCAACTTGTCTAATAGATTTACCTTTACTAGCATAATCATTAATATGTTTAGCAGAGAACCCTTGTGCTAAAATAAAGTTCATGAGAATGTTACTCTTCTTATGTTCATCAGCTGCTTCAATCCGTCCTTGATGAGACAAGATTTGAGCTGCCTTGAAAATTTCGGACATAGAAGACCCTAGATGAGCTCCAATACTATAATCTGCCACACTATTTGCCTCAGAGTCAGAGGAAGCCTCCACATCTACAGGGACCATAACAGGTAAGGGGGCCGATTCAGCCATAGCTGACACTTCAACAGAAGGAGAGGTAGGTTTAGAGACCCCGAACTCCACAAACTTGTCTCTTGATGAGCTAATGGTCGAATTACCAGCAGAAAGGTGAGAATGGTCTACCATGGAGACGGTGGAGGAAGGGAGAAAGGTGGGTGGAGGAGATGGAGGGACCAAAAAGATAAACAAAAAAATTAGGTAAGGACGAAAAAGCTTGGTGCGAGAAACCAGAAATGGAAAGAGGGGATAACGAAAATGGATGGAAGGAAACGGGAGGTTTAGAGAGAAGGGAGAGAACTCAACGAAGAGAGAGAATCTAACTCATGAGCCTTTTTTTTGGCCTGGTTGAAACAAGGGTTAAGTCTCCTGAAAATATCTTATCCGATTCCTCCGAGCCTATTGGAAAAAATTTAGACATATTTTACTTTATTTATTATTATTATGAGAATAAATCCTACTACTTCAGGTTCTGGGGTTTCCACGCTTGAAAAAAACCTTGGGGAATATCACCCAAATCATTGGTCCGGTACTGGATATAGCTTTTTTCCACCGGGCAAGATGCCTAGTATTTATAATGCTCTGGTAGTTAAGGATCGAGATACTGTCGGTCAACAAATTAATGTTACTTGTGAGGTACAACAATTATTAGGAAACAATCGAGTTAGGGCTGTAGCTATGAGTTCTACAGATGGTCTAACGAGAGGAATGGAAGTGATTGATACGGGAGCTCCTCTAAGTGTTCCGGTCGGTGGAACGACTCTTGGACAAATTTTCAACGTGCTTGGAGAGCCTGTTGATAATTTAGGGCCTGTAGATACTCGCACAACATCTCCTATTCATAGATCTGCACCCACATTTATACAGTTAGATACAAAATTATCTATTTTTGAAACCGGAATTAAAGTAGTAGATCTTTTAGCCCCCTACCGCCGTGGAGGAAAAATCGGACTATTCGGGGGGGCTGGAGTGGGTAAAACAGTACTCATTATGGAATTGATTAACAATATTGCCAAAGCTCATGGGGGTGTATCCGTATTTGGCGGAGTAGGTGAACGTACTCGTGAAGGAAATGATCTTTACATGGAAATGAAAGAATCTGGGGTGATTAATGAACAAAATATTGCAGAATCGAAAGTGGCTCTAGTTTACGGTCAGATGAATGAACCACCGGGAGCTCGTATGAGAGTTGGTTTGACTGCCCTAACTATGGCTGAATATTTCCGAGATGTTAATGAACAAGACGTACTTCTATTTATCGACAATATCTTCCATTTCTTTTTTTTTTTTTTTCGCTAATTTGTTTGTATATTGAAAAGGAAAAAAGATATAACAATCGCTAAGGGCATACCCCAGAAGCTTTTAAGGGAACCACATGGGACAACCCCCAAAATGGACAACAAAAGACTAACAACTAAGCCAAAAGAAAGAACAAGGAGCATTACTAAGCAGGATCTGAAGTATCTGCCTTATTAGGTAGAATGCCTTCCGTTGTGGGTTATCAACCCACCCTTAGTACCGAAATGGGTACTTTACAGGAAAGAATTACTTCGACCAAAGAAGGGTCCATAACTTCTATTCAAGCGGTTTATGTACCTGCAGACGATTTGACCGACCCTGCTCCTGCTACGACATTTGCACATTTAGATGCTACTACTGTACTATCAAGAGGATTAGCCGCCAAAGGTATCTATCCCGCAGTAGATCCTTTAGATTCAACATCAACTATGCTCCAACCTCGGATTGTTGGTGAGGAACATTATGAAACTGCGCAAAGGGTTAAGCAAACCTTACAACGTTACAAAGAACTTCAGGACATTATAGCTATCCTTGGGTTGGACGAATTATCCGAAGAGGATCGTTTAACCGTAGCAAGAGCGGGAAAAATTGAGCGTTTCTTATCACAACCCTTTTTCGTAGCAGAAGTTTTTACTGGTTCTCCAGGGAAATATGTTGGTTTAGCAGAAACAATTAGGGGGTTTCAATTGATCCTTTCCGGAGAATTAGATGGTCTTCCTGAACAGGCCTTTTATTTGGTAGGTAACATCGACAAAGCTACCGCGAAGGCTATGAACTTAGAAATGGAGAAAATTTTAAAGAAATGACCTTAAATCTTTGTGTACTGACCCCTAATTAAACTGTTTGGGATTCAAAAGTGAACGAAATCATTTTATCTACTAATAATGGCCAAATTGGCGTATTACCGGATCACGCCTCTATTGCCACAGCTGTAGATATAAGTATTTTGAGAATACGCCTTAACGACTAAAGGTTAACGATGGCTCTGATGGATGGTTTTTCTAGAATAGGTAACAATGAGATCACTAATTTAGTAAATGATGCAGAGAAGAGTAGTGACATCGATTCACAAGAAACCCAGCAAACGCTTGAAATAGCGGAAGCTAATTTAAGAAAAGCTTAAGGAAAGAGGCAAAAAAGCATTTTTTTTCGATAAAGATGAGTGCTTTCGATCGGCTTGTTGCACTAAAGCAGCGAGGTTCTTTGATTGAATCCGCTCTTTGCTAGAATGCTTTTTTTTAAAAGAAGGGCTTGCTTCAGATCGGAATAGAATGCGCACAGAGCTTGTCTAATTACTTCTAAAAAGGTGATGGCACAGTCTTCCATGCTGTTCTAGAATGCCCTCTTGCTGCAAGAATGGCTTGTGACAGTGAATCATAAGGGGTTGCTCTTGAAGATAGAAATGCCACATTTGCTATCTTTCTTAAATTAAAAGGCTCGATACATTAGTTTTGTATTAGAAAGGCATTCGCCTCTGGTCTTTCTTTCGATTCGGGCATATCTTTATATAAAAATTCCCATTGAATGACCAGCTGAGATGATAAGAACATTCGACGACATTAGCATTTGAAAAAGCTCATGACATCTAGGGAGTAGCTCTACAATATCTGATCTTCGAGAATCCACCACTCTTGCTGATGGGCGGATAGACAGTGAATCAATAGTAAAAGTAGACATGATACGAATGGAATTGAGAAGAAGCTCTTCCCTTTACTTTACTTTAATAGGGTGGACAGGCTTTGGCAAGTAAGCTTGCACTATATATAAACTTGAGAGCTAGATGTGACTACGTTTGGTTCTGTAATCAACTACCATAGGGAAGTAACTAATGGAATCTGGGAGCTATGGACGAGCTGAGGAGAGAAAGAATCTCTCTTCTTGTTATGACTTCCCATTAACTTCCTTCCCTCCCTTTCAGTTCTTGAAGGCATCTTTCTTTCCCTTCCCTCGTATCCGAGTAGCTAGTTCTTAGTTAGGTTTGTCCCAAGATTATTCCCTAGGGATCTAGTTTGTTCAAGGCAACAAGGGGTATAACTTCTTATGACTCAAGAAAGTCAACTCTTGTGCTATAGACGCCTTATTACCGAACTAAGCTGCCTACTAATCTCTTTCCTAGGTTTCGAGAAGAGCGGGATTTAGCCTCATACCAATGGGACTTTTAGCTCTTAAAGGGAGTTGCCTGGTAGGAATAGCCTATTTATTCTATTGAGAGATAGCCTTAGGCTTTCTTTCTCCTGTAGCCTATTGAAAATCTCGTTTTTGTTTTAAAGGATAGAACTAGGTCCTCCCCTTCTTTTTACTGATAGGTGAGAAAAGGTGCCTAGAACCCTTGGGTTGTAGGAGTCAAGTCTATGTCAAGACCTCTTTCCAGGTATCCCCCTAAGTGAAGGATTAGCTTCTGGATAATAAACCCTAGGTTTGTTTTCTCCGAGCTTAATAAAGGAAAGAAAAAGTCAAAGCTAATTAAACCTCTGGCTAACTTCTTCTACAGCTCTTGCGCGAAGTCGGGGGTTTTCAAAGGCGCGGTTGGGCTTTGTTAGTCTAGACCTGGATGCCCACCTTCCTTTACTTTAAGGTGAGATAGATAAGGGGTCCCCACCCCACGCTTTCTAAGAGTGAAGTCTATATGGCAGTACCCCTAACCGGTTAGCTTCCTACCTTCAGGATTAGCTTATTGGGACTCCCTCCTACGTTGAACTTCTTCTTCATCTATTTATCCAAGTCGGGTGTTGGTTCTCTAAAATAAAAGTCGGCGTCTGGTTTCAAGGATAAACATAGATTAGCCCGCCCCTCTTTTACTGACAGGTGAGAGAAGTTGCCCGCACTCCATGGGTTCTAGGAGTCAAGTCTATGGGTAGGAAAGAATAGAATGGATTAGATCTGGTCGCTAGGGGCATGGTTCTTACTGTAAGCGAATATGGCAGCTATCGAAGAGGGGAGGATAGTAAGATAAGCAAGGAAGACGGGTGCAAGCTAGGAGAAGAAGGTTTTCAATCCTTGCAAGCCCTATTTTGGTTCCTTTGCTTCCTCTAGATGCTTTCTTTCTCTAAGGACAGTTACAACTATCTGATATGGGTAGGTACTCCTGCCTGTAATAAGTTTGAAAGGTTGCTTCTTAATTAATGGAAGTCAAAGTTCCCGTTCTTCCTTATCCAATATGTGATCTCCCCAGGGATCTACTTTGTTTAAGGCAAGAAGGGCGGGTATACCTTTATTGTGCTTATAGCCCGAGAGGTACCTCCTTTCCTGAAAGCTCTTGCAGGAATTCTGAAACCCGCCTTTAGGTTTGTCTCAAGCTAGGCTAGAATATCTTCCCTCTGGAGTGAGTTTTTGGATTTATTAAATAAGTGTGTGCGCTTGTAGATCGATAAGGGAGGATGCTTAGAAGAATGATTAAACCAGCGCCTAAAGTCAGGACTAGAGTCCGGCCTATGTAGCTAAGTTTTTATCCTAAGTCTTGTATTTCTTCCTAAAGTGAGGACTATTCCAAGTGCTTTCCTTTCCTTGTAACAGACTCTTCTTGCATCCTATCTTTCCTTAGAGTCGAAGATGGTATCCAGTCTGGTCGCCGCCTAGTCGACATGCAAGCTTTGCAAACACTTCTAGAACAGAGACCATCGTCCATTCACAAGAAAGTATAGACCGGAAGACAGGAATCAGGGCAGAAAGGAGGGGAAGTTCAGGTGATAACCTCCGCTGCAGCTCCTAAAGCTAACCAAGCTTATAGAACGTATATATTCAACCTGCAAGTCTTTTGCCTTATGTGGTGCCTTCACAGACAACACTTCCGCTTAACCGTCCAGCAAGCCAAAATGTTCAGCCTCAGGCAATTAACAGGGAAGGAACCCGAATGGATATAGCAGCCCCTAAGAAAGAACAGAGGAAATTCGAGCGAGTGACAATGACGTTGTCCCAATTACTTCCTCATCTAATTGTAGCTAACCTGGTAACTCCAATTCCACCAGCTCCTGTAGCCGACCCCCTGCCCAAGTGGTATGATCCCAATGCAAGATATGCGTATCATTCGAGTAGCCCAGGACATTGGACAAATAGATGTTTTTCCTTGAAGCATAAGATACAGGATCTCCGTGAACCTTCTCAAGTTCCAAGCCGAGCCGGAAAACAAGCCAAATGTCATTTAGAATCCCCTCCCTCCGCATCGCATGGCAGTAGTAGTAATGCAGGACCATCGACAAACGGAATCAGCATAGACAGAAGAAGTTTCGATCCCTCTCAATTGATCACACGCCCATGAGTCATAATTCGCGTAAGGTTGGAAGAAGTAGACAACTGAAGTCAACATGATCAGAAATGAAAACCTCCCAAGGGTTCAATTGGATCAGCCTACATTTGCATCAGTTGTTCCTCTGATTGAAAAAGGGTTGCTTTTACCGGCTGAAGTTCATGATTTCCCATCATTTAAGTTTAAGCTTAAGTAAAAGCGTATAGTGCTGACAACGGATTTCAACCAGGGGACAGGATGTAGTTTCTCCCACTAGGATTCGCTCTCCCTTCTCTCTAAACTTCCGAGCTAAGCTCCACCATCTGCCCTTCTTAAACCCTGCTATACCGATCGCTTCTTTTCCCCGTATACCTAGCCCCTTGACTGATAGCCCTCTACTTCTCTATCTCGCCATTCCAGTCATTCCTTGACTGATAACCCTCTATTTCTCTATCTCGCTATTCCCGTCATTCCTATTTCTCCACATCTCTATCTCCCCTTTCCTTGACAGATAACCCTATTTCTCCACCGATCGCCTCTTATCTATTTTAGCATTTTCGGTATGGTGGACCATTCCCACCTATCGGCCGGGAATTCATCAAGAAGCCCCTCTAGGGACCTTTTTGCTGATTTTGGAGTTTCAAACCCCAACTCTCTTCTTCTGGTTGAGTCAGATATGGCTGAGTCGGAGCCTGTACCTTTGGCAATTCCCATTGATTCGAATGAATCAGACTCTAATAGTAAGGTTGAAGCTAGTCTAGGGATTAACCAAGGCTCTGCAATGAAGGAGATTTTCCAAGCTGCTCAACAACTCTCTCAACAAGGTAATATCGACGCTGCTCTGGAAAGACAAAAGTGGAAAAGGCTAATGGATTTCATCTATGCTAAGGGATTCTCGACCCAAAATGTGAACGATTTTTTTTGTAAGGGGCAGCCTAGCCATATCGTGAACGACATTGACTTGGTTTCTATAAGTGTTATTCGAACTTCCAGTCCCGTCCTGGTAGTGGAGTCTGGTTTGGAGGAGGGGGAGTTAGTTGGCTCTCTTGCTACTGCTAAGGTGGCTACGTCTACTCCTTCACTTCCTGTAGAGCCTTGTACGGTGGGGGCTGGTTTGGGGGTGCAAGCTAAGCCTTCTTGGAGCTCTGTTGTGGCGAAAGGTGAGCCTCAGGCTATGCTTAAGCTAGAATTCTTCCCTCCTGCTACTGATAATGGGGCTATTATGGTTAGACCCCCTTCTGAATTTTTGCTTAAAGGAAATAACCTCTGGAATTCTTGCCTTGTGGGTAGCTTCCTCCACTCCCGTTTGCCATTTAAGCTTGTCGAAGAGTCTGCTCACAATCTCTGGGATAAGTTTGGGCTTAAAAATGTATTCCTACAGGATAAAGGATTCTTTATGTTCAAATTCGCCACTCCTGAGGATCGTGATAATGTCTTAGCACTAGGCCCTTGGTACATTTCCAATAAGCTTCTATGCCTCAAGCAATGGAAGGAAGGTATGGATTTCCAATTTGAATCATGTACTAAAGCCCCGGTATGGGTGAAGTTTCATAATATCCCCCTTTCTTATTTATCCTCAACTGGCTTGAGCTACATAGCTAGTGCGGTTAGTAACCCCCTTTTGTGGACAAAATAACAGAGAAGCTGGAGCCAATGAATTTTGCTAGGGTATGCATTGAGATTACCCCTTCCTCTGCTTTGCCAAGTAGTCTAGATGTGGTTGTTATTGAAGAGGAATCTAACTTTGAAAAGGTTGTCTCGGTTAGGGTAGAATACCAGAACAAGCCTCAAATTTGCTCTCATTGTAAGTCTTTTGGGCACTCTCTTGTTAGATGCCCTAAGCTAATTACAAGTGGATTCCGAAATATAAAGAGGTGGTGGCTCCGGTTGTGGTTCCAGTATCCCATGACCCTATCTCTCTGTCTGTTTCTGCTTCAATCCTGGTCCAAGAACCTTCTAATGATTGGACGCTGGTATCTAAAGGCCCAAAGCAGCAGTCTCTCATGAGCAGCCTCCCTGGGTGGGAGTCTCGAATTTTCTGACACTGACTGCACCCCTTCTCCCAACCCCCTTGTGGGTAGGCTTAAAGCTATTGATGAAAAGGCTGGTCGCGAACTGAAATCTAAGGCCAGAGGAGGATTGGAGATGAGCCATTCCTCTAAGAAGAAGAGTAAAGGATGGGTGTGGTAATCCCCAAATTAATTAAATTCCTTTTATGGTTAATTTTTGCTCTATGAACATTAGAGGTGTAAATACGAAACCCAAGCAAGATAGTGTCCTTGCTCTTTTGTGTAAACATAATATATCTTTTGTTGGCCTAGTTGAGACTAGAGTCAAAGCTCCCAAAGCTAATACTGTTTCCATAGCTATTCGATCTAGATGGCAATGACAGTTTAATTATGAGTATCATGTGAATGGGAGAGTTTGGGTGGGTTGGGACCCGAATGTTTGGAATGTGAATATTATTTCTAAATCTTCTCAGTTTATTCATTGTGTAGTTAAGTCTATTACTCTTAATTTAAATATGTTTGTTACGGTTATCTATGGTTTCAATACCCCTTCAGATAGGAAAGCGCTGTGGGAGGACTTGCGTTCCTTAGCCCTCTCTATTAATCTTCCTTGGTGTTTGCTTGGGGACTTTAATGAGGTCATCTCTGTTACTGAAATAATTGGTGGGGATGACACTTGGGATAGTGGGATGCAAGATTTTCTTGATTGTTCATCTGACTTGCATCTTGCAGACCTTTGGGCGGTTGGTTCACTTCACTCGTGGAGGAATTCTAGTGATTCAAAACCTATTTACAAAAAATTAGACAGAGCTTTGGTGAACGACCTTTGGTTACAGGGGTTGCCTCTCTCTCAGGCTTTATTTACTCCTAGAGACCTCTCGGATCATTGTCTGATATTGGTCAAAACGGGTGCTGTTCTGCCCTTTTATCCTAAACCATTCCAGGTCTTTAACTTTATGTTGGATATTGAAAATTGCCACGAGGTGGTTCAGAATGCTTGGAATGGTTCAGTTAGTGGGGATCCTCTGCAAATTTTGGCTAGGAAGTTGAAAGCAGATAAGGTTGCCCTATGCATCCTTAATAAAACAAATGGTAATCTGTCCTCCCTGGTTGCAAAGGCCAGAGCTGCTCTCCAGGAGACTCAAGTTGATGTCTCTCTTCATCCTGCCGATCTTTCTCTTCTTCATCGTCAAAGAATTCTTTCTAATGATTTATGGACTGCATTGTTAAATGAGGAGAAGTTAGCAAAACAAAAATCTAGAATTCAATGGCTAAAGGATGGGGATAAAAATACTGGGTTCTTTCATAATCAGGTAAAGAATAGATGGAATCAGAATAAAATTCTTGCTATTGAGGACGGGGAAGGTGTTATTCACTCTGATCACAAAGAAATCCAGGACATTGCTGTTAATCACTTTCACGCTTTGCTGGTGTCTCCTTCTCTAGTTGATGTTCTTGATTTTCAGAATAGTTCATTTTCTTTTCCCTGAATGGTCTCTTCTATTCAAGATGCTTCCCTTGAGAGGGATATCTCTGATGATGAAATTCTGGCTACTCTAAAATCTATGAAGAAAAATAAGAGTCCGAGCCCTGATGGCTTCAATGTCAATTTCTTCCTGCACTCTTGGGATATTGTTGGTAAGGATTTTACTTTGGCAATTCAGTCTTTTTTCAAATAGGCTTCTTTCTTAGAGGTTCAAATGCTACTGCCATTGCACTTGTTCCTAAAGCTCTCCACCCTACTTCCATGTATGACTTTCGGCTTATATCTTGTAATAACACAACCTACAAATTCATCTCTAAGATTATTGCATCCCGGCTCAAGATCATTCTTCCTTTGATCATATCCCCTTGCCAAGCTGCTTTTGTCTCAGGTAGAAGGATTGGGGATAATATCCTCCTTGCCCAAGAATTGTTCAAGAACTATCATAGGCCTGTTGGTCCGGCTCGGTGTGCTATGAAAATTGACCTCAGCAAAGCTTTTGACTCCGTCTCGTGGGATTTCCTGTTGCCAGCCTTTAGACTCCTTAAATTTCCTCCTAAATTTATGTTTTGGATTAAGGCTTGCATCACCACTACTTTCTTCTCGGTTAAGGTTATGGCTCCCTATGTGGTTATTTTAAAGGGGCTAAAGGGCTAAGGCAAGGGGACCCCCTCTCGCCTTATCTGTTTGTTATTGCCATGGAGGTATTATCTAATATGTTATCTAAAGAATCTAGGATGGCCCCCTTCAAGCACCACTGGAAAACTAAGGCCCTTTCCATTACTCATTTGTGCTTTGCTGATGATCTCTTTCTCTTCTGTCATGGTGACATCCATTCTGTTAAGATTATAAAGAAGTGCTAGATAACTTCTCTACTTTGTCGGGACTCTATGTTAATGATTCAAAGAGCATGTGTTTCCTTTCTAAGGTACCTGATCCTCAAGCTGCGTCCATTATTGATGTTCTAGGGTTCCAATTGGGTGGTTTTCCTGCAAAGTTTTTGGGGGTCCCGTTGATAACAACTAAACTTAGTCGTGTCGATTGTTACCCTCTGATTGAAAGGGTTAAAGCCAGAATCTCTTCTTGGACCAATAAGTTTCTATCTTATGCCGGGAGACTGCAATTAATTAAATTAGTTATCTTTTCTATCCAATCATACTGGTCCTCTCATTTTATTCTCCCTGCTGCGGTGCTTAAAGACCTCAAGTCCATCATGAGTAGGTTTTTATGGAAGGGGCCATCATTGCTTAAATATGGAGCAAAAGTTGCTTGGAGTAAAATTTCATTACATTATTCTGAAGGAGGCCTTGCTATTAAGCATCTTGAGGACTGGAATAGAGCTTTGATTATTATTCACCTTTGGAGGATTATAAATCCACAACACTGCTCTCTATGGGCTTCTTGGGTTCGTGCAAATCTTAATTCTAAACACTTTTGGTGTGTGCCTATCCCTAACGACTGCTCTTGGATATGGAGGAAAGTATTACAACTTAGACAAGTAGCGGCTAAACACATCAAATTCCGTATTGGCAATGGGATGACTACTAGTCTTTGGTTTGACCCGTGGCTTGATGGAGTCCCTTTGGCCTCCTCTGCTCACTCCTCTTTGATTATCAATTCCGGCCTAGGGCCCAATGCTTTGGTTAGCCAAATTGTGCGAAATTCCTCATGGGTTCTTCCCTCTTCCAATCATAATGATTTCATTGTGTTTAGGGATGCTTTTGATTTCAATAGGCATTGTGATTCCACTAAGCCCGATCAGATGCTCTGGGATGACACTATATCGACTGAGGTTAAAGCCTCTACAATTTGTCGCTCGATTCAGCTAGAGGGGGCTGGTGTGCCTTGGGTAAATTTGGTGTGGAATAAAATTCTGACCCATAGGTTCTCGTTTAATCTTTGGCTTGCGTTTTATAAGGGGCTGCAAACTTTGGATCGGCTGTCCAGTTTTGGGTTACAGGTTAATCCTGTTTGTGTGTTGTGCTCCACTTAGTTGGAAACTTTTGACCATCTGTTCTTTCATTGTAACTACTCTTTTCGTGTTCTTATTTATATTCTAAGACGCTGTGTTTGGAGAGGTTGTAGTAGAAGCTGGAGTCTGATAACTGAGTACCTTATTCATTACCCTAATCCTCGCTTCCACCACAGTCTAATTCACCTTGGGTTTGCTGTTGTTGTGTACATGTTGTGGAACGAGCGTAATGCTAGGATTTTCTCTAACAAAGCTACTCCTGCCCGAATCATAGTCCTTGATATCATGAACTTGATTAAATGCAGTCTTCTTTTTAATCTCAGATTTAAGAGGGTTAATGACAGATTATGTTACCGTCATTTAGTTCTATAACATTTGTTGTGGACTTCTTAATAGTTCAATAGTCTTTTCATTGATACTGTTGGTTATAATATGTTGTGGAAATGCATGGTTGCGTTTGGTTTCTACTTCTTAATGCTGTAGGGGCTGAGCATTGTATATCAGTTGCTGCCTGATCTAGGGTTGGGTTAACTGAGGCAGGGATGTGTTCTATAGGTCATGGTGTTTCTACATCTTGGCCTGCTGCCAGACGTGCTTTTTGCTGCTTAAATGTTTCTGCAGTTGGTTTGGTTCTCTGCAGGTGGTTTCTAGTTGTAAGATGGGTGGTTGCTGCAGATGGTCCCATTCTGGTTCTGTCGGTCGATTCGCTGTAGTCTGTTGCTTTCTGCAGTCTGTGGTATGTTGCTTTCTTCTTGCCACTATTCCAGTCTGTAGCTGGTGCTGTGGCTAGGTTGGTCCTAGGTCAGCTTTGGTGGCTTGGTTAGCTTGGGTCTGCTCCTTCTCCTTTGCTCGTCCAGTTATTGGGTCGGTACAAAGCTTGGTTGTGGTCTGGCTTTATGGTGAAATACCTTGCTGCAATGCTTTTTCTCGTTGCTGGTGTCCAGTGTTGTAGCAGCTATTCTCTGATTTGCTGTTGTGGTAGTTGTTGTAGCTGGATTTCCAGTGTTATAGCAGTTTTTTTTTCTGGTTGCTGGGGAGGCTGTGTTGCTGTAGTCTGCTGCAATCTATCAGTTGATGTGGGCTAGACAGCTCTCCTGCAATTGGATGGGGTCGGTTTGGGCTTGGCTGCTTTTATGGGGCCAACTGTTATTGGTGGTTGAGGTCTGTTGTAGCCTGGGCCTAGTCTCTGCTGAATCTGCTGGGTTTGTCTTGGCAGCCAGATTAGGGGGTATACTTCTATTGGGGTTCTTATTCGTTTGATGCTACTGAAATGGGGTTTCATGTAAAATGGTTGGTTTTGTCTTAGCTCGCTGAGCTTAGTGCCTGTAATCCTTTTAGTCTAGGTAGTTTGTTGTGATTGATCGGGCGAGCTGTGCTCGGTCTAGGGCGAACTGTGCTGGGCGAGCTGCTGTGTGCTGCTGCTGCAGTTGTCGTTTGTTGCTGCAGCAGTTTGGTTGCAGTTGGTTATAGCTTGGTGGCCTGCACGGTACTTGTGGTCTTTATGGGCTTAGTCTGCAGCAGGAGGTTTCGCTGCTTGGTCACATTTTGCTGGTTTTCTGGTTCTCAGTTATGGGTACAACAGGGCTACATTTGCTCTCTTATGCTATCTTATGTAAAAATGTAAAAATGTTAGTCTAATGCTCCCTTTTGGAAAATGATAGGTTCTGTTATAGCTTGCGGGGCTTAATGCTTGTAATCTTTATAGTCATGACATCATAGGGCATGTCCTATGATGTCTATGCTATATTCTGATTGGGTTTTCCCATGAGAGGTTTGTAATTTTTCTTTCTTTAATACAGTTTAAAATTAGCAAAAAAAAAGAAAAAAAAGCGTATAGTGCTCTTCTTTGATTGATTGTAATTGAGTTGACTGACTCAGGAACTTTCCCTTAGAATGCACGAGGTGAGCGTCTTTCAATGCTTGCTTTGTTAGTTGAAAAATCGTAGTATAGTTACAGTCAACACAGTAGCTGTAACGTGAGCAGCGCTTCGCTCCAACTATAGGCTATACACCGTGCTGAATGAAAAAGTTTCCCCCATTCAATTTGTAGGGACAACCCCTACCTCCTTTACCCCCGAATCCCTAGACCCCAAAATCTAGTTTTTATTCAAATTCCGACTCAACCCCCTCACCCTGCGTGCACCACAACCACTCATTATCCCTTACCAACCACCTCCCGTCTACAATCTTGAGAAAAGTCCCTTGGAATTAAGAGAAAAGATACGGAGAAGAGAAAAAGGAAAGATTGTGATGAGATTTGGGAACATGACTCGCTCTGGCAGATGTTTTAAGCCAGACAATCTGAAAACAGATGGAGATAAAGAAAAAGACAAAGAGAAAGAGAAAGGAAATGAAAATACTGATGCTTTTATCAAGGCAATCCAGAGGTCGGAATAGAATGTGGCCGAACAACTTAGAAAAGTCCCTGCCCAAATTTAGATCTTAGGTCTTCTTTTAACTTCAGAGCACCACCGAGAACAAATGATGGAAATATTTCGGAATGCACATGTCACCCCAGACATTTCACCCGAGAGATTGGCCAGGTTAGTGGGACATATTTTGGCTCAGCTTCAACCTCGTGAGAGGTGATTGCATTAGTAGCAAAAGAGATCTCAGGATAAATAGGTACCATATCATATGTGTAACGAGAATGGACATGACACAGCAAGTTGCTAGTATAACTAGCTCACACAGGGGTCTGAAAGCTTTTCAGTTAAGACTGGTCGGGGCTCTTGACAGGAAGAATGTACATCGGTCACGATGCGAGCAATAAGGTAATGGTGTCCTAGACCAAGCCGAAAGACAGATTTCATCACAACACTTATAAGGATAGATAGAAAGGGTTGACACGATTCCAATTCATGAATAAGAGTCAAGAGGTTCAATTCCTCTTTGATTATACTGAAGGATAGGTTGTATCATTTCTGTCTTCGAAACTCTTGTTCACTATAGCCTTTTTAATATGGTCGAATAGGGACGGAGGGCCCTTAATTTCTTTATCGGGGAAGAAAGTTTTTATTAATAAATTGACAAATTTCTTTGTCAAACCTTTTCTTTAATCTATTCTTTTCTTGTATTGTACTAGAAAAGGTATAGATCTTCAGTAAGGAAGAACTTTTTGTAATGGAATCCAAAAAGCAAAGTAAAGTAGAGATGGGAGTCAAATGGGACTATCCCACTTCGGCTAACGCTTTGGCACAAAAAGGGTTCCGATTGATCAAAAAATACCAAAGCAGGGAGTTAGGCCCAGTTCAGTAATTCATTTCCAGATACGAAAGTTGACACATCACTCCGAATTCGTCGGTCAGGAGTGCAGAAATGCAAATCAACGAGAATCCCTTCTTGGAAATCGGATAAACGTATCTTACCCTCCAATCCAGCGAAAACCTTACCCGGTGACATTTGTATCTATCCCCCTTAGCTCTTATCCAGAGAGAATCGAAGACACAACCTTTGCTAACGCCAATAAAGGACTTTTGGTTCATCGAGCCTATACAAAAGGCCCCAGTCGGGATTGGGGGGGGGGAGGTGGAAACGGGATTTTCCTCATTTGCATGTGATGGGGAAAGGCGCAAAAATCGATAAAAGCGCCTGGGCGGTCCCTTCGCAAGGACATGACCTAAAAAGTAGAAGGTAGCACACCCGTGGGGGAAAAGGATTCAACCAGATCAAATACTTCTTATAACGGATTCGTGACTCAAGTGCCTGATCCTCGACTTTAACAAGCGAGCACTTTCAACTCCCTTTCTTTGGGATTGGCTTATGAAGAGTGTTCTCGTACGAGGTTCTCCTCGCTCTTTCTCCAAATAAGGCTTGTTTAGCACTTTGAACTAGAAAGGGGGCTTCTTCTTTTCTTTGATGCCACTTGCTTTCCCAGCCAAAAAAGAGAGCTGGACAGAAGGAAAAAGGGGCGAACTTCAACCTGATATGCTTTCTTTTCGTGATAGTGCCCGTCGAGAGAGAAACAGCTCCTAAAGCCATTCCATTGGTTGGAAGATAGTGGTCTTATCCCTACGTAGAAAGACTTTCCGACATTGATTAAGACATTGAGTAGAGAAAGCCTTGTTACAATCCTATAAGGAAAGTCAGCAACAGGCTCTACCATTATGGAAGACACTTTAAGTAGACGACCAGATTCTACAACACATATCCGTACAGGTGGGTAGGTACGAGGTTAACCAGACAGACGGGTATGATATGAGGGAGCAAAACGACTATCAAAGGTGCCAGATCAATCATTTCAGGACAAGCACTTGGCCCTATCAAACATCCAAGAGTAGAGCATCAATCTAGTTGAATTTTGATTCCTGTCGCGGTGCTGGTGGGGGATAGTCGCTCCCCTTCGCTTTAGTGTCTTTCCCAGCTCTCGAGGTATAGGAATCTGCTCCCAGTCGCCCGTTAAAAGGTGGGTGCTCCCCAATTCTCGCATCTTTCCTCCAACTATGCAAATAAAAGAGTAGATCATCCTGGCAAACCACCTTCGTAAACAGAAGAATGTAAGGTCTCTGCTCCGCCTCTAGAATTCTCTTATTCTTAATAGCCCGATAAAATCCAAGCTAGAATTTCGATCCTTGTCCGATACAGCAGCTGCTGGATCCCCGCCTTTCCAATCTTCCTCTATAAATTCTCTTTTGAATGGATAGATGTATTCTTTTAAGTAAGGCACGAGTCTCGGGCCCAGAATAAGCGGTTTTCAGGCCAAATGTCGCAGAAGGAAGATAAGTGGGAAAAGAAGCTGCTCTCCTAACCGATACCTGTGGTGGAGGACCAGTAGCAGCTGTTTATGGAATAGAAGCTCTTCCTCTTCGAGTAGACGGTGTTTGAAAGCTAACTGAATGCCTAAGCCCTGTTACAGTAAGAAAAAGAAACTGTGATCACATCCGCTCTTCAATCATCCCCGATTACTGTTTTCAACAAAAAAATCACCCCTCAAATGGCATTGGATTTGATAGTAATACCGAACGGATTACTACCATCTATTCGCTCGTTCTAGACTGAAGAACTGGTAGCACCTAGATTGACCCAATATAGACCGTGTTCCGCGTCAGACCTCAACTCTTGGGTGGAAATCCCCATTATGAGATCCAGGTATTGCACCCCAGTTTGATCGACTCTGCTAGGCTTGCTACGGCTTGACCGACCCATCCCTTTTTTAATAGGGCAAAAAAGAAGTGAAACCATTCCCTGCTGTAGGGGGTGTTTGGATTGGACATGGAATCCACCAAGAAAGAATATAAAATGCTATCCCACTCCGCAATACCTGCTCCTCGATGCAGAATAAAGGCTTCGAGAGAAACTTTGTTTGCGCACGAATTAATGTATATATCGTAACATTCGCTTCAAGCAGTACTATGTCCTGATGCAAGTCTATTCTTGAGTGAGCTGGACTAGATGTTCGCCTTTTGATAAAATGAAGAAATGATAGAATAACTATCGATGTAGGATCTCTTTCCCCAACCAACTAAAGAAGGGCAAGCACTTGCTCCTAACAACCATTAATAGGTGTCTATACGTGTACTCAAGAAGGCAAGAGAGGCCTTCTAGACCGATTCTTGACCTCAAGTTCTACCTATACCGAAGTTGCTTCTCATAGAAGAATTTGTTCACGTTCACATAAGGAAGCTTAAACAAGACGAAATAAAAAAAAATGATCTTTCTAATGGTCCGAAGAAGGGAGACAAAAAGTCCCTGAATAAGGCAAGCAGCTCCTACTCCGCCCCTGATTCCTTTTTGAAGTCTCTTTGGAAGAGCATCCCCTAAAGTCTTACACTTCCTGTGGTGTGGAAGGCTTGCCACAATTCCATCCCAACAAAGGAAAATCTTTTCAAGAGAATGGTGATAAGTAGTTCTATATGCACACTTCGTGTGATAAAGGTGAAAAACCGGTAGAACACTTGCTGTGTCCGTGGACAAGAAATTTTATTTTTGGGTCTCCTTTACAACTATAAATATCCTCCCACGAGGTTACCAGATTTGATCAGTGGCTAGACTCTATGCTCAATCAGCTTAAGAGCAAAGGAGTTGGAACTGAGGATTGTGCTTCCTTCCTTATTAGCAAACTTGTGCTGGAGCATGCGGGAGGCAAGAAATGACTGCAGCTTTGGTGAAAAGCAGCCTCACCCATCAGTAGTTATCGCAAATGCGAGAGCTAGAGCGAGAGCAGAGAGCACAGGAAGAGGGGTTTCCCACCTCAACAGGAAGAGAATGAGGTAGCTCAGCAATGAGAAGTTTTCCTCCACTGCACTGGAAATCTCTACTGTAAAGAAGTTGTTCAAGGGAGTTTTCTTTTATAGGAATGAGATGTACTCGCTCTTAGACTTCCACGGCTAAGCCGTCAAGAGAGAAGGAAGAATCCGAGTTACATCCTCTTAAAATAAGGAAGATCGTTCATCAGCGCTTTCTGTAACTAAGAGTCAATCAGGTGCGTAATCAAGCTCATCTCATTACTTTGGATATCACTCTCTCAATCTCCTATCTGGATTCTTTGCTTAGTCATAGTTGAATCTTATAATAAGGACAAGAAAGACTGGCATTCAGGTAAGGCATGATTCGGAAGATAGTGAATCTCTCCTTACTTGACTCTAGAAAGCTCTTTCTTTGCAAGTGGCAAGCAAGCTGGTTCTATGGTTAGAGGGAAGGAATAAGCAAGAAGGTAAGCATTAGTCTATGCAGTCTAGAATAGCTGTCTGTATAGCATGGATAGCCAGTCTGCTATGCTAGTGAGTATCCTTATATAATCTAGGGCCAAGCGTGCCAAGTAGCTCCCATAATCTATTAGTGTGCCAAGTAGCTCCTCTATCTAAGGTAAGTAGAGATCTTTCGATACCACTCATTCCACCAATGGAGATAACAAGGAGATAGAAGGTATAAACCAGAATCTATTTTGTTTTTTCCTTACGGAACACTTTCTATATCTTCGAATTGACCACCGCAACCAACCTTTCTGCCTTTCCCTTGCCCGAGTCAAAGAAAATAACATATGTAACGTAACGACAATGACATCTAAAATAGCAACATGAGATAGGAAAGAGCCGGCTTGAAAACGATATAGGATAGATGTGATCCAGTAATTTGTGTAAAAGAAAGATGATCAGGAGGGTAGCCTAGCTAACAAAGCTATGGAAGTTCGAATCTTCCTTGATTTCTTTCTTTTGCTTTTGAGAAGAGAATGTTGTTAGTACGACTACAATGCTTGATCTTCTTTCTATCTATCCAGTAGCTCTTTCTTTGTTAGTAGTCTCATTCTCAGTCTCAAGTAATGGTAATTACTTATCGAAGAGAAGGAAAACGAGGCTAACGACCAAAGTGAGAGCTAAGGTTATTTCTCAACCTTTCAAGTGAACTCTGATTCAATTAAGAGGGAAGCATTCACTTTGAGAGAGAAGTTCGCCTGTATCGACCAGAGGTAAGTTGACTTCTCGGCCAGAACCAGAGCAGATGAAGCATCGGGTCCTGAAAGAACACCGCACAACATAACAAACCGCTAAACCATGTGCGTGATTGCTCGCCTATCATGAGCTTGACTTGTGCTCTAAGACGATTTTGGCCGATCTGTCAAAGATGGCTCAATGGCACGCTCATGCTTCTTTCGAATGAGATGTCCATCCCAGGCAACCATATCTTCCTTGGCATTCCCGTATCCGTCCAACCTTGATCTGCTACCTCTCTACTGTCAATCTGATCTGGAAACTTTCCTTTTTTTTTTGGTACATATGGACTAGTAACTGACACAGGAGCATCTCCATCTCGATCAAAGTTTCATGTCTCGATAGCAAGAGCCAAACCCTACTCTTTGTCAGCTCGATCTGCTCTTGTTCCTGTAGAGGAATGTGGAACAAGGATTCTCACTCATAAGCAAGTATAAAACGGAATGCCTCTTGCTTGGTCTCTTCCTTGCCACTCTCATTTCAATCCGCTACTTCCATGATCAATGTGGCAGGGTAAGTTTCCTTGCTCGGTATCAGGTATAGCTTGCTTTGCTCACTCACAAGGGTTGGAGGGCAGGATAAGAATGGTATGGTAAGACCTAGTTCCATGTGGCAAGGTATGGTTTCTCTCTCTTGCGAGTGATAAGTTATTTGATGCAGTGGCAGAGCAATCGGGATCCTACTTTGTCATCGATCTAATCCCTACCTCTCTTTGTCAATCACATACATAAGAAGAGAGCTTCAAGAGAAGCGGTGGGCAGGTTTTCTCCCAGAGTTCCTTCTAAAGTGTTGATTCCAGGATAAATAAACCTGGGAATGTCCTAGAATAGCAAACAAATAAGTCGCCTCTCATTCAATTCAGGAGTATCGACTTCTTGTTAGACAAACAGAGCTTCTATCGTGAGTTTCGGAGGTCTAAACTCTTCAATTCCTAGTTACAAAGTCTCTCTCTTAAGCATATACGACTTGAAACTGAACCTCGATCCCAATCCTTTACCATAGAGAAGGGGAATATCTCTCCTTTGGGAAAGATTTTCACCTGGATGAGCGGAAATTGCTCGTTGATTGATCCCCGATATTTTTTTTTGCTAATTTTAAACTGTATTAAAGAAAGAGAAATTACAAACCTCATGGGGAGACGCAATCAGAATATAGCATAGACATCAAAGGACATCCCCTATGATGTCATGACTATAAAAGATTACAAGCATTATGCCCCACAAGATAAACAGAACCTTTCATTTTTCATACGAGAGCATAAGACTATCAATTTTTACATAAGAAAGCATAAAAGAGCAAAAGGAGAATAAGAGTAGCCTAGCTGAACCTCAGGCTGTAGACTTAGCCCAAAAAACCACAAGAACCGAGAAGACCACCAAGCGGAACCACTGCAACCAAACTGCTGCAGTAACCCACACAGCAGCAGCCCAACACGGGCGATCACAGTTCGCCCGAGCACAGCACTCCCGACTTTGCTCAGCAGTCAAGCCCAAAAACTTACCCCAGCCAAAAGCAGGAGATAGCAGACTAGCCCAAACAATGTAGCAGACTGCAGCAAACAACAGAAAATAGTAGACTAGCCCAGCCATACAAACAATGTAGCAGACTGCCCAGCCATACAAATTACAGACTGGACATCTAGCTAACAGACAACAGAAAATAGCTATGCATACCACATCAACATCTGAAATTTGCTGCTACAACAGTGGAAAGTCAGTAAATGATATATAGAGCCAGCAGAGAGTGTACAACACTGACTGCACAAACAACAGCAGCTGCAGAATATGCAAATAACCCCGAGCTGCAGTACACATCCAAACCCCAGCTGTTGTAGCAAACCAAGAGCAGGAACCAGTAACTCCCAACCACAACAGTAGAATTGGAGCAGGCAGACAGACAAGACAACTTCAATATTTACCCACTTAGCACACCCGGGAAGCTACAGCAGCAGAACCTTCCCCAAAGACCAAACCAGCCCATCACAATACAAAAAGCACCTAACAAGCAATGGAAGCAATCCAGGCCCAACAGAACACTACAACAATAGAAGACTGTAACAAACAGAAGTAGGATATTACAGCAGTAGAAGAACACTGCAACATAAAGAATTCAGCTGCAGCAAATAGAACAGCCCTAGATGACAGTTGGACAAACCAATAATTCAGCTGCCGCTGTGTAGCATACCAGACCAGCCCTAATATCAGCAGTGATTCTGCACCAGACAGATATCATGATCAACATCAAATTGAAATATGCAACATAGGCCATGACTAAACTGCATAGTTCCAGGGAGCAAACTCAGCAGCAGAGACAGTTAAGAGGCAGTAGCAGTGCAGACATATGGCATAACCTGCAACAATAAAGAACCAAAATCCAAGACCAAAACCCAAGACGACCCAAGCCTGCCCAGAATATACAATAATATGCATTATAGAAAACAACATCAGGAGATTCAAAGCACTAAGTGATTAAAGCACACCCTATCCTGGACACGCTTAAACTTTAGATTAGTATGAAGTCTACACTTAATCAAATTCATAATGTCTTGAACCAGAATCCGAACAGGAGTAATTTTGTTTGAGAAAATCCTAGTATTACGCTCGTTCCACAACTTGTTGACAACAGCAGCAAACCCAAGGTGAATAAGGCTATGATGGAAGCTTGGATTTGAGTAGTGGATAAGATAATCAGTTATTACACTCCAGCTTCTACTACTACCTCTCCAACCACAACGACGAAGAACAAAGATCAGAGCCCGGAAGGAGTAGTTACAGTGGAAAAACAGATGATCAAATGTTTCCAACTCAGTGGAACATAATAAATAGAAGGGGTTAACCTATAGACCGTAGCTAGACAGCATATCCAAAGTTTGAATCCCTCTATCACATGTCAACCACAGGTTGAACGAGAATCTTGGGGTCAAAAATTTATGCCACACCAATTTAAACCACGGCACAGCAGACCCAGTTTGCCTAATAGAGTGTCAGATTGTAGAGGCTTTAACCTCAATAGCAGAAGTATCCTCCCAGAGTACCTGATCAAGCTTAGAGGGATCACAGTGCCTATTGACATCAAAGGCATCCCTAAACACAATGAAATCATTATGGTTGGATGATGAGAGGGACCAGGAAGAATTCCCAATGATGTGGCTAACAGAAGCATTAGGCCCCAGAACAGAGTTAATACATCCACGGGTCAAACCAGAGGCTAGTATTCTCCCCATTACAAATACGAAACTGGATGTGTTTTGCTGCAAAATTCCTAAGCTGCAGAACTTTCCTCCAAATCCAAGAACAGTCATTAGGAATAGGTATACACCAGAAATGTTTTGATTTAAGATTAGCACGCACCCAAGAAGCCCAAAGAGAACAGAGATTTGGATTTACAATCCTCCAAAGGTGCATTATAATCAATGCTCTATTCCAGTCCTCTAGGTGCTTAATAGCAAGACCCCCTTCGAAAAAAGGTAAAGCAATTTTACTCCATGCTACTTTAGCTCCATATTTACCCAAAGATGGGCCCTTCCATAAAAACCTACTCATGATGGATTTGAGATCTTTAAGCATCGCAGCCGGGAGAATAAAATGGGAAGACCAAAAGGATTGAATTGAGAAAATCACGGACTTGATTAGTTGTAGTTTGCCGGTATAAGAGAGAAACTTATTAGTCCATGAAGAGATTCTAGCCTTAACCTTTGCAATAAGAGGATAACAATTAGCATGACTAAGCTTTGAGGTTATCAAGGGGACCCCCAAAAACTTTGCAGGAAATTCACCTAATTGAAACCCTAGCACATCCAAAATGACCGCAGCCTGAGGATCAGGAACCTGGGAGAGGAAGCACATGCTCTTAGAGTCATTTATATAGAGGCCTGATAGGGCAGAGAAGTTGTCCAAACATTTCTTTATAATTTTAACCGAATGGATATTGCCATGAGAAAATAGAATAAGATCATCCGCAAAACACAAGTGAGTAATGGAAAGAGTCTTTGTTTTCCAGTGGAATTTGAAATGAGGCTCCCTAGATACCATAGATAACATTGTAGATAAAACCTCCAAAACAATAACAAACAGGTAAGGCGATAACGAGTCTCCTTGCCTTAAGCCTTGAGCCCCTTTAAAGAAGCCACAAAGGGAACCATTGCCCTTAACTATAAAGAAAGTGGAGGTGTTGCAGGCTTTGATCCAGAAAACAAATTTAGGAGGAAATTTGAGTAGACGAAGAGCTGCCAATAAGAAATCCCACGAGACGGAGTCAAAAGCTTTGTTAATGTCAATTTTCATAGCATAATGAGCTGGACCGTAAGGCCTATGGTAATTCCTGAACAATTCTTGAGCAAGGAGGATATTTTCCCCAATCCTTCTACCCGAGACAAAAGCAGCTTGGCAAGGAGAAATAATCAAAGGTAAAATAACCTTTAGTTTGGATGCAATTATCTTTGAGATACATTTGTATGTGGTATTACAGCAAGATATAGGCCTATAATCCTTCATGGACGTAGGATGAAGAACCTTTGGAACCAGTGCAATGGCTGTAGAGTTTGTACCTCTAAGCAAGCAACCTTGCTTGAAAAAGGAATTAATCGCTAGAGTAAAATCCTTACCAACAATATCCCAGGAATGCAGGAAGAAATTGACATTGAAGCCATCAAGGCCAGGGCTCTTATTTTTCTTTATTAATTTCAGAGTAGACAGAATTTCTTCATCGGTGATATCTCTCTCGAGGGAAGAAGCTTGTGTGGGAGAAACCGTTCGGGGAAAAGGAATGGAGAAGTTCTGGTTATCAAGGCGGTTAGCCAGGGAAGGAGACCCAAGCATAGAGCGGAAGTGATTGACAGAAATGTCTTGAATTTCCTTATAATCGGAACGGAGAACCCCATCTCCATCCTCAATAGCAAGAATTTTGTTTTGATTCCATCTATTCTTTACCTGGTTAAGAAAGTACCCCGTGTTTTTATCACCATAAAAGCCATTGAATTCGAGATTTTTGTTTTGATAACTTCTCTTCATTCAACAAGGCCTTCCATAAATCATTAGAAAGGATTCTTTGGCATTGCAGAAGAGATAAGTCTGCAGGGTCATGAGAGACAACAATTTGAGTCTCCTAAAGAGCTAATCTGGCCTTATCAACCAGAGAAGATAGATTTCTGTTTGTATTATTAAGGATGGAAAGAGCCCGCTTTACTTATTTCAGCTTCCTGGCCAAGATTTGCAAAGGATCTCCAGTAGCATGTATATTCCAAGCATTCCGAACCACGTTGGGGAAATTATCGAGATTCAACATAAAGTTAAAGAACTGAAAAGGTTTGGGACTAGAAGGTGTTAGAGTTTATGCCCTAGAGGCCAATTATTTGATATAATTGCTTAACGTTTTGATATTATATTTGATTGAATAAATATATGATTTTATTATGGTTTTATTTACTGCGTAATATAATTGTTAACATAATAAAATTCCTTAGAATAGTGATACAAATTATATAGTTTCAAGTATGTGACTTGAACATGAGATTATATATTACCATTAGTATCAGTGTTCTTAAATGTCCCTAGTCGAGTATCATTGTTGATGGGACAACAATGATGCATTGAGACTAGTATGTAGATTGACTGATGACCAAATCTTATTGGTCATAAATATATGAGATATTAAGTCAATGCATAGGTACATGTTAGAGAACGATGTACTGGACAGACCCACCATGAGAATTCTATATGGAGCATTATGCGAAGTGTCATTAGCAATTGTCATAGTGACAATGATGTAATGGTCCTCCGACCTGAAATCGCTATATTACTACACGAGAATTTATGTACTTTGATATCATCAAATGTCAACTTTAATAGGGTGGACTATAAAGGTGATTATTGGGTTCATCATTAATCATGTGAGAAATATGAGTAATCTAGATGGAATTTAACCATCCTATATATTATGGGTGATATCCATAGGCCTCTTGATTGAGTAGGACTATGAAATGCATGGCCATGCTCAAATAGTGATTTGTTTCATATAGTATACTCATTGATCAAGAAAACTCAGATTAAATTATGAAGAGTATGACACATTCCATGACTCGAGTTTAATCTAGGATATTAAGGTTAAAAGGATTAAATTGCATTGAAACATTGGTCACAAAAGGTTGCATCGAATCATCGATCTTATTATTACTTGGGTAGCAGTGATGCATTACTAGATGCCGCTCACTGTTTATAATTTTATAATATGATTTTAAAATTATTGCCAACGTAATAATAACCTATAGGGTCACACACATAGAACATTATTTAAAAGGGAATTAATTTAAATTTTAAGGATTTAAATATATTAATATGATTAATAGTATTTAAATCACGAATTTAAATTAAAAGGAGAATTTGTATATATGTATATTAATTAAGACTTAATTAAGAGATATATATATATATATATATATATATATATATATATATATATATATATATATATATATATATATATATATGGATCCTGTTTTAGGGTTTCGGAAATTGCTTTAAAATTTTAATTTCCGCTGTGCGTTTCTGTGCCGAAGCCCAACAGTGGTATCAGAGCTACTTGCGAAAAGATTAATTCAGATTACGTGTTTTAATTGTATTCGATATATATGATATATGATGATGCATGTTTACCGATATAAAATTGAATATATGATATTCCGTTGTATGTGTATTCTGGTAATATATATGATGATACTGTTAATCGTATCTTTAATCGGTGGAATAACAATATAACTATTCTAATCGGATTAGAAGCATGAAGAATCGTTTTAATATGATTAATCAAAACTGGAAATATATGATAAATTCTGGGTGTACTGTTATTCGTTTTAATATGATTAAATCGAAACTGGACATATATGATTTGTTATTATGGGTGTTTTGGTGGATTAAAATGTATGATTCTAAAACTGTTTCAGAGATTCGTATGGAATCCCCTATATTTTATATATAGTTTTCTTTAATTATATATAAATTGTTATGTGCTTATTGTGATATACATGGTGCACAGTTATGGCCTTTTGACCCATAGGTTAGTGGTTTTTGGTTTTGAAATACGGCTTGCATGTCGTGCCTTTCTTTAAATTCTAATGTAATATTCTCTTCTCATCTAAATCCCCTCGAATGTAACTCGAGGTTTCTTTATGTCATGTAATAATCTGTAATTGATGAAGATGTCAAGATGGAGAACACAATGGAAAGATGATGATGGAGAGGAGGTGCATGCTAGAGGAAGATCCAAGGAAGTTATTTATTTTAAGATCTTTTACCACCTTAGATTGACCTTCAATCTTTCATTAGCTTGAAAAGATTGACAGTGGATTGGGCCATAACTGTGACACATTTAATTTTGCACTTTATTTATGCTTGTATATGATATGATATGATTAATAATGTGCATGCTTAACAAGATTAAAATTGGTGAGATCTAAATTAATAAAATCCCTCATTAAATTATTAAGTCTAAATCAGATGCCTTCCAATGAATAACACTCTTCTAGACCTTGATCAATAGATGTAGGTTTGCCAAAGCAAAGTACCCTATTTATCTAGGTAAGATGCGATAGGATAATTGTGATATCCAAACTATTAAAATCATTGGGCCCGACTTAACTAAGTTATCTCAATAGGATTGTGGACTTAGAGGCATATAGTTTGGTTGGTACCATTAGATGGACTAGAAACAAATGTTGTTTACCAAACTATCCAGGAATTATATATGATATAATTGACAAAGGGTTGTCTACCTAAATAATTATGTTTTGAGAGAATAGCCAAAGCTAACTTAAGGCATAATGAAATATGGATCTTGGCTCACTAGAAAGATTTAATAGAAAATGCTTTCCGAATTAATGGTGAGGGCTATTAATTTGAATAAAATAGTGGGAGGTATATTTTGAATGTACTATTATCAATTATATAATATCAACTCTGTAATTTGACTTATTATTGTTGCACTTATAAATTGTAGATATCAAATGGCAAACAACAACAACACAAATAGTCTTTCATTACGATCAGTCCTTAAAAAGGACAAGCTAAGTGGAATTAATTTCCTTGACTGGCATAGGAACTTGAGGATTGTCCTCAAAAAAGAGCGTAAGCTATATGTCCTTGATGGGCCCATTCCTGCAGCACCAGCTGTCACTGCACCACGTGCGGAGCATAATGCTTACAAGAAGCATCAAGATGATGCTCTGGATGTGAGTTGTGTCATGCTAGCAACCATGAACGCTGAGCTTCAGAAGCAACATGAGTTGATAGATGCTTATGAGATGATCGAGCATCTCAAGAAATTGTTCGAAGGGCATGCTCGACAGGAGAGATATGATACAAGCAAGGCGTTGTATCACTGCAAAATGCCGAACGTGATCCAGTTGGTCCACATGTGCTGAAAATGATTGGGTATATTGAGTACCTTGATAGGTTGGGTTTTCCAATCACTCCGGAAGCCCAAACTGGCCTTGTTTTGCAATCTTTGAACAGCAGCTACTCTCAATTTGTTATGAACTATCTTATGAATGAAATTGAGAAACCCCTTACTGAGTTGTTGAGCATGTTAAGAGCTGCCGAGAACAACATGAAAAAGGCAGGACCCGGTCCCATAATGATGGTGCAAGAGGGGAATGCTAAGGGAAATTGGAAAGGCAAGAAGAAGATAGGATCTAAATCTTTTGCCAAACCCAATTCCAAAACCAAACAGGCTTTAAAACCTAAAGGTGGGGTGGCTAAAGAAGGTGAATGTCACTTCTGTGGAAAACCTGGACACTGGAAAAGGAATTGTCATGCTTATCTGGAAGAAGTGAAGAAAAGAAAAGGAAGTACGACTTCTGATTCAGGTATATATGTTATAGAAGTCAACTTATCTACTTCTACATCATGGGTATTGGATACTGGATGTGGTTCTCACATTTGTGTTAATGTGCAGGGACTCCGAAGGAGTAGAACTTTTTTTTTTTTTTTTGCTAAATTTAGACTGAATAAAAGAAAGAAAAAGAACAAAGTGCACGGGACAAAGCCCCACATAGTATACCCTAGCCATCATAGGACATGCCCTATGATGGCTAAAGTAAACCACAAATAAAAGTAAACAGACTACAATAAGACCAACAGGGAGCAGACAACGTAACATGGACACCTAAGATGCCTGCCAAAACAAAAACCAAAACCAAAGCAGCTGCCAAGAGACACTGCAACACAGTGCAGCTGCCGAGCAACTCATCAAGAACTGCAGCGAGACGAGAAGCATAGCAACACCGAACGAAGCATAGCAAAGCAGCATATCACACGAAGAAGCCAAGATGCCTGCCAGCACAAAACCCAAACCCAGTGCAGCTGCCGAGAGACTGAGCTAGAGCAGCACGGATCCAGAAACTGCCCAGTACAGCAGCACACTAGACCAACGATTTGAACCCCAGCCTCTACAGCAGCTCAACCAAAAGCAGAAATGCAAACCTCAGCAGAATATGCAGAACCAATGCAACTAAGATGCAGCAATTAGAAACAATCCCAGATGACAGTTGCACAGACCATAATAGTAGACTTAGCCCTATGGACAAACGCACAGAAAATACGCCTCAATAGCAACAAACCCCAGCTGGGCCAAACCACCCCAGCAACACCCAAACTCAATACCAGCAGCCCAAAAGCTAGCTGTCTAGACCTCATCTGCATCTGCACTGCACCAGACCACATAGCAGTAGAGACGCTACACCAAGCTGGCTAGACTCACTGATTGTAGCTTATCCAGCAGCAGAAGGCACATAACCCAGTGCAGATGCAGATGAGGTTGACCTACGAGTTGGAAATAGAGGTTGACCTACGAGTTGGAAATAGAGCAAAAGTTGTTGCACTGGCCGTAGGAACTTATCATTTATCTTTGCCCACTGGGCTAGTTTTAGAATTAAAATATTGTTATTTTGTGCCTGCTATAAGCAAAAACATTATTTATGTTTCTTGTTTGGACAAGAAAGGTTTTTCATTTATAATAAAGAACAATCGTTGTTTGTTTTACTTAAATGATATTTGTTATGGTGTTGCACAATTGTTTAACGGTCTCTATATTCTTGATTTAGAAATGCCTATCTATAACATAAATACAAAACGATTTAAATCAAATGATTCAAATCCGACATATCTCTGGCACTGTCATTTAGGCCATATAAATGAGAAACGCATATCCAAACTCCATAAAGATGGGTTCTTGGATTCATTTGATTTTGAATCATATGAGAAATGCGAGTCTTGTTTATTAGGCAAGATGACTAAAGCCCCTTTCACTGGACACAGTGAACGGGCTAGCGATGTATTGGGACTTATATATAGTGTTGTATGTGGACCCATGAGTTCATTAGCAAGAGGTAGGTTTTATTACTTCATTACATTTACTGATGACTTTAGTAGATATGGATATGTGTATCTTATGAGACATAAATCCGAATCCTTTGAAAAGTTCAAGGAATTCAAGAATGAAGTTCAAAACCAATTTGGCAAAAGCATAAAAGCCCTTCGATCCGATCGAGGAGGTGAATACTTAAACCAAGACTTTGATGACCTTCTAAAGGAGTGTGGTATTATATCACAGCTCACTCCACCTGGAACACCGCAATGGAATGGTGTATCTGAGAGGAGAAATCGAACCTTGTTGGACATGGTACGATCAATGATAAGTCATGCAGATCTTCCAATAAGCTTCTGGGGTCATGCCCTAGAGACAACTGCATTCACACTTAACCGTGTTCCTACAAAGACTGTTCAGAAGACACCATATGAAATGTGGACTGGGAAACGTCCTAGTATGTCGTTCATGAAGATTTGGGGTTACGAGGCGTTCGTAAAACGTCTGAATTCTGACAAGCTCAGACCCAAATCTGACAAATGTAATTTTGTGGGATACCCAACGGAAACAAAAGGGTATTATTTCTACAAACCTTCTGAGAACAAAGTGGTTGTTGCTCGAACTGGTATTTTTCTAGAAAGAGAATTTGTCTCTAAAGGAAACAGTGGGAGGAAAGTAGAACTCGAAGAAATTCGAGAACCACAAAATATCATTGAACCTGAGTTGGAACATGAGCAGGAACCACAAGAAATTGTGGAAAGTGAACCTGCTCAAATTACACAAGTCATTCGTAGATCTGGTAGGACACGCCAAGAGCCTGAGAGATATTATGGATATCTTGTGGCTCAAAACGGCGATGTGATGCTCATAGATCAAGATGAGCCTGCTTCCTACCAAGAAGCTATGAATGGACCAGATTATGAGAAATGGCTTGAAGCCATGAAATCTGAGATGGACTCCATGTATGCTAACCAAGTATGGACTCTGGTTGATCCACCCGAAGGGGTAAAACCAATCGGGTGCAAGTGGGTTTTCAAGAAGAAAACCGACATGGATGGTAATGTACAAACCTATAAAGGCCGACTAGTAGCAAAAGGTTTCAAACAAATTCAAGGTGTTGACTATGATGAAACCTTTTCTCCAGTGGCAATGGTTAAATTCATCAGGATCTTACTTGCTATTGCAGTTTTTTTTTATTACGAAATCTGGCAGATGGATGTCAAAACTGCTTTCCTTAACGGAAATCTCCTTGAGGATGTGTATATGACACAACCTGAGGGTTTTGTCACTCCAAAGGATGCTGGAAAGGTATGTAAGCTGCATCGATCCATTTATGGATTGAAGCAAGCCTCTCGGAGTTGGAATCTTCGATTTGATGAAGCAGTCAAAGAATTTGGCTTTATTAAAAATGAAGATGAACCTTGTGTATATAAGAAGGTTAGTGGGAGTCACATTGTATTCCTAGTATTATATGTTGATGACATATTAATTATTGGGAATGACATTCCTTCCTTACAGGCTGTAAAAACATGGTTAGGAAAATGTTTCTCCATGAAAGATTTGGACGATGCTGCCTACATTTTAGGTATCAAGATCTATAGAGATAGATGAAGAAAAATGCTCGACCTAAGTCAAAGTACATATATTGTTAAAGTGTTGAAGCGGTTCAGCATGTAAGAGGCGAAAAGAGGAAACTTACCCGTGACTCATGGTGTAAAGATCTCTAAGGCCCAATGTCCTAAATCACAAGATGATGAGGAGCGTATGAGAAAGATCCCTTATGCTTCGGCAATTGGATCTATCATGTATGCAATGATATGTACTCGTCCGGATGTCTCGTATGCTTTGAGCATGACAAGCAGATACCAGTCGAATCCAGGTGAAGGTCACTGGACAACAGTCAAGAATATCCTCAAGTACCTGAAAAGGACTAAGGATTCATTCTTGGTATATGGAGGTGAAGACGAACTAGCAGTAAAGGGTTACACAGATGCTAGTTTCCAGACTGACAATGATGACTATAAGTCTCAGTTAGGTTTTGTGTTTTGCCTTAATGGTGGTGCTGTTAGCTGGAAAAGTTCGAAGCAAGAGACAGTAGCTGATTCTACAACAGAGGCTGAGTATATTGCTGCTTCTAGTGCAGCCAAGGAGGCTGTATGGATTAAAAAGTTCATCACTGAACTTGGTGTTGCTCCAACCATTGTTGATCCGGTTGCTCTATACTGTGATAATAATGGAGCCATTGCACAGGCTAAGGAACCCAGATCTCACCAACGATCCAAGCATATACTTAGGCGGTACCATCTCATCCGTGAAATCATTGATAGAGGAGATGTACATATAGGAATAGTGCCAACAGATGATAATGTTGCAGATCCACTAACCAAGGCTTTGTCGCAGCAGAAGCACGACGGTCACACTAGTTCCATGGGTATTAGATACATGAGTGATTGGCTCTAGTGCAAGTGGGAGACTGTTAGAGTTTATGCCCTAGAGGCCAATTATTTGATATAATTGCTTAACGTTTTGATATTATATTTGATTGAATAAATATATGATTTTATTATGGTTTTATTTACTGCGTAATATAATTGTTAACATAATAAAATTCCTTAGAATAGTGATACAAATTATATAGTTTCAAGTATGTGACTTGAACATGAGATTATATATTACCATTAGTATCAGTGTTCTTAAATGTCCCTAGTCGAGTATCATTGTTGATGGGACAACAATGATGCATTGAGACTAGTATGTGGATTGACTGATGACCAAATCTCATTGGTCATAAATATATGAGATATTAAGTCAATGCATAGGTACATGTTAGAGAACGATGTACTGGACAGACCCACCATGAGAATTCTATATGGAGCATTATGCGAAGTGTCATTAGCAATTCTCATAGTGACAATGATGTAATAGTCCTCCGACCTGAAATCGCTATATTACTACACGAGAATTTATGTACTTTGATATCATCAAATGTCACCTTTAATAGGGTGGACTATAAAGGTGATTATTGGGTTCATCATTAATCATGTGAGAAATATGAGTGATCTAGATGGAATTTAACCATCCTATATATTATGGGTGATATCCATAGGCCTCTTGATTGAGTAGGACTATGAAATGCATGGCCATGCTCAAATAGTGATTTGTTTCATATAGTCTACTCATTGATCAAGAAAACTCAGATTAAATTATGAAGAGTATGACACATTCCATGACTCGAGTTTAATCTAGGATATTAAGGTTAAAAGGATTAAATTGCATTGAAACATTGGTCAAAAAGGTTGCATCGAATCATCGATCTTATTATTACTTGGGTAGCAGTGATGCATTACTAGATGCCGCTCACTGTTTATAATTTTATAATATGATTTTAAAATTATTGCCAACGTAATAATAACCTATAGGGTCACACACATAGAACGTTATTTAAAAGGGAATTAATTTTAATTTTTAGGATTTAAATATATTAATATGATTAATAGTATTTAAATCACGAATTTAAATTAAAAGGAGAATTTGTATATATGTATATTAATTAAGTAAGACTTAATTAAGAGATATATATATATATAGATTCGGATTTTATAAAATTAGTTTTTGATTTTGATTAATTCCTTTTAACTACTATATATATGATATATAGCAGCTACTTAGGGTAAGATATCATAATTGAAAAACCCTAGCTGCTCTTAGAGAGAGACTAGAGAGAAAACAGTTTCAAAAATCCATTCCTTTTGGTGGCTAGTACCGCAAGTCCTTCTTATTGCAGAATCGTTCGACGGTTCATGCGGCGTTCGTGTGGATACCGTAGAGGCGCAATCGGTTTGTATTGCGTTAGAGATTCGAGGCGCAGTCGGTTTCAGATTCTCGTTTTTTGTTTATATCTGGTATAATCTCTAAACCTCTGAATTAATTGATTTTCGCATGGATCCTGTTTTAGGGTTTCGGAAATTGCTTTAAAATTTTAATTTTCGCTGTGCGTTTCTGTGCCGAAGCCCAACAGAAGGCAGAACAGAACCTGTTTTAACCACAACCGGACAATGATCAGAGAGGTCTCTGGGAGTAAAGTAAGCCTGAGAAGAAGAAAACCGTTGCAGCCACAGGTCATTCACTAAAGCCCTATCTAACTTTTTAAAAATAGGTTCAGAATCACTTGAATTCCACTAGGAGTGGGTAGACGCAACCGCCCTGAAATCTGCAAGATACAAGTCAGAGGTATAGTCAAGGAAATCTTGCATCCCACTATCCCAAAAATCATTCCCACTAAAGATTTTATCAGCAAAAATGACCTCATTGAAGTCCCCTTGCAAAAACCAAGGAATATTTATGGAAGGGGCGAGGGATCTCAGGTCCGCCCAAAGAGCCTTCCTACCCGAAGGGGTATTGAAACCATAGATAACCGTAACCAACATGTGTAAATTAAGAGCAAAGAGCCTTCCTAGTTGTTGGCATTATTGGCATTATCTCCTTAGGTTCTCGTTTCTGATCAATTTTATGCTTCGTTTCTGCAGTATGGTTGTTTAGGCTTCTGCCTGCTCATTTTATATGCTTGTAATCTGTTTCGCTCCTTGTTCTTGTTTTGGATGTTTGTCTTTAGTAGGTCGCTGGTGGGTTGTCCCTAATGGTCCACTCAAAAGCTTCTGGGGTATGCCCTTTGTGATTGTGTAATCTCTTTTTCTTTATACAAACAAACAAATTTAGCGAAAAGAAAATAATATTCACATTCCAAACAGTCGGGTCCCAACCCACCCAAACTCTCCCATTCACATGATACTCATAATTAAACTTCCATTGCCATCTATTACGAATAGCCATAGAAACAGTATTAGCTTTGGGAGCTTTGACTCTAGTTTCGACTAGGCCAACAAAAGAAATATTATGCTTACACAAAAGAGCAAGGACACTATCCTGCTTAGACTTAGTATTTACACCTCTAATATTCATAGAGCAAAAACTAACCATTACTATATAATAAATTAAGTTGAGGATTTCCCTCCCCCTCCTCCTCCTCCTTTACTCTTCTTCTTAGATGAAGGGCCTACTTCCAACCCACCTCTGGCCTTAGATTTGAGCTCGCGGCCAACCTTTTCATCAATAACTTTATGCCTACCCACAAGAGGGTTGGGAGAGGGAGTACAATCGGTGTCAAAGAATTCTAGACTCCCATCAGGAGGGGCTAACAGTTTGAATGGATTATTGGCATGACCACCAGGAGTGGATAGATCCATACTGGCCTGAGGCTTTGGGCCTTTAGAAACCAGTGTCCAGTCATTTGATGGAATCAAAATAAGGATTGAAGGAGAGACTGATATAGATGTAGAGGTAATTACAGGGTTATGGGGCACGGGATTTACCACCACCTGAGCTTTCGGAACCCACTTATAATTAGCAGTAGGGAACCTTACAAGGGAATGCCCAAAAGATTTATCGTGAGAGCAAGTTTGAGGCATGTTCTGGTATTCAATAACAACCACATCCAGGCTACTAGGCAAAATTGAGGTTGGGATAATCTCAATACAGACTCTAGCAAAGTTCATTGGCTCCAATTTTTTCGTTACTTTGTCCACAAAAAGGGAGTTACCCACCACACTAGCTATATAACTCAAGACAGTCGAGGATAAATATGACAAGGGAATATTATGAAACTTTACCCAGACCGGAGCTTTTGTACATGATTCAAATTGAAAATCCATACCTTCCTTTCATTGCTTAAGGCATAGCAGTTTATTTGAGATATACCAAGGGCCAAGTGCTAACACATTGTCACGATCATCATGGGTGGCGAATTTGAAGATAAAGTACCCTTTCTCCTGCAGAAAAACGTTCTTAAGCCCAAGCTTATCCCAGAGATTATGAAGCGATTCCTCAACAAGCTTGAAAGGCAGACGAGAATGAAGGAAGCTACCCATAAGGCACGTATTCCATAAACTATTTCCTTTAAGTAGAACTTCTGGCAGAGGCCTAACCAGAGCAAACCCATTTTCAGTCGGAGGGGGGGCAGGAGGCAGGAAATCAAGTTTGAGAAGGGTTAAAGGTTCACCCTTAGCAACCACCGAACTCCAAGAGGGCTTAGCCTACAAATCTGTGACAACCCCAACCTTCCCGGGTACAACAGCTTTAGTATCTGTTGAAGTCACCTTAGCCGAACCAGGTGAGCCTAACAGTTCCTCTTCTTCTAAACCAGACTCCAAATTTCCAATAGACTTCATGATAGAGCTATCAGTTCTAAGAGAACTTTTATCAAACAAATCAGAGGCATCAACATGACGGTTTGGTTGCCCCTTACAAGCAAATTCATTTACATTGTGAATAGAAAACCCCTTAGCAAGAATGAATTCCATAAGCTTGTTGCTTTTTTTCACTCAAAAGCAACATCTAATTACCTTGATGAGAGATGTGTTGCGCAGCTTGGAAAACTTCCTTCGAAATAGTACCCTGGATGAGCCCAAGACTAGCTTCAATATCACTGTTAGAGTCGGATTCTTCAGAGTCAGCATTTACCTCAACTGGAATGGGCTCCGATTCAGCCATGTCCGGCTCGGTCAGGAGGGGGAGTTAGGGTTCGAGACTCCAAACTCGACGAACAGGTCCCTAGATGGGCTGCTTGAGGAATTCCCGACCGAAAGGTGTGAATGGTTCACCATCTCAAACACAGAAATGAATAGATTAGTGAAATTGACTGAGGAACGACTGTCGAGCTAGAGATAGGATGAAAATAGGGTGGAGAGTCTGTGCATCGGGAGAGTCTGTCTTATGAGGAGAGTCTAACGAGTGAGGAGAGTCTGATGAGCTAGGGATGGGGTGAAATGAAATGAAATTGATCTGGTGAACGGGAGGTCAGGAGTGGCCGGACGGTGGTAGGGAGATAGGAAACCTAGAGAAAAGGGAGAGAGAAAATGTCTACATACCGGTATTCCTTGCCATTTCTCCTTTTGGGATATTCCTTGGCATCGCCTTCCTTCTTCGTTCTTGATGCCCGAACATCCAATGTATTTACGAAAGAATGTCTGGAATGACTGACCAATACATGTCGTGGAAGTCTTCCACTGCTGAATGAGTTAAATAATTATCAATTTACATTGATAATGCCTCATTCACAAAGCTGCTTTGCTGCACCAGATTACTGGAGAGACTTGCTCATTCAGTCAGATATGCGACACCAACCAAATCTATGAAATATGACACTCCTGCTACCAAAAAAGCGCTTTCAAAGCGGATTTCCCGTGTGAGACAAAGGGTCTGTCAACTCTCATCTTTCTGTTCACAAGATGTCCTTTTGAGCGAAACATTTGGTAGTGGGTCAAAGAACTAGGAAATTATTTGATTTCTTCTTTGGGGACTTCTTAAAAGAAGGTGTCAACCTGGCTGGCCACATATAAGCTAAGGTACCTCGCTCATTAGTCAATTTATGTTCCCTTGCATGGTCAACCTTTGGTGGGTTAATGTCTGGAAATGAATTATATAATAATTTTTACACGTAGCGAGACCTATTTCTAGTGGTCTGAATCTGAGGCTAATAGTGCGGCAGATGATAGTATTGGTGCTCATCTCGGGTCCTCTATGTCTGAAATTTTCAAGGCAGCCCAAATCTTATCTCATCAAGGACGTATTGAAGCAGCTGATGAAAGAAAATAGAGCAATACCCTTATGGATTTCATTCTTGCCCATGGGTTCACCTCCCAGCAGATTTTTGAGTGAACGCAAATGGTGGTAAGCCTACTCGCATGGTAAATGCATTTGATTTGTTTGAAAAAGGCTCTATGAAAGATGGTTGTTTTAAAAAAACCGCTTTGGGTTCTGATATTATAAGATCATCTGCGGATCATATCTCTTTGGGTCCATAGGGTTTGGAAGAGGGTAAATTGGCTCGTTCACCTGTGAATGGTGGGGTTGGGGCCACGCAACCTGTTATTTCTCCTGATCGGAAACCTTCTTGGAGCACAGTTGTTGCAAAGGGCCCACCAAAATTGGGTTTGGTCCTTGAATATTTTCCCCCTGCTCCTCCTCTTCTTGAAGATGGACCTATCACTATTAAACCTCCCGCTGAGGTTCTTCAGAAGGGAAACAACTTTTGGAACAATTTTCTGGTGGGAAGTTTCATTCACTCTCGGCTTCCTTTTAAACTTGTTGAAGAGAGTGTCCAAAAGTTGTGGGGGTAGTTTGGGTTTGCAAAAGTTTTTCTTGTAGGAGAAGGTGTACTTTATCTTAAAGTTCTCTAACCCTGAGGAACGTGACAATGTTCTAGCCTTAGGGCCTTGGTACATCTCGAACAAGCTCATTTATCTTAAGCATTGGAAGGAGGGGTTGGATTTTGTCTCTGATGCTTGTTCAAAGACCCCGGTATGGGTGAAATTCCATAATGTTCCTCTCTCTTACCTTACAGCTTCTGGCCTTAGTTATCTTGTAAGTGGGATCGGTAAACCACTTTTTGTGGACAAAGTTACAAAAAAATTGGAGCCCGTGACTTTTTCTAGGATGTGTGTTGAAATATCCACCGCCACGACTCTGCCTTCTAGCCTGGATGTGGTTATACTTGATGAGGAAAGAAAATCAGAAAAACTGGTCTCGGTTAAAGTGGAATACCAAAATAAACCTTTGTCTTGTTCCCACTGCAAGACTTTTGGGCACTCTCTCCTTCGGTGTCTACAAACAAACTATAAGTGGGTGCTAAAGTTGGTACCTATTGCTCCTGAGAGGACTCCTCTTGTTGAGGTCCACTCTGATGCTCCTGAGATGTCTCCTGCTGGGGAGCAGGATTCATGGACCCTAGTTGCTAAAGGCCCAAAATTGCAAGTGGTCCCTGACCCTCCCTCCCCCACTGCAAACCTATTCAACCTTTTTTTTCGCTAAATTTGTTTGTATATTGAGAAGAAAAAGAGATAAAACAATCGCAAAGGGCATACCCCAGAATTTTTAGGATTGAACCACATGGGACAACCCCCACAATGGACAACTAAAGACTAACAACCAAGCCAAAGCAACAATGAACATTACAAAACAGAGCTGCAAGCATAAAGAAGCAAGCCGAAGCCTTAACAACCAATCAGCTGAAACTAAGCATCCAAATGAAACAATCTGGTGACGAAATGTAGCTGCAAAACTACCATTTGCAAGACAGAGCTGCAGAAGACAACAGAATAAACCGAACAAACTTGTTCAACCTCCTGTCTACTTTAGCTGTGGGGCTGCAGGACTCCTTCTCGGACACTGATGTCACTCCCTCCCCAAACCCCCTTGTGGGTAAACTAAAACTCATTGATGAAAAGGAAGTCAAGGACTTAAAGCAAAAAGAAAAATGCTCCCTTGAGGTTGGTCAAGCTTCTAGGAAAAAGATCAAGGGTGGGGGGAGCAAGAAGTCCCCAACTTAACTCAAATTTTTTTATGTAAAATTTTTGCTCTATGAATATTAGAGGTGTA
Organism: Panax japonicus; assembly: GCA_020205505.1. NCBI lineage: Eukaryota > Viridiplantae > Streptophyta > Magnoliopsida > Apiales > Araliaceae > Panax > Panax japonicus. The sequence goes on along the minus strand of CM035097.1, from coordinate 38,768,682 downwards.
AATATGTCCCCAAAGCAGACTAGTGTTCATGATCTCATTTATAATATTAGAATCTCTTTTGTTGGCCTTTTTGAAACTAGGGTCAAGTCAACTAAGGCCAATTCTATTTCTAAAGCCATCTGTAGGAATTGGCAGTGGCATTTTAACTATGAGTATCATGCAAATGGGAGAATTTGGGTTGGTTGGAACCCAAATATCTGGAATGTAACTGTTTTAAAAAAGTATGCCCAGTATATTCATTGTCTTGTCTCTTCTATTGATCCTGGTTTTAATGGATTTATTACTATTATTTACGGTCTCACTACCCCTGGTGAAAGGAAAGCTCTTTGGAACGATTTTAGGGATATAGCAGTGTTTGTTGATAAACCTTGGTCTCTCATGGAAGATTTCAATGTGGTCCAATCTTTATTTGAAATTGATGGGGGTTCCTGTTCATGGGACAGTGGAATGCAGGAGTTCAAGGATTGGCTTTGTGATCTTCATTTGGTGGACCTTCGTGCTACGGGTCCCCTCCTCACTTGGTGGGATTCTCAGATCTCTAACCCAACTTACAAGAAGCTCGATCGAGCTTTGGTCAATAATCCGTGGTTGAACTCTTACCCTAACTCTCAGGCTCATTTTTGCTCGCGGGAGTTCTCTGATCACTGCCCTGTGATCGTAAACTCTGGCATTGCCTTGCCTTTTATTCCCAAACCGTTTTAGTTCTTTAATTTCATGTTGAGCCTTGAAAACTTTCATGAAGTGGTTAAACAAGCTTGGCTCACTCCCTGCTCTGGAGATCCTTTGCAGATTCTGGCAAGAAAGCTAATAGCTATCAAACATGCCCTTAAAGTGTTAAACTCCTCTAATGGAAATCTGATCTCTAATGTCAAATGCACTAGGGACAGTCATCACTCTACCCAGCAGGCTCTCAACCTTAACCCAGGGGATCCCTCCCTGCTTGCTACTCAAAAAACTCATTCTGGCAATCTTTGGGCTGCTCTTATTTGTGAGGAAAAATTGCTGAAACAAAAGTCTCGAATTCAATGGTTGAAGGATGGCGATAGAAATACATGTTTCTTTCATAACCAAGTAATGCACCGGTGGAACATCAATAAGATCATGGCTATTGAAAATGCTGAGGGTGTTATTTGTTCGGGTCACCCAGCGGTTCAAAAGGTTGTTGTGGACCATTTCAGAGATCTCCTTGGCACCCAATCAGAAGTTGATTGTAGGGAAATGTTTGCTAACCTGGACTCGGTTAGGCCGAATGAGGTCTCCTCTCTTCAGGCCTTTCTTCTGGAAAGGGATTTTTCAGATGCAGAAATTCTGTCCACCTTAAAGCATATGAAGCTAAACAAGAGCCCTGACCCTTGATGGGTTCAATGTAAATTTCTTTCTTCAATCTTGGGATATTGTTGGAAATATGTTTACAGCTACACTTCAGTCCTTCTTTAGACAGGGTTGCCTTCTTAGGGGAATAAATTCCACTGCAATTGCACTTGTTTCGAAGGTCAGAAACCCCTCCTCCATGAATGATTTCCGGCCTATTTCCTGTTGCAATACAACCTATAAGTGTATCTCAAAAATTATTGCTTCCAGACTTAAGGATATTCTACCTTCCATAATATCCCCTTATCAAGCTGCTTTTGTCCCGGGAAGGAGAATAGGTGGTAATATTCTGCTACCTCAAGAATTATTCAGGAACTATCATAGACCCTCGGGCCCGGCCAGATGTGCTCTAAAAATTGATCTTTTTTTTTGCTAAGTTTGTTTGTATATTGAAAAGGAAAAGAGATAAAATAATCGCTAAGGGCATACCCAGAAGCTTTTGATAGAACCACATGGGACAACCCCCAAAATGGACAACAAATGACTAACAACCAAGCCAAATGAAAGAACAAGGAGCATTACTAAGTAGGACAATAGTAAATACAAGCATGAAAACTTAAACTGAAAGTAGTATGCATACAAGCCAATCATGTTTGATGATAAAGCATATACTTTGTAATAATCTTATTCATTTATTAATAATATTTATTAAAGGCTTTTAATTATCTGCATGATGCTGTTTTATAATATGTGATAAACCCATAGTTTTAAGCAATGCTTTTAGAATAATGATGATGATCATTCTAATGAGATCTAAATTCTTAGAAAGCTTAAAACTAAAATAGTTCCTAATCGTTGGATTACTAAATTGGGGATTAGTGAATCCAGATAGATTGGTACATACGTTGCTTGCTCATTGAATGAGGATGATTGATCTCATGATCATTTGTGTGGAGACACTAAAGCAAGTATGTAGGTGCTTATTAGAGAATAAGTTCACTGAACGTGACTCGCTAAGGAATACCTAATGGAGTTTTACTTGCATGTCAATAGGAATTCCTGTAGTGATAGTAGTACAAGTGATCCTTGGACTTGAGATCATCATAGTATCTTGTGTATGATGAGTTATACTTTGACTTATTCCTTAAGACCCTTAGGGTATATCAAAGGGTATGCTTGGGTATAATAAGTTGTACATGGAGATAATGTATGATCAATAAAGAATCTACCACTTCTAGTAAAAGAAGAGAAATGTCTTATGTGATTCGATAAATGACAACCCAGTAGTCCTTGGCCAAGGCAGAATGAAATTAGAAAGGAGTTTCTAATTTGAATTATTTGGAGTTGTGCATTTAAGAGTCGAAATACATATAATTAAATAAAATAAGACTTGACAGAAATTCCATGTCTTATATTTAATTGGGACATTGTATGGTGGAAGGATTGAATTGTACGGTAACTATTTATTCAAAGGTTCTTTTATGATTAATGTTGAAATCTATATTATCTGGAAAGTCGTTGATCGCTAGGGAGGCTTATCCCTATTGTAGAATAAATATTATTTATTTAAATAAATTAATAGTTTAATTTATTTATTTAAATAAGATTAGAATTGTTCTAATTGATTTATTCACAACCGGTTTAATATGAAGAACCTAAAGGGTCACACCATAAAAGGAAGAATAATTATTTAAGAAGTTAATGGCATAATCGTAATAATATGTTAAGTATATTTAATTTAATCTATGGTGATAGAATAAATTAAATAGCTTAATATTTATTATTTAATATTTTAGAAATATTAAATATAAATTAATAAGAGGAGTCTTATTAATATTATTACAATTATTATTATTTTAATTTCTAAAAGAGTTTAGGAATTAATTTAATATAAGTACTCTCATTTATTCCTAATAGGATTAGGAGGGAAAATTAGTTAAAGGAGTTTAATTAATTATCCCTAATAAGATAAGGGAGCCCATTTAATTAAAAGAGTTTAATTAAATAAATAATACCTTATATTTAATAGGGTTACTTGATATCTTTATAAGAGGAGTCTTATATCAAATATCACAGATATACGTTATTCCAATTATTGGAGAGTACGCCCCTTTTTCTATAGAGATAGAAAACTAGGGTTTTTGCCAAATACCCATCTTCTTGAATTCTTCTTCTTCCTTGGTGGATCACCTATAGAGGCCAAACACTTGGGTGGCTAACGTTGATCAAAGGAAAGAACCAAACTCGGTTGATTCAAGATGAACGCGAAAAGGATTGGAGGTGAACTTGTACCTGAGGAAGCTTGGATCTTCAAGGGTATGATTCTTATTCATATCTTTTCGTTTAATTAATAATTATGCATAAAGAGTGATCCGGATATATGGTTTGTAAAATTTTTAAAACTCTGATTTTCCACGTTTCCGCTAATTTTTTGCAATTTGATTGCGTTCATAAATATTACAAACCTAACAGTGGCATCAGAGCCAAACTTTTATGCGAATTATTAATTGTTTTAATTTAATATGTATATTGATATGTGTTTAGAACAATTTAATTGGGCATAATTTTATTGTATAAAATTAAAAAAAAATTGTGAAATACATGATTTCGTTTATATCGCGTACTGGTGCATGGTTTACTTCTGTAATATGATTACGTTATATATATATATATATATATATATATATATATATATATATATATATATATATATATATATATATATATATATATATGTTTTTAACTTTAGTAATCATGCAAAAAGTAAAGGGATTCAGGAGCTTGGTTTTTGAAAATTTACAGGAATCCAGTATCCTACTAATTTTTCACGTGAATCCCACTGAATCTGCAAGGATTACAGGATTTTGTTTTATACGGATTAACGTGATTCATGTTTTTATTAACGTGATTCACATTTTTTTTAACGTGCCACACGGTTCGGTTAATATAAATATTATATATATAATATTTTAATAATTTTATAATTAAAATAAAAATTATTTTAATTTTAAAATAAAAAGTTTATTTTAATTTTAAAATTAGAATTTCATGCTAACTAATTACAGTTGGAATTGGATTCCATGATAATTAATTGGAGTTGAAATTGGATTTCATGTTTCCTTAAATAAAGGAGTTTATTTAAATATGAAATAAGATTTCATATTATTCAAAATAAAAGAGTTTATTTGTGAATTGGAAAGAGAATCCTAATTTCCTTAAGTAAAGGAGTTTATTTAGATATGAAATAAGATTTCATATTATTCAAAATAAAGGAGTTTATTTGTGAATAGGAAAGATAATCCTAATTTCCTTAAATAAAGGAGTTTATTTAGATATGAAATAAGATTTCATATTATTCAAAATAAAGGAGTTTATTTGTGAATAGGAAAGAAAATCCGTATTTCCTTAAATAAAGGAGTTTTATTTGTTTACATGGAATTGGATTCCATAATTAATTAAAATAAAGGAGTTTATTTTGATTAAAGATTTTCATTAAAATAAAATAGTTTATTTTATTCAAAATTAAATAAATTAAAATAAAATAGTTTTATTTTTATTTAAATTTGGATTAAAATAAAGGAGTTTATTTTGATTCAAAATTAGATTTTATACTAACTAAATTTGCCCATTAAATGATATCAATATATATATTAAATGTTTATTATTCATGAGATGAATGTTATTTATTGATACATATGGTGATGTGTATGATAATAAATGGGATTGATTATGGACTATTGACCAATGTGATTGGATTTTATTTTAGTTGGATGCATGAATGTATGGGTTTTATTAAATGGGGTCTGCGTACCTCGTCTTCTCTAATTTTTCTTAATGTAAATTCTATCTCCCTCCTATGTACTTCACCTTGGCTGCTGATCAAGGTTTCTATTTATATTAAATAGTTTTGTAATAGGAATAGTTAGAATTAATTTTGAAGAATTGGAGATTAAGGGACAAGAAGCGCGTGAAGACCCGTTTGTAATGGAGCCCGGGTTTAAATGTAATAGTTATATTTAAATATTAATTCTTGCACCCCTAGGTTTGACCTTTTGGTTCACTTGGTGACTCTAGTGAACCGAACTAGAATAAAGTCCATAATCAATCCAGGTAGAATATAGTATTCTATATGTGCATGCTTATACTATATATATATTATATATTATGCAAACATGCTTCGCATGTTCATTAATATGACGCGTATTTTATATATATATGTGCATGCGCGCTAAACAAGATGAGACATATTAATAACAAACCCCTCAAATATTTTATATTAAGTTGTAACGTTCAAAGATATTTGGAATATCGAACGTCGCCTTCTAGCATGATAGAAACAATAGAGTATTGAATATTTAATATGAGTTTGTTGTGCACACACAAGGCGAGTATTAAATATTTAAGATGTTGTTTTTATTACATATGATGTTTATAAGGAATTGAACATTACTGCTTTGTTGTGCACACACAAGGGCTGTAGTTTTCTCTTCACTTATATGGAATTGCTGGGTCTGACTGAACTTAAATCATTTTAGTTCGGATGTGCACACACTTGACCATTATGATTTAAGAGGCAAAATACAAGGAGTTACATAGTTGATGTAATTGACAAGAGTTGTCTACCTATTTATTTATATATAGTTTGTTGTGCACACACAAGGCTATATACATTTGAAATGGGATCCTTATTCTCACTAGCAAATCTTTAATTAGATTTTGCCAATCTATATAAGTGAGGGTAATATAGTTTGAAGAAAATAGTGGGAGATACCAATTTAAAACAAGGCCTAAATTATTTTGGTAATTAATAAAAGAATGTATGTTAAAATGTTGTTAATTACCAATTTATTTACAGAATTTTACAATGTCTAAATTACTATCACTGCGTAGCATACTAGATGCTAAATTAACCGGACCGAATTAAACGGATTGGTTAAGGTAATTGAGAATAGTTCTCACGGCTGAAAAGCTATCTTATGTCCTTAATACCCCTATCCCTGCAATGGTTGCAGACAATGCCTCTGAAGAAGAGATTGCTACTTTTAGAAAGTGGCAAGATGATGCACAGTTGGCTCAATGCATCATGCTCGCATCCATGAGTAATGAGCTTCAGCGTCAGCATAAAACTATGGATGCTCCTACTATATTCCTGCACATCAAGTAGTTGATGGTGAGGAAAGTAGGACTGATAGATATCAGATATCTAAGGAGCTCTTCCGATCTAGAATAACCGATGACACTACAGTACAGATAAAAGTCCTTAACATAATCAATTTGATTGATCAATTAGGACAACGGGTTTTGTCATGGATGGAGAGTTGAGCCAAGATTTGATCTTGCACTCACTTTTCGGACTCCTTTCACAATTTTTGTGAATTTTTCATATGAACGAGCTAGATATCAGCCTCGCTGATTTGCTTAACATGTTGAAAAATGTTGAGAGTCACTTTCCAACCAAGAAAGACCAAGTCTTACTGGTAGGGGCCAAAGGATCTTCTGAAAAGAAGAACGATTCTAAGAAGGTAAATAGAAAGGGCAAAAACAAAGGATAATAAGAACAAAACTGATACGGATAGCAAATGAGTTTGCTTCCACTGCAATAAGCCTGGACACTGGAAGGAAACTGCAAGAAGCATCTTGCAGAGGCTAACCAAAGAAGCTTAGTGAAGTTTCGGTTACAAATACAATTTTGTTCATAATTTAAAATAAATTTTTCTTTAAGTCAATGATCTACTTGGGTATTGGATACCGACTTTGGTTATCATAAATATAGATTTATGAAAGGACCAAGTAGAAGTAGAAAGTTAAACAAATATAAGTAAACCTATGTGTGGGAAATGAAGCAAAGGTTTCTGCATTAGCCATAGGAACTTATAGTTTAGCAATGCCTACGGGCAAATCTATTAAGTCAGTAAGCTGTTATTGTATTCCAGTTCTCATTGGAAACATTATTTCCATTTTATTGTTGGACAATGAAATCTTTGGTATTATATTTAAGAACAATTGTTGTTCTATTTATAATAATAATGTTTTGTATAGAACTAAAATATTACTTAATGGATTTTGTATACTTGACTTACGTGAAAAATTATTTTACAAATTGAACAAATTAGTATAAGAAAAGGAGATGATCATTCAAAGAGTTGAATGTTTGTATTTGATGAAATAAAAGTGTGAATTATTTGAAAGGTTCAAAGAATTCAGAAGTGAAACAAATTGGCAAAGTATTAAGATTCTTTGATTAGATCAAGGAATAAATACTTGTGCAATAAGTTTCTAGATCAAATGGTTTTTTTCATAATGGACGCCTCCTGATACGTAATAATTGATTGATGTATCTGAATGGAAAAATCGTACCTTGTTGGACATGGTGCGGTCCATAATGATTTTACCGACATTCCAGTATCTTTCTAGGATTATGTCCTAGAAATGGCTGCATATCTACGGAAAAGGTAACCTCAAAATCCGGCCCCAAGACTCCATAAAAGTTATGGACAAGGAGGATTCCTAATCTTAAGTATGTTAAGATAAGGGGTTGTCCAACTTATATGAAACAGTTTCAAAGGATAAGTTTGGGACACGATTTGGCAAGTATAGATTTGTGGGACATCCTAAAGTAAATTTAGGGTATATGTTCTATAATCCTACTTAGCAAAAGGTGTTTGTTGTGAAACACGCTTCCTTCTAAGATAAAAGTGTTTATCATTGAAGAGGCTAGTGGGAGGATAATACATCTTGAAAAGTTCAAGAACCACAAAACACTATAAGTCAAATAAGAGGAACCTGTAGATGGACCTATTGTACCACAACCGAATCGTAAATCTGGAATAGTACCGAAGATACTTAGGAGGTATGGATTCATCGTGGATGATGATGATGAGGTACGTATCATAGAAGATGATGATCCAGTTACATACGATGAGGTAAGAGTTGTAGACACTCAGAGAAATGAATTAATGAAAGTTTCTCAAAAATGGAACATTCATTTTGATGAGACAATCAAAAGAGTTTGATTTTATCAAAAACAAGAATGAACCTAGTGTGTACAAAAGGGTCAGTGGGAGCGTCGTGACATTTCTAGTATTATATGTTGATATACTACGGATAAGGAATGACATGCCAATGCTAAAATCAGTAAAGATAAAGTTGTCTAAACATTACTCCATGAATGATTTGGGTAGAGTATCTTAATTGGGGATACAAATCTATATAGATAGATTTAAAAGGATACTCGACTTAACCCAAGGAACGTATATTCATTTGATGCTAAAGTCGTTTAGCATGGCAAACTCCATGGGATGTCTTATGTTGATGAGCCATGGAGTGTATCTCTCTTAATAGTCCCCATAACTCCTAAAAGAGAGATCGCATGAGTGACAATCATGTATGCAATGAAATATACGCGACCTGATGTTGATCAGTCATATTATGGAGAAGTTCACTGTGAGACAGTGAAAAACATCTTAAAGTACTTAACCAGCACTAAGGATGTGATATAATTCATGGCGGGTCTGAATTAAAACTAGAGGGCTTAACAGACTCAAGTTTTTCAGACAGACCAAGACGACAGAAAATCCACTTTAAGGTAAAGGGTTACCTTGAACGGTGGTGCAGTGAATTGGAAAGGTTCTAAACAACAAAGAGTTATTGGTTTAGTGATAAAGACAAAATATATAGCTATAAATGAAGCTACAAGTTGATTGTTTGGATGAAAAGTTTATTACAGAACTAGGAATAGTTCCTAAGTCTCATCTTAGATCTAAACATGTGTTGTGGCACTTTCATTTGATTATAGGAATCATTGAAAGATGGGAAATCATTATAGAGATAGTGGACTCTCAAGAACAACATTACATATCCATTTACTGAAGCTTATCCAACAGCAGGATAATCGTCACTTAGAGAAGAAGAGTATGAGATACAATGACGATTGGCTTTAGTGCAAGTGGGAGATTGAAAGTAGTATGCATACAAGCCAATCATGTTTGATGATAAAGCATATACTTTGTAACAATCTTATTCATTTATTAATAATATTTATTAAAGGCTTTTAATTATCTGCATGATGCTGTTTTATAATATGTGATAAACCCATAGTTTTAAGCAATGCTTTTAGAATAATGATGATGATCATTCTAATGAGATCTAAATTCTTAGAAAGCTTAAAACTAAAATAGTTCCCAATCGTTGGATTACTAAATTGGGGATTAGTGAATCCGGATAGATTGGTACATACGTTGCTTGCTCATTGAATGAGGATGATTGATCTCATGATCATTTGTGTGAAGACACTAAAGCAAGTATGTAGGTGCTTATTAGAGAATAAGTTCACTGAACGTGACTCGCTAAGGAATACCTAATGGAGTTTTACTTGCATATCAATAGGAATTCCTGTAGTGATAGTAGTACAAGTGATCCTTGGACTTGAGATCATCATAGTATCTTGTGTATGATGAGTTATACTTTGACTTATTCCTTAAGACCCTTAGGGTATATCAAAGGGTATGCTTGGGTATAATAAGTTGTACATGGAGATAATGTATGATCAATAAAGAATCTACCACTTCTAGTAAAAGAAGAGAAATGTCTTATGTGATTCGATAAATGACAACCCAGTAGTCCTTGGCCAAGGCAGAATGAAATTAGAAAGGAGTTTCTAATTTGCATTATTTGGAGTTGTGCATTTAAGAGTCGAAATACATATAATTAAATAAAATAAGACTTGACAGAAATTCCATGTCTTATATTTAATTGGGACATTGTATGGTGGAAGGATTGAATTGTACGGTAACTATTTACTCAAAGGTTCTTTTATGATTAATGTATATATTATCTGGAAAGTCGTTGATCGCTAGAGAGGCTTATCCCTATTGTAGAATAAATATTATTTATTTAAATAAATTAATAGTTTAATTTATTTATTTAAATAAGATTAGAATTGTTCTAATTGATTTATTCACAACCGGTTTAATATGGAGAACCTAAAGGGTCACACCATAAAAGGAAGAATAATTATTTAAGAAGTTAATGACATAATCGTAATAATATGTTAAGTATATTTAATTTAATCTATGGTGATAGAATAAATTAAATAGCTTAATATTTATTATTTAATATTTTAGAAATATTAAATATAAATTAATAAGAGGAGTCTTATTAATATTATTACAATTATTATTATTTTAATTTCTAAAAGAGTTTAGGAATAAATTTAATATAAGTACTCTCATTTATTCCTAATAGGATTAGGAGGGAAAATTAGTTAAAGGAGTTTAATTAATTATCCCTAATAAGATTAGGGAGCCCATTTAATTAAAAGAGTTTAATTAAATAAATAATACCTTATTTTTAATAGGGTTACTTGATATCTTTATAAGAGGAGTCTTATATCAAATATCACAGATATACGTTATTCCAATTGTTGGAGAGTACGCCCCTTTTTCTATAGAGATAGAAAACTAGGGTTTTTGCCAAATACCCATCTTCTTGAATTCTTGTTCTTCCTTGGTGGATCACCTATAGAGGCCAAACACTTGGGTGGCTAACGTTGATCAAAGGAAGGAACCAAACCCGGTGGATTCAAGATTAACGCGAAAAGGATTGGAGGTGAACTTGTACCTGAGGAAGCTTGGATCTTCAAGGGTATGATTCTTATTCATATCTTTTCGTTTATTTAATAATTATGCATAAAGGGTGATCCGGGTATATGGTTTGTAAAATTTTTAAAACTCTGATTTTCCACGTTTCCGCTAATTTTGTGCAATTTGATTGCGTTCATAAATATTACAAACCTAACATAAACAACCAATCAGTTAAAACCAAGCAGCCAAATGAATGGAGCCGAAGACTGAACTGAACTGCACTGCAGTAGCCGAAGAGAATGCTGAAGCAAAGGAAGAACTATGTGTGCCAGTAGGAGAGGGCCGAACCATATAAACCAAACCCCGAAGCCGAAACCAGCATCCCCCAGCGTCCCAAAGACAAGAGGCTGAACCCCGAAGTCGAACCAAGATGCCAAGCCCAGATGTCAGCCCAGTCCTTTACTGGCCAAAAAGCCGAACCCAGTATCGGACTGAAGATGCTACTGAACCCATAACGAACAGAAGCAATAGCTGAACCAAACCGCTAAAGAGGCCGAACTGCCATGGAAGCCGAACTGCCGAACTGCCATAGAAGCTAAATTGCCAACACAGAAGAAGCCGAACTGTAAATGCTGCGTGTGCCAAGAAGCCGAACAAGGTTAAACCAACCAGACCAGAACCCCCCAACTTTCAAACTGACCAAAGAGCCGAACCATGAGGCCGAATCCTTTAGCACCAGACCTGCCCTACCAAGCCAAAACCAGTTGAATCCTAGATGTGTGCAGTAGGCATGCATGCAGCAGTCTAGCAACAGACTGCAACAGCACCACCAATAACTCAGACAGCAGACTGCAACAGCACCTGTAGACCAAGCAGAAGAAAAACAGCGCCAACCAACTTCTGCAGCAACCAACCATGCAACATAAGGCAGCAACACATCAACAGCCAACATAGCAGACCCAAGTCCATTCCAGCCAAACCAGCCACAACACCAGACACGCATCAGACCATTTTCCTAAGCCAATTACAGTAGTATTGGCAATAGTTGATAGCTTTGAGAAAGGATGGACTAGTAGATAATCTAGATTTAATGATACTAATTACATCAGTAGCAAAACATCTTGGAGGAATAAGTGTCCCATTGTGTAGCTTTTTGTTTCTTGCTTCCCATATCTTATAGAAAAAACGACCAGAGAGAGGCTGAGGATATGTTTTGATAATTTACTCCCTTGGAAAGATGAGATAAAGTCAGTGAGTCAAGTCCAGTCCAGGGGTAATGAGAGCCATCCACCCAGTTGGAATGTCGCTTTTATAATAACAGTGGAGTATTCACTGATGAAGAAAAGATGTGAAAAAGTTTCAGGGTGCTTGTTCCATAGCTGACAATTGAGGGTCCTTCCTGTATAGGCTCGAGTGATGTCATTAGTTTGGTGCTTTCCATGAAATCCAAGCCAGAGCATGAAAGAGTATCTCGGCACATGCAGTTTATGCCATAGAATTGTGTGCCACTGAACAGCCTGTTTCCTGATCCTGATGCTTTCCCAAATGTGTCTTGCTTTAGTGTAGCTGATATCCATTGAGTCCCAAAAAATACAGTCCATTGATGCAGAGGGAAAGGGATCAGATTGTACTAGTTGCCGGAAGAGAATTACCTCATGATGGTTGGATAGGGGGAGGTGCCAGGAGGTGTTATTCATAATGTCCCTGACTATGGCTGAGACGGTTAGGCCTGAGTTTGAGAGCAAGGTGCTGCTGGGGTTGATGACAGAACCATTGAGCCAGGGGTCGTACCAGAGATTGAAGTTATCTCCAAATCCATGAACAATCGGTGGGTATTTCTATCTGCCAAACAGATTTCCCAAGAAGAACAGTGGTCTGCACCCACTTAGCCCATAGTGATTTAGTGTTAATCTGCAATACATGGGTTAGGTGTAGTAAAAGTAGGGCTTTATTCCAGTCCAAGAGACTTTTAATGACCAGACCCCCTTCCTCGGTAGGGAGTGAGATGTTATGCCATGCAACCTTAGCACCATAGGGAGTAAGAGAGGTTTCCTTCCAGAGGAATCGACAAAGAATAGATTGAATGGCTCTAATGATTGCTTTAGGCAGTAGGAAATGATTACTCCAATACGATTGTATTGCGAAGAGAACATATTTTATGAGTTGGACCCTACCAGAATAAGCAAGGGCAGTAGCAGTCCATGAAGAGACTCTTTGTGTGATTGTATGGATAAGAGGAATACAATCCTTGTATGAAAGCTTAGAAGAGATGAGGGGGACACCCAAAAATCTGGTGGGAAAAGTTCCATGAGTGAAACCCAGGAAAGATAGGATGGATGCTTTTGTTTCGGGGTCTTCGCAGGCTAGAAAACATTGGCTCTTTTGAATATTAGGAATGAGACTAGAGAAGAGAGAGAAGGAATGGATACATGAATGTATTATGGAAATGGTTTGGAGGTTAGCATGGCAGAAAATTAAGATTTCATCAGCGAAAAGGAGATGAGAGATGTCGCTGGCTTTAGTACGCCAATGGTGAAGATACCCAGATTGTTTTGAACCTCAGTTGAGTTTAAGGGAGAACATTTCCAATACTAGCACAAACAAGTAAGGGGAGATGGGATCACCTTGCCTTAGGCCTCGAGTACTACCAAAGAATCCAGCAAGGGAGCCATTGACCTTGACTGAAAACATAGCAGTGGAAATGCAGGGATAAATCCAGTCTAGGAATTGAGAGGGAAAATGGAAGGATTTAAGGGTGCCCATTAAGAAGTCCCAATTTACCGTGTCAAACGTTTTCCTTAAATCAATTTTCAAGGCACATCTAGGAGGACCAGATTTCCGGTGATAGTTTCGGAATAGCTCCTGGGCAAGGAAGATGTTGTCGCTTATACTTCTTCCTTTTATGAGAGCAGACTGTGCCTTATCAATGATAGACGGGATGACCAATTTGAGTCTGTCAGCAAGAATTTTTGAGATGCACTTGTAGATTGTATTGCAACATGATATTGGTCTGAAATCAGACATGAGAGAGGGATTTGAGCACTTTGGGATAAGAGCAATGGCAGTTGAATTTATACCTCGTGGCATTCGGCTGGAAGAAAAGAAGAATAGAATGGCTTTTGTCAAGTCTTCACCAACAATATCCCAACAGTGAGTGAAAAAGTTCACGTTAAAACCATCCGGGCCTGGACTTTTGTTTCGCTTCATACTCTAAGAGCTTTGAATACCTCAGTATCTGTGATAGGAGCCAAAAGGATGGCAGCTTGAAAAATAGTTATGTGTTTGGTAGGGAGAACTCCATAATTTTCAAAGTCAGCTGAAGGAGGTAGGGGCTGGTAGTTGAACAAATCTTTGAAATAATTCACAGCCACATTTTCAACCTCCTCCTGCCCCTGAACCAGTTCACCGGAAGAGTTATAAATAGAAAGGATTTTGTTTGTGTTCCACCTGCTTTTCACCAGATTGGAGAAAAATTTGGTGTTTCTATCCCCTGTAGCAAGCCAGGTAGCTCTAGATTTCTGGTGGAGAAGAGTTTCCTCTAGAGCCAATGAATTCCAAAGAGCATGAAGGCAGCTCTGCTCTTGAGAGATGAGATCCGAATCAAGTGGGCTGTTGGAAAGCAAGGATTGAGCTCGGTGAAGATTTGAAGTTGCTTCCTTAACTGAAGATGATAGGTTCCCAATGGATTTGTTAAGGGTAGCTAAGGCTCTTTTAGTTCTCTTGAGCTTGGCAGTCAGGATATGAAAGGGGTTACGTAGGTCGGGTTGCATCCAGGCAGAAGATACACAGTCATGAAAGCTATCTAAGAGGATCACGTGGTTGAAGAACTGGAATGGTTTCCTTGACCTTGTAGAAGGAATGCCAAGGTTAAGCATGACAGGAGAGTGGTCAGACATTCCTCTAGGAGCAAAGGTAGCTTGAGTAAGGGGAAATTAGCTGAGCCATGAGGCATTTCCCAAAGCTCTATCAAGCTTTTTATGGATTGGATTTTCAGTTTGACAGTTCCACCAAGTGTAGAAGGGACCAATGCCCCTAATGTCATACATTTCAAGGTTCTGCAGGCACTCTTTGAAATCCTCCATACCATAGTCCCATTCGGTATCATTCCTGTCAGTTTCATTAAGGTTTCTGATAGCATTGAAGTCACCCAAGACACACCAGTTGAGAGAGGAATTAAGAGAGGACAATTCAGCCCATAAGTCTTTCCTATCAGATATAGAATTCAAACCATAAACAAATGAACCCAAAAAAGTACAATCATTAGCTAAATGCTTGATGTTGCAATGAATAACCTGGGAGGATACAAAAAGGATATCCACTTGCCAAATATTGGGGTTCCATCCAACCCAAATTCTGCCATTATAGTGGTAATCATAATTATAAAACCAAGTCCAGTTCCTACAAATATTATTGGAGATTCTACTAGCTTTATGATGCTTGACTCTGGTTTCCAAAAGACCAATGAGGGAGATATTGTTATCTAAAATTAATTGTTTAACATAAGCCTGTTTTGGCTTATTATTCAGACCTCTAATATTATATGTCACTAACATTAACATAGAAAAATAGCGGGAGTAGTGATTAGCAGGAGGATTTACCCCCACGGCCCTTGCCTTTGTTCCTACGCTTAGCATCTTGAGAAGGTTCCATCCCAGCTCTTTGCTTATGCTTCAGGTCCTTGCCCTCCTTCTCATCTATAGCAATTAGCTTGTTCAGTATAGGGCAGTTTACACTGGGTGAATCCAGATCAGAGGGAGTGAGAGCATCAGTGACAATAGCATTTGCAATGGGGGAGAAAGAGTTGGGTGAGGCCAAGATAGGAAGAGAAGGAGTCGGATTATTCCCAACTTTGGCACCTCGGGAGACAGTTACCCAGTCATTTGCATGAGTATCAGCATGTGGATTTTTGACAGCATCAGCATCAGGGGCCGAAATTCCATCAGCAGGTTTAGGAGCAGATTCAGATTGAGCATTTGTTTTGGGCACCCATTTAAAATTGGATTTGGGGCATTTCAAAGGAGAATGGCCAAATACTTTGCAGGTGGGGTATGAAGGTGGCCTACTTTGTTATTCAACATTGACCGGGACAATAATGTCTTCAGAAGTTTCTTCGTTAAGAACAACAACATTGATAGAGGAAGGAAAGGAGAATGAAGCTTGGACTTCAATGCAGACTCTGGCAAAGTGCATTAAGTCATGCTTGGAAGTCATTTCATCAGGAAACAGAGGCTTACCTATGGCACTAGCAAGGTAGCTAATACCCTCATCAGACCAGTAGGAAAGAAGAATTTGGCTAAGCTTTACCCAAATGGGAATTTTGAACTGATCAAATTTTGAAAATTCAACTCCTTCTTTCCAAGGTTGTAGGACAATCACTTTTGAGGCGAAGTGCCAAGGACCCGAGGCAAGGAGATTGTCTCTATCAGAGACAGATTTGAATTTGAAAATATAGTAGCCTTTGCTATGGAGAAAGACACTTGTGAGACCTATGTTTCCCCAAAGGCATTTGGCAATGGGTTCAACAACCTTGAAGGGGATGTTTGAGTGTAAGAAATAACCCCCAAGGCTGGAAGACCAGAGCTGATTTCCACGTTTGAGCACATCAGTGGGAGGTTTAACTAGAATCTGACCATCCTCGGATAAGGGAGGGTGGTAGGAAAGGGAGCGGGAAGATTTTCCCGAGCTAGTAGAGACCACATCACACTAGGATTTAGGTGGACCAGGGTTCAAAAGAGGGTTTTCACCTTGCTCAACCGGAGATGCAGCAGGTTGAACAACAGCTATAGTAGATTGGACCACAAGCTTCGTTCTAGAAACCTCACCCACACATGGAATAGGGTCCAGAGGTTTGCCAAGGATAGACTGGTTAGAAACAGAGCAAGGCGCCAGCATAAGTGCATCAGAAGTTCTTTGTGGACTTTCAACAGAAATCTTGTGGGCCTAACCTATATTTTGCTAGTTTCCCATCAAAAACAAAAGCGTTTATATCGCTAGTAGAGAGTCTATGAGCCAACAAGCAGTCCATAAGATTTGCATTTTTCTTTCTTTCAAATAAAACTTCCTCTCGATCCTTTTGAGAGAAGTGTTGTGCAGCTTTGAAAATCTCAGAAACATTAGATTCAAGAGCTTGACCCAAGTTGCTTTCAAACTCATTTGCTAATGAAGTAGAGTCTTCAGAGCTTAGGTTAATAGCAACAGGATTTGGGTCTGATTCTATCATTGCAATCGAGTCAAGTCCTACGTTGAGGGATAGGTCAGCGGAGACAGCCATATCAGCACTGCTGAGCACCAAAGGAGAGGAAAGAGAAGGAGAGTTTGGGTTTGAGACACCAAATTCAGCCAAAAAAATCCCTAGAAACAGTGCTCTGAGAGTTTCTAGCAGAGAGATGAGAATGGCTAACCATGGAAGCGAGGAGGTAGATGACGGAGGAGAGAAGGCCGGAAGGGAGGGAACGATAGCTGGAGAATGGAGGAGTAGGAAACCAGAATGGGTAAACAGAAATGTTTGGTGAGGATGGAGAGGTAGGCGAGGTAGAGCGGGAGATTAAAAAAGGAACGAAAAAGTAAGTTAACGGTAAAGAGAGAAAGAGAAAATGGACGGCAAAATCTAGAGATAGAAACTAACCCATGATCAACTCTCGTTCTGCGGCATTCCTCTATCTTGGGAATTTCTATGGGCTGCCCTAAACTTCTTTAAGTTTCCTCCTAAATTTGTTTATTGGATAAAGGCTTGCATCTCCACTCCTTCCTACTCGGTAAAGGTGAATGGGGCCTTGTATGGCTTCTTTAAAGGAGCAAAAGGTCTTCGTCAAGGGGACCCCCTTTCCCCTTACCTCTTTGTGATTGTCATGGAAGTCCTATCTCTTATGCTATCTCAGATCTCAAACCTGCCTACTTTCAAATTCCATTGGAGAACTAAGCACTTATCTATTACCCACCTTTGTTTCGCGGACGATGTCCTTATATTTTGTCATGATGACTTGGGTTCTGTGAAGAATATAAAGTTTTGTCTAGATCAGTTCTCTTCGGGATCGGGCCTTCATATAAATGCTTTGAAGAGTATGTGCTTCCTCTCTCATGTCCCTCCTCTTCAAGCTACCCTCGTCTTAAATTGTTTGGGTTTCCAGCTGGGAGTATTCCCTACAAAATTCTTTGGGGTTCCTCTTAATACCTCAAAGTTAAGCCTTCCTGATTGCCGGCCTCTTCTTGAAAAGATTACCTCTAAAATTAGCTCTTGGACGAATAAGTTCCTCTCCTATGTTGGACGAATGCAACTTATAAAGTCAGTTATCTTTGCAGCTCAAGCTTATTGGTCGGCACACTTCATCCTCCCTGCCTCCGCTGTTAAAGAGCTTAGATCATCGTTGTCGCGATTCTTATGGAAAGGTCCTTCTATGGTTAAGAACGGCTCCAAGGTAGCCCAGGATAAAATTACCCTACCTTTTGATGAAGGGGGCCTTGCTATAAAGAGCCTTACTAATTGGAACAAATCGCTTATTATGATGCACCTTTGGAAAGTGGTAGACCCTACTCCTCCTCTATTTGGGCTAAGTGGGTGTATGCTTTTCATCTTAAGAATAAATTCTTCTAGATTACTCCCATTCCAAATGATAGCTCTTGGATATGGAGGAAAGTCCTTCAGTGTAGGGATCTTGCAAGGAGATACATCTCCTTCGACATTGGGAATGGTGCTAAGACAAGCCTCTGGTTTGATCCTTGGCTTGGGCAAACCCCTTTGGCAACCTCCATTCACTCGTCTTTGATTGTTAACTCTTGGCTTGGACCAAATGCTTGTGTGGATAGTATCGTTCACAATTCTAGATGGGTTCTCCCTGTATCAAATCATCAGGATGTTATTGCCTTTCGTGGAACATTTGACCTTTCTAGATTGTGCAACTCTGGCAAGAATGGCGACATTCTTTGGGATGGTACTAGGGCAAAGGAGGTGAGGGCAACAACTATTTGGAACTCTAGTCGGCATGAGGGGTTGGTTGTGGATTGGCACAATTTAGTTTGGCATAAAAGTATCCCTCCCCGTCTCTCTTTCAAACTCTGGCTTGCTTTCCATAAGGGACTAAGAACGTCAGATCGTCTCTTGCAATTTGGGCTGGATATCAATCCCACATGTGTGCTCTGCTCAAATACAACTGAAACTTTCCACCACATGTTTTTTGAATGCCCTTTCTCTTTTCAGATTCTTGTTGATGTCCTTAGCTTTTGTGGTTGGCGTGGATTAAGTAGAAATTGGTCTACTATTACTGGTTTCATCATACATTGGTCTTGTAAAAATTTCCACCATAGCCTGCTGACTTTTGGGTTCGCTTCTGTGGTCTATCAGATATGGAATGAACAAAATGCCAGGATCTTCTCCAAAAAACTCACCCCTGCTAGGACTATACTTCGTGATATTATTCATCTTATCAAGTGTGGTCTTCACACCAATGCTAAATTTCAGAAATTAAAGTCCAGATCATGTTTTCAACATCTAATTTTATAAGTGGCTGCTGGGTTGCCTTGTGGGGTGTCTTGAGGCTTATGGACTCTGTCTGCTATTGGGCTTCTAGAGTGATGTTTGGATCAACTGCAAAGGATGAAAAGCTTCTTGGGTGTTGTCTACCTTTGATTGAGTTTGTTGTTGGAAAGCTTTGTCTTCGGGTGTTGAAGAGCTGGAAGGAATTTGCAAGAAGGAGTCTGGGAGCTAGTAGAGAGGTTTCCTCGATGGGCCTTCACAGCTGTAGAGAGGGAAATCGTAGAGTGGGGGGGGGGTCGTAGAATGGATTATGGTTTGGAGGGGTTTTCGTAGAGTAAGGGCTTGTAGAGTGGGTTACCCTACGGGCTTCCTTAGAAAAGAGCCTTCGTAGAGTGGGGTGTTTCGTAGAGTGGGACTTGGGGTTTCGTAGAGTGGGGGGAGTCGTAGAAGGGAGCTTGGCTTGGAGCTGTTTTTGTAGAGTGGGGGCTCGTAGAGTGGCATACACTACAGGCTTCCATAGCGTGAGGCTTCGTAGAGTGGGATGTTTCGTAGAGTGGAAACTTGGTTTGGGGTCTTCGTTGAGTGGGGGCTTTGGAGAGGGATTTCAGAGAGTGGATCCTTTAGTAGAGTGGGGCCTTGATGAGGTTTGGTCTTCGGCGTTTGAGTGCCTCGGCAGCATGGATCTTCATAAATGGGACTTCGGCTTCAGGGGGGTAGTCGCAGCTTCTCCACTTCGGGCGTCTTGACATTTTATGCTTTGTTCTGTTTCCTGTAATCTTTTATAAGCATCGTTTCACAGTCTCTTCATCATAGGGCCTGTTCTATGATTATTTGCTTTTCTGTTTGGGTTGTCTCCCATGCAGTTTTGTAATACCCCACTTATTTATTTCAGTCTAAATTTAGCAAAAAAAAAAAGAAGAAGTCTTCCACTGCTGAATGAGTTAAATCATTATCAATTTATATTGATAATGCCTCGTGCACAAAGCTGCTTTACTGCACCAGATTACTGGAGAGACTTGCTCGTTCAGTCAGATACGCGACACCAACCAAATCTATGATATATGACACTCCTGCTGCCGAATAAACGCTTTCAAAGCGGATTTCCCGTGTGAGACAAAGGGTCCGTCAACTCTCATCTTTATGTTCACAAGATGTCCTTTTGAACGAAACATTTGGTAGTGGGTTAAAGAACTAGGAAATTGTTTGATTTCTTCTTTGAGGACTTCTTAAAGGAAGGTGTCAACCTGGCTGACCACATATAAGCTAAGGTACCTCGCTCATTAGTCAATCTATCTTCCCCTGAATGGTCAACCTTTGGTGGGTCAATGTCTGGAAATAAATTATTTAATAATTTTTACACGTAGCGAGATCTATTTCTAGTGGTTTGTTCCTGCATCAATAGTTGCGTGAAGCTCTAGTTTCAAAGAAGTGACAACATGATCAAAGAAAAGTGCCCCACCCATACCTACTACCAAAGGAATTCTTAAACGTCCCTCGATTCCAGACGAGAGAGCTCAAGTCTGATTAACTTGATCCACCATCTCGAAATGGAGACTATGAGAAAACAACCCACCTTATCCAGCTAGCAGGGGATAGGAGGGATCCCCATTATTTTAAAAACAGAAATGGGGAGACTCGGAAAGCAGCCTGACTTAGTGATTGAGCTCCAAGAACAGGAAAAGTCTCTGGTTATCATCCCGACCAGTTCGTCGATTGAATGAATTGATTGGCTAGTGTCACACAGGTCGATCAATACTGAATTTTTCACAAGAGACAGGGTAGACGAAGCTTTCAGTCTCATATGTCGGTTATGTATTTAAGGAATGTTTGACGTAATAAGTAGTGGTAACGTAGTGAAATCTTTGTGATTGAAGTTCGCTTCTCCAGAGCTAGAAGCTAGAATCGAAACTACCTACTGACCACCCCTGTAACTAACCGAAGCAACCTCCGTGCAGATCAGAACGAAAACTCGTTTCCTCTTTAAGCTAAAGCCCCCTATACTCTATTTATCGAACTGGGGAAAAGAAAGAGGAGAATCAGGGTTAGCGCAAGTGATCGAATAAGGAATCAAAATTATTAGATTCGCCAGCTTGTTGTCCGATTCCCCCGGTCCCTATTCACTTACTTATTCATTCGATGCGTCGTTTGTGTGACACATATTGACGAGGTCAGCTTCGGATATTGATTCGAGAGAACTTTTGGTATCAGTTTGATGGGTCTTGCTTGGCGCCATGCCTTAGAGAGTCGTTCTTGCCCCTTTTCTGGACCCATCATCTGATCTAATCTGATACCACAAATGAAAATGTAAAGATCATAACTCCAATCTTCGAGCTTGAAAGCAGGAAAGGCAAGCTATTTTGTTCACTCCGTTCTTGCTGAATCTTCAAGCGGGTAGGTAGACTGGTTTCGCTGTACCTTTTGTTTTTATTAGGTAGGAAGGGGAGGTCTTCCGCTCGTGCATAAAGTAAACTGATCAACGCAAGCTATTCCATATTTGAGCACGAACCAAGACCCAACCTCTCAGATGTTGAAGCTAAGAACTCGAATATGTTGATAATCACTCCTTCTTCGTCTTCTGTTCCAGATGTCTACAAAGAGTTGTAATTGGGAGTCATCGGCTTCCCTACGATTGCTTAGCTTGGGTAGATCCTGATCCAACTTTCATTGTTGTTTAATTCTCATTATAGAAACTATAAGACTTGTGCCTCTTGCATAGGATGATCGATCTATTCATGTTCTGTCGAAATCTTGAATGTTATAAGCTGGTGTTACCAGCTGTGAAGAGTTACAACTCTAGTGTAATGCTTTCTGGGTCATATTTGTTGTTTAGATGTTCCTTCGCATCCATAGCATGTTCCTGATCGCGAGGAAAAACTTTAAGAATTTAAAAGAGAAAAAAGTTGCTCTAACCGAAGCCATTGGCCTATTTGCCTTAATGATGGCCTTTCTGATCTTATTCATCTTCTAGAAATGCACTCTATTCTCTCTTATGGAAACATCTATTGGTATTGGAACCTGTAACACCCCCTTCCCGAAAAGGAAAGGGAGGTCACGTGCAAAGCACAACAAACCTCAACATTATTAAACAGAGCACTAAAGACTTCAAATATGTAATAATAATAACCATCAATAAGGCATTAAATACGATTCTCAACATAGAGTCAAAATAATCAAAACCTAAAATTCGAATCCACCTAGATGGTCAAAGGCAACACTCTCATCACACTAGCCCTGAATCACCCCTGCAAACCTGCCGGAAGAAAAACACAGCATGAGCCAATTGCCCAGTACGGATACAGATATGCAAAAGATATACAACTGATATACGAAAATAACTGAGACAAAATATTGAACAAAGCCTCAAGTGCAAATACGAACGAAAGTATAATATCCAAAGATCTGAATGGAATATATTTGAATCAACGTAATGAATATATCTGAATCAATGTAATTGACGAAACAAATAAAAGAATAAAGAAATAACGAACTGAAGTGACTAACTTAATGACTTGAACTGAACAGAAACCAACAAAACTAATCAAATAAAATAATAGGCTGAAACAAATGGCTGGAGTTATTTTATACCGAATGAGCTCAGAAATATACCTTGCCACATAGGCAAGTCAAAACAATGCCACACAGGCAAGTAAAAATAATGCCACACAGGCAAGTCAAAACCATGCCACACAGGCAAGTCAAAACCATGCCACACAAGCAAGTCAAAACCATGCCACACAGGCAAGTCAAATGATGCCACACATGCAAGTCACACATTGGACCGCGAATCCAAATGTATGCAAATCGGATAGGTGTGTTTGGCACAACATCACCAATCCGCAGAACAGAAAACTAGGGTTAACCCATACGCCTCCCACAACAAAACACCAAATGGCCCATTTACTCCGGAGCCCAAAATGGAGACGCCGTGGACTAATCACACCGCCACGGAAAGTGTCACGTCTCTCGTGCCAAGACGACGTGCCTGTGGTACCCCCACAGGTGGTTATAACTCAGGTATACTCTACAGTATATTCTAACAAAAATATCATGTCACAACACATGCGACATAATACCAACAAAAGGGTTCTATATGTACATGTTGAACCGAATCAAATTATAGTCACAAGGTTTCAAAAGGAAGGTAGCAACATGTACCGCTCTACAATTATCAAAATAAATAATAGACATGATAACCTGATGCAAAGAGTACAATTACAAATCCAATGTGTCAACTCCAAAATGAACAATTATATGAATTTCACAAGAAACAATTATGTGAAATAATAATAGAATTTGAAACGAGAAATAAAACGAATAAATCAAATGTAACAAAAGTATCGCTGAAAGAGTACGGAATCCGTACCTGATACTTCCAACCCATTTATAGCACACTCCACCAAATCTTACCCTCAAATGTCAACGATATCAAATACGAAACGTCATTCACAACCTAAACATATTCACCTCAAATTAAAAACAATCCAAACTAATAATTCTAAAATAATTCATAATTTATTTAATATACATTTAATCATCGCCTTTTATCAATTACTAATACTCCAAAATTTATATTCCAAAAATAACTCTTTAAATTTCCTCCGTCTGATCAAAATAAAAGCTAATAATAATACAATTATAAGTTACTTACTAATTATAATTTATATTAATATGAAATTAATTTCCCCAACTACATCAAACTACAATACAAACTCAATTTATAATATATTAATCTTTTAATGATTACTTCTTGTCCTGCAATCAAACTTGATATATATATATATATATAATCCTTGTTATATTACAAAAGTCCAGTAGTTCCACCAAATAAAACAAATCTTCCCATTACCTTGTTAGAATTAATTAGCAAGACATTTCATACACCTCTGAAACCGATCTCATCAATTACAACACCAAATTATCAGGAAGAATCCAAATCGATGGGCCAAAATAAACTACTATATTACTAAACAACATTGAAGCTCAGTATGGGCTTTTAAAATGGCGTGGACTCTCTGGACGTTTTTTTTTATTATTTTTTTATTTTTTTTTCCTCATCATCATTACAAGCTTCCTGATTACATTAGATTCATAGGATTCTCATTATATATATACACATATATTACCCATACTATCCACATTAACCAATAAGGTATTACTACAATTACAGAAACATTAAGCATACTCTGAAATATACTTGATAGATCTAACCCCTAAAAATAACAATTACTTACTAAATGGGTCTTGCCAAGTATCACGAATTTCTCCTCTTCGATAATTTTGTCGCCTCGCCTACTTCTCTTTTCGCAGCCACACAATTCTCTTTCTCCTCTATTTCCCTCAGTTATATTATGAAATACAATTAGGTATAGATGTTTATTAATGAAGAGGTCTTGTTCTAATAAACTTCTAATTGGGTTCAATCAATATTAAGGACCAAAATTTTCTAATTTAATTTATTCATCACTTACTAATACTTATTAACCCACATAAATTGAATGACCACTTTGACCCAAATAAAAATGCAAAGTCCAATTAATATGTTTTCCAACAAAAATAATTTTTATTATTTAATATTATTATTTTTTTTTCCCGGGTATTACATCACCTACCCCTTAAAAGAATTCCGTCCCCGGAATTAAAAGAATGAACGTATCTAATTATCAAAAGATGTGGATACTCCGCTCGAATAGACTCTTTTATCTCCCAAGTAGCTTCCCGCTCCGAATGATTTTACCACAAGACTTTAACAAAAGAGATTATCTTCCTCAATTTTAATTTAATCAGTTATTTAATTATCTACTAAACGAATTTAATTTTCCAAACAAAACAAGGAAGAAAAGAGGGAAACAAAATCATTTACTTTTTTTTCCAATTTAAATACAATTGTATACAATAAAATTAATTAATATTTAATCAAAAAAAAATTTAGATTATTACATTTTTCACCCCTTAAAAATAATTCCGTCCTCGAAATTCAAATAAGATGTAAATTAAAATAATTTAGTTACGACGTACCGTCTCCATTTGTAACGATCAACACGGATAAATCATCGGTCCATGTAATTATCAATGTACTTGTAAAAGATTCGTCAGCTACCGTGTCAAGCCTTGGTAAGGTTCTTCGCGTTGCATCAAATTAGATCCCATGATCCACCGTTGGTGCGGCTGTCGCTAATATCTTTGAGTTTCATTCTTGTAAACGTACGTACTCTTCAGAACATAATTCGAAATCACAAAAAATTTCTTTATCTAAATACGATTCGAATACCCAAAATATTTAGAATTATCTTTAATTCGTAAAACGTTTATATTCCACGCATGACAAAGATCTAACAAATTATTTTGGTCTTATTTTACATAAATTCATACAAAACTCTAAAGACATCAGATAAATATAACAACTACGCAAACTATATTACCAACTCTCTCCAAGTCCTCAAGAACTTCAAAATATCTCATCCTCAATTTGAACTATTCATCAAATAATATTACACCAAAGAATATACTACTAATATCTCTTTATCATCAGCTCTCCTAAGTCCTTAAGAGTTTCAAAACATCATAACCTCAAATCAAATTAGTTCTCAAATATTATTACACCAGAAATATACTACTACAAAGATCTCTCCATCATCATACCAAACTCCAAATCATATATCCTACTATCTGAATAAGTAAACTATAGCTTTCAAAATCTCTTAAAGATTCATCACTTATTATATATCTAATCATTCAATGAATCAATCATTCTCTTAATGACAATCTTAACCCAACAGATTCCAAGATCTTCTCATGCTATTACTCCAAAATTTCATATAAGATAATTTCAATATTCTACTAGGAAATAGCCACAAAATTGATCATTAACTCCAAATGATTAATCTAATTAGCTCAATATCAACACTCAAAATACAGAAGTCCTCCATACTTAATAATTTTTACCTTATCATAGTATCCCATCAATACACATACCTCAAATTATCCAAG
Source organism: Panax japonicus (assembly GCA_020205505.1). NCBI lineage: Eukaryota > Viridiplantae > Streptophyta > Magnoliopsida > Apiales > Araliaceae > Panax > Panax japonicus. The sequence continues at coordinate 38,742,333 of CM035097.1, read as the reverse complement.
AGCTTAACATAACCAAAATCATCATCAAAATCAATCCTCAATTCTAAGATCATAATAAATTGTCGCCAAAAACAATTCAAAAAAAAAAATTTGCCAAAATCAAAAACTCGCTTATACAAATACTCACATCATAATCATATAATCATTTCTTAACTGCACAAAATATGACATTATTCTCCTTAATGATCAAATCACCATCCTTAACTAACATTATTGCTCCAACGAATATAACAATAATAATCTTAACAAGTTAACTAGTCTTTCTCAAATCAATTACAATTTAAAGAGCTAAAAACACTTGGTCAAAATCAAGACCAACCAAACAGAGAACAAAATCAAATCAAACTCCTACGTCTACCCAATGATTTACCCACAACTCACAGGTCAAACCTAAATAGGTTTTCTACAAGAAAGAATCTAAGCTCTGATACCATATCTGTAACACCCCCTTCCCGAAAAGGAAAGGGAGGTCACGTGCAAAGCACAACAAACCTCAACATTATTAAACAGAGCACTAAAGACTTCAAATATGTAATAATAATAACCATCAATAAGGCATTAAATACGATTCTCAACATAGAGTCAAAATAATCAAAACCTAAAATTCGAATCCACCTAGATGGTCAAAGGCAACACTCTCATCACACTAGCCCTGAATCACCCCTGCAAACCTGCCGGAAGAAAAACACAGCATGCGCCAATTGCCCAGTACGGATACAGATATACAAAAGATATACAACTGATATACGAAAATAACTGAGACAAAATATTGAACAAAGCCTCAAGTGCAAATACGAACGAAAGTATAATATCCAAAGATCTGAATGGAATATATTTGAATCAACGTAATGAATATATCTGAATCAATGTAATTGACGAAACAAATAAAAGAATAAAGAAATAACGAACTGAAGTGACTAACTTAATGACTTGAACTGAACAGAAACCAACAAAACTAATCAAATAAAATAATAGGCTGAAACAAATGGCTGGAGTTATTTTATACCGAATGAGCTCAGAAATATACCTTGCCACATAGGCAAGTCAAAACAATGCCACACAGGCAAGTCAAAATAATGCCACACAGGCAAGTCAAAACCATGCCACACAGGCAAGTCAAAACCATGCCACACAAGCAAGTCAAAACCATGCCACACAGGCAAGTCAAATGATGCCACACAGGCAAGTCACACATTGGACCGCGAATCCAAATGTATGCAAATCGGATAGGTGTGTTTGGCACAACATCACCAATCCGCAGAACAGAAAACTAGGGTTAACCCATACGCCTCCCACAACAAAACACCAAATGGCCCATTTACTCCGGAGCCCAAAATGGAGACGACGTGGACTAATCACACCGCCACGGAAAGTGTCACGTCTCTCGTGCCAAGACGACGTACCTGTGGTACCCCCACAGGTGGTTATAACTCAGGTATACTCTACAGTATATTCTAACAAAAATATCATGTCACAACACATGCGACATAATACCAACAAAAGGGTTCTATATGTACATGTTGAACCGAATCAAATTATAGTCACAAGGTTTCAAAAGGAAGGTAGCAACATGTACCGCTCTACAATTATCAAAATAAATAATAGACATGATAACCTGATGCAAAGAGTACAATTACAAATCCAATGTGTCAACTCCAAAATGAACAATTATATGAATTTCACAAGAAACAATTATGTGAAATAATAATAGAATTTGAAACGAGAAATAAAACGAATAAATCAAATGTAACAAAAGTATCGCTGAAAGAGTACGGAATCCGTACCTGATACTTTCAACCCATTTATAGCACACTCCACCAAATCTTACCCTCAAATGTCAACGATATCAAATACGAAACGTCATTCACAACCTAAACATATTCACCTCAAATTAAAAACAATCCAAACTAATAATTCTAAAATAATTCATAATTTATTTAATATACATTTAATCATCGCCTTTTATCAATTACTAATACTCCAAAATTTATATTCCAAAAATAACTCTTTAAATTTCCTCCGTCTGATCAAAATAAAAGCTAATAATAATACAATTATAAGTTACTTACTAATTATAATTTATATTAATATGAAATTAATTTCCCCAACTACATCAAACTACAATACAAACTCAATTTATAATATATTAATCTTTTAATGATTACTTCTTGTCCTGCAATCAAACTTGATATATATATATATATATATAATCCTTGTTATATTACAAAAGTCCAATAGTTCCACCAAATAAAACAAATCTTCCCATTGCCTTGTTAGAATTAATTAGCAAGACATTTCATACACCTTTGAAACCGATCTCATCAATTACAACACCAAATTATCAGGAAGAATCCAAATCGATGGGCCAAAATAAACTACTATATTACTAAACAACATTGAAGCTCAGTATGGGCTTCTAAAATGGCGTGGACTCTCTGGACGTTTTTTTTATTATTTTTTTTATTTTTTTTTCCTCATCATCATTACAAGCTTCCTGATTACATTAGATTCATAGGATTCTCATTATATATATACACATATATTACCCATACTATCCACATTAACCAATAAGGTATTACTACAATTACAGAAACATTAAGCATACTCTGAAATATACTTGATAGATCTAACCCCTAAAAATAACAATTACTTACTAAATGGGTCTTGCCAAGTATCACGAATTTCTCCTCTTCGATAATTTTGTCGCCTCGCCTACTTCTCTTTTCGCAGCCACACAATTCTCTTTCTCCTCTATTTCCCTCAGTTATATTATGAAATACAATTAGGTATAGATGTTTATTAATGAAGAGGTCTTGTTCTAATAAACTTCTAATTGGGTTCAATCAATATTAAGGCCCAAAATTTTCTAATTTAATTTATTCATCACTTACTAATACTTATTAACCCACATAAATTGAATGACCACTTTGACCCAAATAAAAATGCAAAGTCCAATTAATATGTTTTCCAACAAAAATAATTTTTATTATTTAATATTATTATTATTTTTTTCCCGGGTATTACATCACCTACCCCTTAAAAGAATTCCGTCCCCAGAATTAAAAGAATGAATGTATCTAATTATCAAAAGATGTGGATACTCCGCTCGAATAGACTCTTTTATCTCCCAAGTAGCTTCCCGCTCCGAATGATTTTACCACAAGACTTTAACAAAAGAGATTATCTTCCTCAATTTTAATTTAATCAGTTATTTAATTATCTACTAAACGAATTTAATTTTCCAAACAAAACAAGGAAGAAAAGAGGGAAACAAAATCATTTACTTTTTTTTCCAATTTAAATACAATTGTATACAATAAAATTAATTAATATTTAATCAAAAAAAAATTTAGATTATTACAGAACCCCTATTCGAAAATGAACACTTCTTATTGAGAGTAGAGATGCAGAAAGAGCGACTTAATAAATAGTATGATCAGTTAGCAAGTCCTATTCAATCACCACACTTCTCCTTCCTAGCTGGGCTTGGAGATAGCCTAATGAAGGGGAAACTCTCTTTTCTTGGCCTGGAAAACGACTATCGTAAATGAATCTAATGTTCGTGAGTCGTAGGTTCACTTCACTCACTGGCTTATTATTGCTAGAAAACTCACTTTCACTGTGAGTACAGGCCTTTCGCACGGACTAAGACTTTCTTACTTTTCTAAGACAGGCGCTTGAGGAAGAGGCTAATCCAATAATAACTCAAGCTAGCTCTTGAAATCTTCTTTTCTTTTCCTAGCCAAACGAGCGAAGCATTTTAGTCAGGTCATGAAGGCCAAATCTTTCCCATCCAATTGGAAAAGTGTTCACTTGGCCGCTTTGTCCGCTTACTCTATCGCTTTCACGCTACTGTAATGGGCATGCTCTCAATCATTTGCATTGATTGGCACCTCACATGAGAGTTATGTGTACCAACCTTGCTACGTAAGAGAGACCCACATGCAAGCGATTACAGCTAGCCTCCTTTTCTGCCTTACCCTTACTGAGGTGAGGACCAGTAGCTAGGGAGGGACTGAGAGCTCTGGCCCCTTTCGAATTGGCTCCTCGATCGGATAGAAACTATGTTTTGGTCTGTAGACACCTCGGTCGTTGTTACATGGGAAGCTTCATCCTCTTCCTCCGAAAGTATGGAAACGGTAAACTGGGCTCCATGCACATGGCTTTAACGTATATTGAACATCAGATGTAAATTTTAGGGTTCTTCACGAATCGGCTCTGAAGTAGTACTCGATTTCAATTCCTGTGTTCAATACCGATTCTACGTTTAAGTCTCTGCTGACCTCTTTTGCTCAAAAATTTAGGCTAAGCATGTCCCCTACCCGTGTCAGTGTAGCAGCTGGCGTCAAATGGATGATGGTCATCTCTGCAGGAGCCGGAGATGTGGGTACCCAAAACTACCAAACGAGCTAGCCACTCATTCCCCAACAGCCTTGTTACGGAACTTCTCGGTGATGATACCGTCATCGGGGATCCTTTAGTGGTGAAAGCTTATCAGGAAAGAATGTCCGATTATACTGTCAACTCATACCAGGTCAGGCAGGGAAAGACTGAGACTACCGTGAACTCAGATGCTTGCTTGATGCTTTATATAATATTGGATTCTATCCCTCATCTCATTACGTAAGTTATAAGTAACGGCCATTTAATTTAGGCCAAAAATCAATTCTCGCTTCAAAAGGGACGCCCTTTTTGATGGAAAAAATGGACATATTACTTTGTTAATTTATGGCAATGTCATTTTTACCTGTGGTCTCAACCGGGAAGGATCTGTATAAACCAATTATACAATCATTCCCTCGACATTCTGGGCAATCCATCAAGTGCGCGGCTAAACCCTTCAATGGTACACGTTCAAATGCTAGAAAATTCATTTCTAATTGATAATGCTATTAATAAGTTCGATGCTATTGTTCCAATTATTCCTCTGATTGGATCATTTGCTAAAGCAAAATTTTGTAACGTATTGGGGCATCCTATTAGTAAGGCGGTTTGGACCGATTTATCAGATTCTGATATTATTGACTGATTTAGGCGTATATACAGAAATCTTTCTCATTATCATAGTGGAACCTCACAAAAAAAGAGTTTGTATCGAATAAAGTATATACTTCGACTTTCTTGTGCTAGAACTTTGGCTCGTAAACACAAAAGTACTGTATGTGCTTTTTTGAAAAGATTGGGCTTGGGATTATTGGAAGAATTCTTTACGGCGGAAGAACAAGTTCTTTACTTGACTTTTCCAAGAGCATATTCCGCTTCGCAGAGGTTATATAGAAGGCAGATTTGGTAGTTGGATATTATTTGTATCAATGATTTGGCCAATCATGAATGATTCGTTAGGAATCCGTGTAAATTAAATGGAAATTATCAATAATGAAGATAAATAATTAAGAGATAATGAAAAAAATCCCTTTTTTATATTCTGAAATGTTGATGTAGGATGTAGTAAGTATTGGGCTTCGGCACAGAAACGCACAGCGGAAATTAAAATTTTAAAGTAATTTCTGAAACCCTAAAATAGGATCCATGCGAAAAATTAATTAATTCAGAGGTTTAGAGAATATACCAGATATGAAAAAAAATGAGAATCTGAAACCGACTGCGCCTCGAATCTCCAACGCAATACAAACCGATTGCGCCTCTACGGTATCCACACGAACGCCGCACGAATCGTTGAACGATTCTGCAATAAGAAGGACTTGCGGTACTAGCCACCAAAAGGAATGGATTTTCTGAAACTATTTTCTCTCTAGTCTCTCTCTAAGAGCGGCTAGGGTTTTTCAATTATGATATATACCTAAGTAGCTGGTATATATCATATATATAGTAGTTAAAAGGAATTAATCAAATCAAAACCTAATTTCATAAAATCCGAATATATATATATATATATATATATATATATATATATATATATATATATATATATATATATATATATATATCTTAATTAAGTCTTACTTAATTAATATACATATATACAAATTATCCTTTTAATTTAAATTCGTGATTTAAATACTATTAATCATATTAATATATTTAAATCCTTAAAATTTAAATTAATTCCCTTTTAAATAACGTTCTATGTGTGTGACCCTATAGGTTACTATTACGTTGGCAATAATTTTAAAATCATATTATAAAATTATAAACAGTGAGCGGCATCTAGTAATGCATCACTACTACCCAAGTAATAATAAGATCGATGATTCGATGCAACCTTTTCGTGTCCAATATTTCAATGTAATTTAATCCTTTTAACCTTAATATCCTAGATTAAACTCGAGTCATGGAATGTGTCATACTCTTCATAATTTAATCTGAGTTTTCTTGATCAATGAGTAGACTATATGAAACAAATCACTATTTAAGCATGGCCATGCATTTCATAGTCCTACTCAATCAAGAGGCCTATGGATATCACCCATAATATATAGGATGATTAAATTCCATTTAGATCACTCATATTTCTCACACGATTAATGATGACCCAATAATCACCTTTATAGTCCACCCTATTAAAGGTGACATTTGATGATATCAAAGTACATAAATTCTCGTGTAGTAATATAGCGATTTCAGGTCGGAGGACCATTACATCATTGTCACTATGAGAATTGCTAATGACACTTCGCATAATGCTCCATATAAAATTCTCATGGTGAGTCTGTCCAGTACATCGTTCTCTAACATGTACCTATGCATTGACTTAATATCTCATATATCTATGACCAATGAGATTTGGTCATCAGTCAATTCACATACTAGTCTCAATGCATCATTGTTGTCCCATCAACAATGATACTCGACTAGGGACATTTATGAACACTGATACTAATGGTAATATATAATCTCATGTTCAAGTCACATACTTGAAACTATATAATTTGTATCACTATTCTAAGGAATTTTATTATGTTAACAATTATATTATGCAGTAAATAAAACCATAATAAAATCATATATTTATTCAATCAAATATAATATCAAAACGTTAAGAATTATATCAAATAATTGGCCTCTAGGGCATAAACTCTAACAGTTACTTCAATCAAGACTTTAGCGAAAAGGGCTAGTGGAAACCCTAAACCCTTTCTTTAATCGATGCCACTAGAGGCAGCAAGTAAATAATATTTAGAGGCGAGGCGTGATCTATGACCACCCTTCTCCCCACTACCAATCGTGACACGCGCACGTACTGTACTATTTCCCCAGCTAAAATCACTTCGACCAAGATGTGGGGTAACTTCAAGACCAAGACCAGAGGCGACTGCCAAGGAAGAGATTCTCTCTTCTTGAGCTTCCGATTTCATTCGTGACTAACCGAGATTGACTCAATGAAAGTCCCCAGCACAGATGACACCTATCCTATGTTTGTTGAATTTTCATTCAATTCAGCTTCCTGACGACTACAGAAAACTTTGATCCTAGAAAAGAAGTAGAATCCAGTAAGAGATGCTGACAACAATCATTTTCGGCGCTTTTTCTGCTTTTTGATAAAAAAAAATATACGGTATAAATGTAAATCTTTCACGACCTTTTAGTTGTTAATCTATCTTAACACGAATTCCATTCCATGGTGGGGCAGATAAGACTTTCAATATAAAAAGAGAATGTCTAAAGGAAATCTTCTTTCTTTATCTTATTAGCAGGCGTCGAGACAGAATCTTCAGAAGGCTTCCTCGCAGCTTCGTATTGATAGGGATTGCATAATCCGAAAGGGCTTCCTCAGTAGAATGCCCCTACTAGAGAGCCTCATAACTCGAGATCCTGGAAATGGAATGTGGTGTGGGCATTCAAAGAAGTTTCAAAAGCTCTTTTCGTTAGAGAAACTTGGTCATTGAATGAATGAAATCCCCACGATCAGCTTAGCTTGACCCTTACTTGATGGTAAGGAATAGGACAGTCTTTTGGAGTGGGTTGCTTGGGTACGACTGGGAAGAGATAGACTATTTGGGAAGCTGGTCCAGATCTATCAACACTCTCTCTTTTCTTCTTATTGCATTCCCTCGGCGATTGATAGCGTTAATAAGGGGGGTTCGCTTAATAAAAAAAATTGAGTTTCTTCAAGCTAACGAGAATGAGGCGAGTTCTTCCACGATTGGGATCACTCGTCGAAGCTATTCTAAGCCGTTGAAAGATAAAACTTCATACATGACTCACTAGCTAGGGCTTTCTCCGTCTTTGACAGGTGTAATCTCTTCACGAGCGGATAGGTAAGTGTAAGTAATGTTTACTTATATATAACTTGAAAAATCTCTTTCTGTAAAGTAAGAGTCAATAGTTGAAGTGAAGAAAGTCAGAAGAAAATAAAGCTAGGGTTGTTATATTGGTTGTTTTTTTCTTTTAGAGTTGAAGTTCGGATGTTTTTGTCCAAGCTCTTGGCCGAACGAGGTGCTGTCTTTCCCTCTTTCTCTTTTATGAGAAAAACAAAGGAGTTCATCTTGTACGAATATAGTGATTGAATCACTTTATTCGTACAGCAGCAAGGGTAGGTCCCCTAACGTCAAGCAATAGAAAGCCTCCACTTATGTTATGATATGAATGCGCGAAGATCAGATAAATGGAAAGCTTAGCTTCACGTGCAGGAAAGTCTCTTAGCTGGTCGTAAGGTTTTCGGACCCTTTATAGGTATAAGTGCCTATCAAAGGCTTTTAGATGCTTCAGCTTATGCCTTTTCTTCTCTTGCTGCCTATACCAGCCTCGCGGGTACCAATTTCCTCCGGCTTCGTGCGCCGCCCCCAGATTGATTGTCTACTCGTCTTTCTTTTATAAGGATGGATGGTGATGGAACGGAATTCAATCTAAAGGGAAGGGTTCTATTCAGGAGAAAGATATTAGATACTACTTAACAACTTCACCTTATTGCTGGGTGGGTTCTGAAACATCATTCTCATTGGCAGGGCAATCACATCAAAGGGTCAGGTTTTTAGTAGTTTAGGGTTGCCGAGAGCCCCTAGTATAGAACTTTTATCTGACTAGGAGCAGCTAAGCCCCAACCTATATTGCCATAGTCTATTTAACCCACCTGGAGAACGATATAGGGGGTAGGGAGGCCTACTTATTCCTATTGTTCTTCCAGCAGAAAGGGTGGGAATGGTCTTGCCGCAACCACGTGAAATCATCTTAATTCACGGGTGGCGTGCTAGAATAGCCTCACAAGGGGTTCATCTTTAGTAAGGAAGCAGAGCTTATCCGTTGAGATGGAGTAAGTATCCACTTACTCAAAAAAGGGGCATCCTAACCTAAGAAATGGCAGGAATAGGCAAACCATTCTCCGAAATGATAAAACATGGGGAAATGGCAGAAATAGGTTTAAAGTCCGGCAAAATAAAAGACCTCGCTGCCTTGGAGGCAGTGGCAGAGCATATACAATCAGGCAACTTCTCGAGCGCTCCCAAGAGGGTACATAAAAGGAAGGAAGAAGATGTCTCCTTAATATTGCAAGGGCAATCTGCGAATAAGAACAATAACCCACCTATACAGAAGCAAGGCAATCCTGCGTTCCAACCACCTGCAAACCCCCCGAAATCCTACGGCACCGAGAGTCGGGGAAAATAAGTGAAGAAGGATATTTACTCCCCTGGGGGACTCATTGGAAAATGTGTTGGCACTGTTGATTGCGCAAAAGAAAATCACTGAGCTCGCTCCACCAGTTGATCCTAAAGGAAGACAATATGATCCCAGTAAGAAGTGTGCTTATCATTCTAGAGCACCGGGGCATGATACTCAGGACTGTTGGACCTTAAAGCACAAGATTCAGAATATGATTGACAGTGGGGAAATTGTGGTGAAAGCACCGGAGCAGCCAAATGTTAATAACAACCCCTAACCTCAGCATAATGCAGAGGGAGTCAACATGATCGGTGCGGGAAGTCGAGAAAACCGTAAATACATGAGGAAATTGGGAGAAGCTCCCGCTATGATTGATCCTTCAATATGGGGGTACCCGGAGGAGAGATATATGGTGGAACAAAGCTTGGCCTCAATCAAGGTACAAGTGGACCAATTAGCGGAACTAATTGTATACCAGCATCAGGTGACCCGGCAGCTGATCGACCAAGTCTTAAGAGGGCAGATCAGCACCCCATCTCCTAAAGTTGTCCCAATTCTGAAAAGAGATAAGATTCGCCTCCAAGAACAGAGTAAATGGACCGAAAAGATGGAGAGGAAATCTAGATTTCACCTCCGACGGGAATAAATCCTGTGCATGTTGATCAGTAAGGGGAAGATCACGGAGTTCTTGCCATCCTTGGATCCTCGATCAAAATGTTTTGACCCCAGTAAAACATGCCTCTATCACTCAAGCGACCCTGGACATGCCACGGAGGAATGTTGGGCCCTGCGTCACTTACATCAGAATAGGATCGAATCCTGCGACCTGGAGTTGATGAATGAGGCTGAGATCTTCCCCGATGAAGAAATAATATACCCTCGAAGGGTGGGAAGTTCGGAAGAAATGGTGTCAGTTATCACTTGTGTAGAAGGCAACGTAAGTTATGCCCGTAGCCATCCGAGGATTATCCTATGAGGGACAGAGAACCCCAGTGGAAATAGCTACTCCAAAGCTGTTGATAGATACTTCGCTTGACGAGTAAGTAGAAAGACTTTCTGGATTCATCCACAATGGATGGTGCTTGCTTTAGGTTGATCTAATCCCGTAGTTCCGCAGGATTCATTGAGTTGACTTCCTTGTCGATCTCACTTTTTAATAAAAAAAAAATACGGTGTTTCAGTACAAAATACTTGAACACTTTATAAATATCTTAAGCATTATTCCTTAATTAGCGTTCTGTGAACCCAAGGACTCTTGATTTTACTATTAAAAGGAAAGATTCATATTCATACTCGCCCGGCCGGAAGGAGTCGCTTCGCTCTGGGGACAACTCTTAGCTCGAACTTGTTCTCCAGGAGATGCTTCACCGACCTCTCCAGTTTGGTCGAAGCGCTTTTTTGGGTTTTTCGACTCGGCAAGGTATCCTTTTCCCAACGCTTTAGCTCTCATCTAGCTAGTAGTAAGGCTCTTAGGGTTTTTCTCCGAATGAGCTCTTGCTATTTCCCTTTCTTACTTCTTTCCTATGGGACCATTAAACAAGAAGCCCTTTCCAGCTTCACCAAAATCAGATTCTTGTATCTATGTTACAGAGCTAAACTAATAGCCTGCGGAGAATGCCTCCGGAATTGACAGGAGACCCCCAGTCTTTCTGAAAATAAAATGGGTTCCGAAAGGGGATCAAATCGTTTTCATTAATTCAACTGCTTGAGATACACGGATTTCAAGCGTAATACTTTTTCGCAGCATCTGAGTTTACGGGGTTGGGTAGTTCATCTCCATCCATGTTGGTAAAAATAAGGGCACCCCCTGAAAAGGCTTTCTTAACGACGTACGGGCCTTCATAATTCGGGGTCCACTTTCCACGAGTTCTGAATAGGGCAAATCTTTTTCAACACCAAATCCCCTTCCTTGAAATGGCGAGGGCGAAATTTCTTATCAGATGCCCCATCAACCTTCTCTGATAGAGTTGTCCTAGACAAAGTGCCATCAACCTTTTTTTATAAAATGCAGTTTAACTGATCGAGCCTGAACCCACTTAGCTTCTTGCAACTCTGCTACCATTAAGACTCGGAGGGAGGGTATTTCGACCTCAACGGGTAGAACTGCCTCCAAGCTTCTTCCTTGGCAACCGCAGGGGAGATTTGAACAAGAGCAGCTCCCATTCCGACCTTTGCTAGTTATTTTTTTTTTTTGCTAAATTTAGACTGAATTAAAATAAAAAATAGCTACAAAGTTCACGGGTCAAACCCCAAGAAGTATACCCTAGCCATCATAGGACATACCATATGATGGCTATAGTAAACCAAAGCTAGCCACTCGCATACAAGGATTCAACAAGAAAAAAGCAACAACCAAAGACAACCAACAATTGGTATGGAAACAATTTAAAACAACTGCAAACTGCAACACACAGTCCATAGCACATAGCAGTAGAGCATAGAGTAGCATTGCATATAGCAGCAGTTAGCACATGGCAAAAGGCAGTAGGTTGAAAGCCGAACTGCTACCAAGAAAGAGCCCCCCATCAGACAAAATGCAGAAACCTATCAAGCAAACCAACCCAGGTCTATCAAGCTGCCTGGGAACATTACAACCAGTGCAGCTGCCGAGAAAACCAGGGCAGCTGCCAAGAGACACAACATATGATGCCGATAAAACCAGCAACCCGGCCATAAAAACCAAATCAGTAACTGTCAAGACCTCACCACACACAGACCTCACACACAGAACCCACGCTGCACCCAGCTGGCTAGACTCTTCCGTAATAGTTAGCCCAAACCAAACATAACGGGAAAAGAATCATGCCAGTCAGCCCAAAGCTAGCAACAGCTGAGAAGCCAGCTGTGAGAAGCTAGCAGTGGAACCCAACCAATGGATATGAGCCCAGCACCAGCCCAAAACAGATATTTTTTTTGCTAAATTTGTTTGTATATATAGGACCAAAAACAATGGCTAAGGGGCATATCCTAGAATATAGTAGCATCATCTAAGATGTAGATGATGATATGATACAAGGAAGAGAACCCAACATAACAAGTTGAACTAACAACCCAATACAGAAATGATTACAAAATGGAGCCTTGATGAAAGTACAGATATAGCCTCCCACCTTTCTTCACACACTCATACCATGCACATGCACATGCATACCATAACTTGGACACAACCACCATCTCACCCGAAACCATGCTCGACCGCAGCCCAAAACTTGTACCATGCTTGCCCGAAGCCTCATGCTCGCCCGAGCATACCTCATAGTCGCTCGGCTGAAGCCCAAAACTTGCACCATGTTTGCCCGAAGCCTCATGCCTCATGCTCGCCCGAAGCCTGATAGTCGCTCGGCCGAAGCCCAAAATAGATATTTTCATAAGATTGTCCCAAAACACGATGCATAATAAGGCACAACATAATAGCAGCCCGGCTACAGCAGAACCAGCCCAATCGCAGCAGCACGAAATCAGCACAACAACACCAGCAAGCAGTCACATCTGCCGAGTACATAGACTATCCATAATCAAAGCAGCGAGGGCCAAGAGATTTCATCCAGCGGTATCCAGCCCCAGGGCAAAAAGGCAAAGAATGAAGCAGTTGACCAGACCATCTGGCCCAACACCATGCCAGACCAGCAAAACCCAGCACTAGACCATAAAAACCCAGCAACCAGCTCTTCTGAGGCACCCAAACTAAACTGCCATATTGCAACCAAAACACATCCAGGCACAAAGCATCAAATAAACCCAGAAGCTGCCGAGATACAGAGAAACAGGAGCAGGGAAGCTAAGTCCAAACCAACACCAACTGCGAAAACATTTTGCAAACAAATCAGAAAGAAACCAAACCAGACCATCTGGCCCAAACCCATACCAGACTAGCAAAGCCCATCATTAGACTAGGAATATCAGCAATCCGAGAAAGTTAAACATTTGTTAAAATTAACTGTCGAAACCCAGATCTATTCTTTAATTAATGGAATTTCGAGTTTGTGTGAAGTTTGCATTTAAGCATATGGAGAATATCAGCAACAAGGCTACGAACCGGGCAAGATTTATTACTAAAGACCCTTGCATTACGTTCATTCCAAATACGGTATACAACAGCCCCAAACCCCAGGTGAAGCAAGCTATGATGATTACGATTATAGTAATGGATTAGATATTCTGTTAAAGAACTCCAACTCCTACTAAAACCCCTCCACCCACAATGTCTAAGGACAGAAAGAAGAACTCTAAACGAGTAATCACACTGAAAGAACATGAGATCAAATGTTTTCGCCTGAGTAGAACATAGCACACAAGTAGGATTTACTTGCATCCCAAAATTGAGCAGCTTGTCCATAGTACGCAACCCTCGATGAAAAGCTAACGATAGAATGAACGAGTATCTTGGGACCATAACCTTCTTCCACACTAACTTATCCTAGATAACAACAACACCCACCTGCCGAATAGATCACCAGAAAGTAGAGGCTTTTACCTCCAAGGATTTAGTGTCTTCCCATCAAATTTCATCAGTTCGAGAAGAGTCACAGTGCCTAAGAAGGTCAAAAGAATCTTTGAAGACAATAAAGTCATTATGATTTGAGGACGGTAAGAGCCAAAAGGACTCTCTAATGATATCACTCACAATTGCATTTGGGTTTAATCCAGAGTTGATTATCAAAGTAGAGTGTGGGCTAGAAGCCAAAGGAATCATAATAATCCAGGGATCAAACCATAAGCTAGTAGACTTCCCATTTCCAATAAGAAACCGAATATATTTAATTGAAAGTGGTCTTAATTGTAGGACTTTTCTCCAAATCCACGAACAGTCATTTGGAATCTTCAGACACCAAAGGTTTTTTTTGTTTATATGGTATTCTTTAACCCAAGAAGCACACAGAGATGTGGAATTGGGATCCACCACCCTCCACAGCTGGAGTAAAAGCAAAGCCGAGTTCCAGTCCTCCAATTATTTAATAGCGAGACCTCCCTCAGAGTAGGGGAGAGCTATTTTATGCCAAGCAACTTTGACGCCAGTCTTTAACATAGAGGAGCCCTTCCATAAGAACCTTTGCATAGTAGACTTTAGATCTTTAAGCACAACCGCTAGAAGAATGAAGTGTGCAGACCAGTACGATTGAATAGCAAAGGCAACCGATTTAATCAGTTGCAATCTCCCAGCATAACATGATGTGATTCTTGCTTTAACCTTTTCTAGCAGCAGAATGTAATCAGCAAGACTAAGCTTTGAGGTAATCAAAGGTACCCCAAGAAATTTAGCAGGAAAGGTACCCATTTGAAACCCCAATCTAGAGATAATAGCCTTTGTAAGATTAGGAGAAACATTGGATAGAAAGCACATGCTCTTTGAACCATTGGTGTGAAAACCCGATACAGAAGAAAAATAATCAAGGCTTGATTTTAGAACCATTATCGAATCAATGTCACCATGATAGAAAAGTAACAAATCATTCGCAAAGCAAAGATGAGACAATGAGAGCGTCTTTGTTTTCCAATGATGTTTGAAGACCGGTGACCTTGTATCCTTTGCTAGAATAATAGAGAGCACTTCCATAGCAATAACAAAAAGATAAGGAGATAGGGGATCCCCTTGACGAAGACCTTTTGCCCCTTTAAAATAACCACAGAGAGAGCCATTCACCCTAACAGAGAAAAAAGGGGAAAAAAATACAAGCCTTTATCCAGTAAATAAATTTTTGGGAAAATTTGAAAAGATTGAGAGCATTAAGCATGAAATCCCAAGATACAGAATCAAAGGCTTTCTGAATATCAATTTTCAAAGCACACCTAGGTTTACCATAAGCTCTATGATAGTTTCTGAATAACTCTTGTGCCAGCAATATATTATCACCAATCCTCCTTCCCGGAACGAAAGCTGACTGGTTAGAGGAGATAATAGAAGGGAGAATACCTTTCAACCTAACAGCAATAATCTTAGAGATGCATTTGTAAGTTGTGTTACAACAAGAGATAGGCCGATAATCACTCATAGAAGAAGGATTAGGATCCTTTGGGATTAGAGCAATAGCAGTGGCATTTGTACCCCTAAGAAGACACCCCTAAGTGAAAAAGGATTGAATAGCCTGAGTAAAATCTCTACCAACAATGTCCCATGCAAGAATGAAGAAGTTAACATTAAATCCATCAGGACCAGGACTTTTGTTTTTCTTCATGGACTTCAAGGTCTTCAAAATTTCAAGATAAAAAATATCTTTCTCAATCAACGAGGCTTGATCGGTAGAGACAACCTTTGAAGCAAAGGGGGCAAGATCAGGGAATGAGAAGTCCCCCACCCTAGAAGAAGAACCTAACAAAGAACGGAAGTGTTCTACAGCAATAATTTGAATATCCTTCTGCTCAGTACAGAGAACCCCATCCTTGTTTTCAATAGCAAGGATTTTATTTTGATTCCAACGATTCTTGATTTGATTGTAGAAATAACCCTAGTTTTTATCCCCATCCTTTAACCATTGAATTCTAGACTTTTTCTTTAAGAAATTTTCTTCACAGCTAAGAGCATGCCAGAGGTTCTCAATATGATGCCTTTGAGCCATTAGGAGAGAGAGATCAGTAGGGTTTGAAGAAACCGCATTCAGAGAGCCATAAAGAATGTCTCTAGCCTTTTCCACATTGGACGTAAGATTTCCATTTTCCTTATTCAGAGTGGAAAGAGCTCGTTTAACCGATCTAAGCTTACCAGCTAGAGCCTGAAGGGGATCCCTAGGAACATAGATATTCCAAGCAGATTGAAGAATCTCATGAAAGTTTGCAAGCTCACCTAAGAAGTTATAGAATTGAAATGGTTTAGGAATTCTAGGCAGCAACAAACCAGTTTGAACAACTACCGGACAATGATCTGAGAGATCCCGAGGAGAGAACTTAACTTGAGAATCATGAAATTTTTGAAGCCAATCACAATTTACCAAGACCCTATCCAGCTTTTTAAATTGTGATTTCGTGTCACTAGAATTCCACCAAGTGAGCAAGGGGCCAATTTCACGGAGATCTGAAAGAAGCAAATCAGTAGAATAATCCAAAAAATCCTGCATACCCCCGGTCTAGGATACATCCCCTCCCAAAATTTTAGAAACAGATAAAACTTCATTAAATTCTCCAAGAATACACCAAGGTAAGTTCACAGAAAGACTTAAAAATCGAAGGTCTTTCCAAAGCTCCTTCCTCTCAGAAGCAGTATTAAACCCATAGACAAAAGTAACAAAATTGAATAGAGGAAGCAACAGAAATAACTGAGCAATGCATATACTGAGAAGAGCTAAAAATAATATTAATTGTCCAAAGAGACGGATCCCATCCAACCCAAATTCGCCCATTCACATGATAATCATAGTTAAACTTCCAAGTCCATTTTACTACAGATGGCTTTGGAAATAGGAATGGATTTGGGGAATTTGACTCTAGTTTTAACTAGGCCAACAAAAGATATTCTATGCTTACACAAAAGAGCAAGGACATTATCTTGCTTTGATTTCATATTTACACCCTAATATTCATAGAGCAAAAAATTACCATAAAACTATAAAAATTAAGTTGGGGAAGATCTCCCCCCGCCTTTAATCTTTTTCTTAGAGGATTGACCAGGTTCCAAAATAGCACGAGCTTTTGCTTTTAGATCACATCCAGCCTTTTCATAAATCATCTTTAGCTTACCTACTAGAGGATTCGGTGAAGGAATACAATCAGAGACAGAAAAACCCTCCAACAGCCCATCGGCAGCAGCAATAGGAAAAAAGGAATTTGGGTCACCTATATCATGAAGGGGAACATGTTGTTACGGGCCTTTTTCTACTAGAGTCCAGCTTGCATAAGTTTCAGCAGAGGTTGCAGCAGAGGCAACAACAACTTTTGGGATACCAGGAGTAGCCAAAGAAGGATCAGAGGCAACAGCAGAAGTACAGCCAGTAGATTTAGGTAGCCATTGGTAGTTTGTTTTTGGGCAACGAAGAAGAGAATGACCAAAAGTTTTACAGTGTGAGCATGTTTGGGGTCTATTTTGATACTCCACTTTAACAGTAACAACCTTCTTCGACCTGGGGTGAGCCGTAGACCCGGACATCCTGGGATCGAGTCCCGCCTGCCTCAAGTGTGAGAATTCTTTAATTCGTGTGGCCACGGTACCCCTGGCGCAAGTCGGGTAGCAAACCGCTCTGGTACCGGGTTCGGGGGATTAGTCGACCCGCGGGTCGAAAACCCACGGTAACAAAAAAAAAAAAAAAAAAAAAAAAAAAAAAAAAAAAGTAACAACCTTCTCCGAGTTTGTTTCCTCATCAAGAACAACCACATCAAGCGAGCTAGGGAGATTCGAGGAAGGGGATATCTCAACACAGATCCTAGCAAAATTCATAGGCTCTAGTTTTTAAGTGATCTTATCTACCAGAAGCGGTACTCCAACCCCACTGGCAAGATAGCTAAGACCGACAGCAGTCCAATAAGACAATGGGATGTTGAAAAACTTAACCCAGATAGGAGCTTTTGTACAAGTGTCTAATTTTAAATCCATTCCTTCTTTCCATTGTTTAAGATGCAATTGTTTATTCAAGATATACCAGGGGCCCAAAGCCAGAACATTTTCTCGATCTTCAGTTTTTGCAAATTTAAAGATGAAATAACCACCCTCTTGAAAAAACACATTCTGCAATCCAAATTTATCCCAATGTTTGTGCACATTTTCTTCCACTAGCTTAAACGGTAGTTTGGAATGTAAAAACCCTTCCATAAGACAAGAGTTCCACAAATTATTACCTTGAACAAGGATCTCAGAAGGATGTCTATTCAGGATAGACCCATCCTCTGTTGAAGGAGGGGAGGGGGGAAAGAAGGCTTTAGAGAGGGAGGAGTAGAAGACACCATCTTACTCCAGGATTTCATCCCTTGAACGCCCCCAGCACCTGGAGCCACTAAGCAAGCTAACCCCAAGGATGAGCCCGAACATTCCACTTCTTCTAAGGCAGTCCCATCAGTTGCCGAGGATGATTTAAGCTATTTATCATTAGGAACTGATAGACTCCACGGCACGCTTGCGTGAGGTGGTCGCCGCCCCGATCGTTTCTAGCACAGTTGTTGGGTGAATTGCTTGCAACACCTTAACCCCTCACATATATGTAGACGGTAATCTTGGCACAATTGCTCGCGTTTGAAATTCTGCGTTGAATGGACACGAACGACACCTTGACCGCTCGCTTATATTGAAGCGGTAATCTCAGAACAATCGACGATTGATGCGGTAGAAGACGCCACACACAACTATGAATTGTTGTATGATAAGTCAAATTGAATCTCAAAGAAATAACTAAGAAAAATACTTAGGAATTCTTTAAAGAGCCAAAAGAAGAGAATAACCTCAAAAATATATTTAATGATGAATAATGTATATATCAACTTGAACCTCTATTTATACTACTCAAAACAATCCAAATCTTAATAGGAATTTATAAAGTATAACCCTAATTTCTATAAGAAAATAGAAATTAAATTGGAAAAGAAATTCTAATTAAAAAGAAATCCTAATTAGAATAGAATTTAGAATTAATTCTAGATCACAAAATTCTCTGATCCACGTGCTAACTATTTTCCAAGCCGCGTTAGGAAAATCTCTTCCGCGTGATTGAGCTGCTAAATCAAATATTGAGCTCCTAGATTGAAATCAAATTCCCACGTGACTTGTATCACAGAGTAATGGCTAGTGACACGCTTTCCAAGGCCAGCTGATACTTGCCAAAATCATCTTACATAAAGTCTGTTGACAAAAAAATAAAAAGCTCCATACGGTTGCATGCATGTAATATATGTGGACTTTTCTTGCGGACTTTGCTAAGAAAATTAAAATTGGTCTTGTATTAAATTGACCCAAATTTGTGTCTCATGCTCTTTAGCCTCCTTTTTAAATTTTCTTGCGTTAGTTTCAGCCCAAACATCTTGGATCAATCCATTGAGACCTTGCTTGAATCTATTTGTTCTAGCCTTGCTTGACCCCCACGTCCCTTTAGTCTTGTTTGAATCCATGCATGCCATGTCCTCATCATTGCTCTCCTCTAGAAAAGGATTTGTCTTCAAATCGTCACCTACATCAAACGGACTTAGATCAGTAACGTTAAATGTGGCACTAACATTATACTCACCTGGAAAATCCAATTTATAGGCATTGTCATTGATACGCTCGAGAACTTGAAATGGATCATCTCCCCTCAGAAGCAATTTCGAGCGTCTTTGAACGGGGAATCTTTCTTTCCGCATATGTAACCACACCCAATCTCCGGGCTCAAAGATCACTTGATGTCGTCCCTTGTTCGCGTGCTTAATGTATTGTTCCGTCCTCCGTTCAATGTTTAGCCTGGCTCTTTCATGAATCTGCTTAATAAGATCAGCCTTTTTCGTTCCATCCATGTTAGAATATTCAAAAAACAGGTAACAGTGATAAATCCAACGGTGTCAAAGGATTAAAACCATATTCAATTTCAAATGGAGAAAAATTAGTAGCAGAATGAACAGAACGGTTATGTGCAAACTCAACATGTGGTATACATTCTTCCCATTGCTTGATATTCTTTTTAATTATAGCCCGTAATAATGCCGACAAAGTCCTATTTAATACTTCAGTTTGACCGTCAGTTTGTGGATGACAAGTAGTAGAAAATAATAATTTAGTACCCAATTTACCTCACAAGGTCTTCCAAAAATAACTTAAGAACTTTGTATCTCTATCAGAAACAATAGTTTTTGGCATACCATGCAAACACACAATCTCCCTAAAGAACAAGTCAGCAACATGAGATGCATCATCAGTTTTATGACATGGAATAAAATGTGCCATTTTTGAAAATCTATCTACGACCACAAATATCGAATCATAACCATGCTTAGATCTAGGTAAACCCAACACAAAGTCCATAGAAAGATCAATCCAAGGTTCATTAGGAATAGGCAATGGTGTATACAATCCATGGGGTTGAACACGAGATTTAGCCTGGCGACAAGTAATACATCTATCACATATTCTTTCCACATCTCGTTTCATATGAGGCCAATAAAAATGTTCTTTTAAAATAGCAAAAGTTTGTCAATACCAAAATGTCCCATTAAACCGCCCCATGTGATTCCCTAACCAACAACTCACGCAAAGAACATGCAGGAATACATAGTTTATTTTCTCGAAACAAGAATCCATCAATTCTAAAGTATTTACCCACAGCATTCTTTTCACAAGTTTTAAACTCTTCACCGAAATCAAGGTCATTATCATATAACTCTTTAATTCGTTCAAACCCAAGCAATTTCGTATCAGGAGTATTTAACAAAACATACCTGCGAGACAAAGCATCTGCAACGACGTTCTCCTTACCTTGCTTATATCAAATAACATATGGAAATGTCTAGATAAATTCCATCCATCGTGCATGTCTTTTGTTCGACTTCTGTTGACCCTTCAAATATTTCAACGATTCATGATCTGTGTGGATCACAAACTCCTTAGGCCACAAGTAATGTTGCCATGTCTCCAAAGCTCTAACCAAAGCGTACATCTCTTTGTCATATGTAGGATAGTTCAAAGCTGCCCCACTCAACTTTTAACTAAAATACGTCACTGGTTTCCCTTCTTGCATCAACACAGCTCCAATCCCTAAACCTGAAGCATCACACTCAATCTCAAAAGTTTTAGCAAAGTTAGGCAAAATAAGTAAAGGAGCATTTGTCAATTTATCCTTAATCAAATTAAATGCTTTTTCCTGTTCATCACCCCACTTAAAGCCCACACTTTTCTTGATGACCTCAGTTAATGGTGTTGTAATCTCACGGAAATTCCGAATAAAACGTTGGTAGAAACTTCCGAGTCCATGAAAGCTTCGTACTTGACTCACATTGGTTGGACTCGGCTAATCCCGGATCGCACATATTTTCTCCTCATCAACTTGGACTCCCTGTGAACTCACAACAAAGCCAAGAAAAACAATTCTATCAGAACAAAACGTGCATTTCTCCATGTTAGCAAATAACTTTTCTTTCCTAAGTACATCTAAAACAGATTTTAAATGCAATGCATGATCTTCGAAGTTTTTGCTATAAATCAAGATATCGTCAAAATAAACTACGACAAATTTTCCAATGAATGGACGCAAAACATGGTTCATTAATCTCACGAAAGTGCTCGGTGCATTAGTTAAACCAAAAGGTAATACTAACCATTCATAAAGACCGTATTTAGTTTTTAACGCTATTTTCCATTCATCACCCTCTTGCATTCTAATTTGATGATAACCACTTTTTAAATCAATTTTTGAAAATATACAAGACCCTTGTAATTCATCTAACATGTCATCTAAACGAGGAATGGGATGTCGATATTTTATCGTAATGTTATTTACTGCTCGACAATCGATGCACATCCTCCATTTTCCATCCTTTTTCGGCACTAGGATCACCGGAACTGCACATGGGCTAATACTTTCTCTCACGAATCCTTTCTCCATCAGCTCGTCAACTTGCCTTTGTAACTCCTTCGTCTCCTCGAGATTACTCCGATAAGCTGGACGGTTTGGAATCATCGTACCGGGAACAAAATCAATTTGATGCTCAATTCCCCGAATAGGTGGTAGTGCATGAGAAAGCTCCTCGGGAAATACATCTTTGAATTCCTGTAAGAGAGATGAAACAACACTAGGCAAAGAATCATTAGTGCTAGTATTCAAAAGCGCTTCTTTATACCGAAGTAAAATCATAGGCTGTTTAGAAATCAAAGCTCTTCCCACATCACTCTTTTTTGCTAGTATATTTGTTTTTTCTCTTCTTTCTTTTTCTCGCTTTCTTTTTCTCTCTTTTTTTCTTCTTGATTTTTCTTTTCTTCACTCTCTTTTCTTTGTACATAATTTTTCTGCAAATGAATTTGATCTTCATGTACTTGTTGTGGTGACAAAGGACGCAAAGAGATCTTCTTCTTGTCGTGAATGAATGAATATACGTTGGTAAACCCGTCATGTTGAACCCTCGTATCAAACTGCCATGGTCTACCCAACAATATATGTCCTGTCCGCATGGGCATCACATCACACAATACCTCATAATATACCGACCAATAGCAAATGGAACTAACACTTGTTTGGTTACTTTAATGTCTGCATTATCATTGAGCCACTGCAAACGATATGGCTGCGGATGATTGGTAGTAGGTAACCCCAATTTCTCCACCATCGTAGTGCTTGCCACATTTGTACAGCTGCCTCCATCAATAACTACGCAACAAATTTTCCCATTCACAAAACATCGAGTATGAAATAGATTTTCCCGCTGGTCACTGCTCTCCTCCTTAACCTGTGTACTAAGTGCTCTTCTTGTAACTGGAATTTCAATTCAGCCGTTGAGGGTTGTTCCTCATAAGTTCCTTTATCCTTCGACATATTTCCTGCAAAATAAGGGTTAGTAGAAATCAATTTCCTCACCACTCCCTTACGTGTTTTCGCTCAAATCAATGGTTCACTCGTGTATACTCTCAATAAATTGGATTTTACCCTCGATTAATCTCACCACTAAGCCTTTTACCTCAAATATTCTCTCTAACTGGTTCTTATTGAATTCCCTAGCAAAATTCTTGGTTTTACTAATCAATTCAAAATTACTTATCACTAAACAAAATTATAGATGGTAATGACTATCAAAATATAACAAAATCACCGATCGATTGTCTTGTACTCATCTTGTATGCCTCAGATTTGTAATTTGTAGCTCCATTTCAGAATTGAGGATGACGAAACGGTATGAAATCTTCGTTGGAATTTGATGGTTTGATGGTGTGCTATAAGTTTGGTTAGCACAATGAAAATAGAATATGAATTTTTTTTCTTTTTTCTTTTTTTTCTTTTTCCCTTTTTTTTTGCAATATATATTTCGACAAAAAATTAAACATAAGTAACTTGCTAGAAAGGCTTAGCTTTGATACCAAATGATAGACTCCACGGCACGCTTGCGTGAGGTGGTCGCCGCCCCGAT
Organism: Panax japonicus; assembly: GCA_020205505.1. Lineage (NCBI taxonomy): Eukaryota > Viridiplantae > Streptophyta > Magnoliopsida > Apiales > Araliaceae > Panax > Panax japonicus. The sequence goes on along the minus strand of CM035097.1, from coordinate 38,718,780 downwards.
CGTTTCTAGCACAGTTGTTGGGTGAATTGCTTGCAACACCTTAACCCCTCGCCTATATGTAGACGGTAATCTTGGCACAATTGCTCGCGTTCGGAATTCTGCCTTGAATGGACACCAACGACACCTTGACCCCTCGCTTATATTGAAGCGGTAATCTCAGTACAATCGACGATTGATGCGGTAGAAGACGCCACACACAACTATGAATTGTTGTATGATAAGTCAAATTGAATCTCAAAGAAATAACTAAGAAAAATACTTAGGAATTCTTCAAAGAGCTAAAAGAAGAGTATAACCTCAAAAATATATTTAATAATGAATAATATATATCAACTTGAACCTCTGTTTATACTACTCAAAACAATCCAAATCTTAATAGGAATTTATAAACTATAACCCTAATTTCTATAAGGAAGTAGAAATTAAATTGGAAAAGAAATTCTAATTAAAAAGAAATCCTAATTAGAATAGAATTTAGAATTAATTCTAGATCACAAAATTCTCTGATCCACGTGCTAACTATTTTCCAAGCCGCGTTAGGAAAATCTCTTCCGCGTGATTGAGCTGTTAAATCAAATATTGACCTCCTAGATTGAAATCAAATTCCCACGTTACTTGTATCATGGAGTAATGGCTAGTGACATGCTTTCCAAGGCCATCTGATACTTGTCAAAATCATCTTGCATAAAGTCTGTTGACAAAAAAATAAAAAGCTCCATACGGTTGCATGCATGTAATATATGTGGACTTTTCTTGTAGTCTTTTTTTGTGGACTTTGCTAAGAAAATTAAGATTAGGCTTGTATTAAATTGACCCAAATTTCTGTCTCATGCACTTTAGCCTCCTTTTTAATTTTTTTTGCGTTAGTTTCAGCCCAAACATCTTGGATCAATCCATTGAGACCTTGCTTGAATCTCTTTGTTCTACCCTTGCTTGACCCCCACGTCCCTTTAGTCTTGTTTGAATCCACGCATGCCATGTCCTCATTAGGAACCAAGCCCAGAACCTTCAAATTAGGCAGAGAAGGGTTTATACAACCTTTATTAGATCGGCCATGATTCAATCCCTCGACCAAATTCAGTTTGAGGACATCTCCACACGAACCCAAAACAAGAGGGGACAACACTGCCAAAGATGGCTTCAGAGGACTTTCCATAAATATGTCATGGTCATTAATAGAACGAATAGATTTCCCCTTGTTGGAGTAATCATTTACATTGCTCATAGAGAACCCCTTCGCTTTGATGAAATCCAAAAGCAACAAACATTTTCTGCGCTCAACGACCGCTTCAAGATTACCTTGCTGAGACAAGGCCTGCGCAGCTTTGAAAATTTCCTTTATAGTAGTGCCATCCTGTAACCCTAGACTGTCATCAGCTAGACTATTAGCATCAAAGTCTTCAGAACAATCAAACACAATAGTAGTAGCAATAGTTGGGACAGCAAAGGACCAGCCATTGCATCTTCGTCAACAACTGGCGAGTTAGGTCTAGAAACCCCAAATTCGGCTAATAGATCTCAAGAGGGGCTACTGATGGAATTTTTGGCCGAAAGATGAGAGAAACTAACCATAGTGAAGAGGAGAGAAATGGAATCGAATAAGAGAAATGACTCAAAGTCAAAATCAAAATCGAAAAGAAGAGAGAAGGTAGAGCGAAATCAGGAGAGAAGCTACATTTCGCTCAGAGTTCGGTTCTGAAACCCCAGTAGAGTTTTCTACCTTTGCTACTTCTACCGGGTATGCACTTCTCAATGTTGCAGTTGATGAAAGAAGTTCTCTTCCAGGTAGTCACTCCTCCCTCTCCTCTAAGTGGACCACCCTAAAGACCACTTCGTTGATAAATGGTCTATGTATAGAAAAGAAGATGGAAGGGTAGCTCTCTCAATTTGAGGGCGAAGGTCTCTCGAGCCTTGCAGTCCCGATGAAGGAGAACCAGATCTCGCTTCGGGTCACCCTTTCAGGACCAGGAGCTTTGATTTCGAAACACTCACCCTTGCAGGTCCTCCGCTTAGCCATCTCCTTTCTTTGGTCTCGATGTCCAAACCACCAGACTGGAATTCAATTCAAAAACTGCTCAAGCTTCGATTGCTGTCGAAACTAATTCAAATGACTGGAATTTCCTGCTTATGTACTTACGTACCTTCCTTTCGGGCAGGGTGGAAAGCTTTCTATAGCGATTGCGGTTTGATTATATAAGGACAGTAGGCCAATGGTGCCCGGTACCATCCGAGGGTGGGCTGGAACTTGAAAAGCTAAAGGACTCACGTGCCGGTGACTTCATTACTTGTATAACTCCTTCCGCATGCAGGTTCCTTTGATGATGGCTTGATTTCCCGATTTCAAAAACGAAGAGACAATATCACCGGCTTTGCATCACCAGGAGAGTTGGCTGGTCATTTGTCTATGATCATTAACTCCTCCGGTAATTGGATCTCCTGGGACAAAGAAGCGGATATGGAAAAAGGGACGTTCAACTCTAGTTGACATTCTCAAGATTCGAACCCGTACGAAACGAAGGCTGTGAAAGTGGCGGAAAACAATGGGTCTTCGCTATTGGCAATTATGTTAAACAATGCATACTCAGACCCTCCCCTGATTGGTCTATGTCCATCTCACGGCGAATACCGCAGGATGGTACGTATGATCTGGGCCTTTACGCAAGCAAGTTAGAGGGTAATCCATCAGGCGAAGTACACTTTATCAATCCATATCATATTGTCATCCTGTGATAAGACCTGTGAGATATGTATTGACAGTTACCAACTATCCGGTTGGAGTTATCTTTCCTGGGGTCAGAACCTTTGAGCTAGTTATTGAGTCACGTCTTGAGTTCCCCCACTCCCTTTTTGCTAACAGCAGGGTATAGAAGAGGTAAAAAGCGTCACACCCTCTAGAGAGGTACGGAGTTACTCGACTTACTTATATAGAATAGGGACATGGACTAGGTTCCATCTCGAAAATAGGTTTTATCCCTGGTGCAGGCCTCTTTCCTTATAGTCAAACAGTAAAAAAGATAGCTGGAGTAAAGAGAGAATCTCCTGCTTCTATGAAAGTAGCTTATATTAAATATCTCCTGCATTTCGACTTTTAGGCGGTCTTCCTTTATCCTTTAGCCCTGCTACCCCCAAGTAAGTCAGACCCTTTGGAAGGCCTTTTTTCTAAGCCTGTACCGAATTTCCTTCTCGAACCAACCGTCGCCTCAGCGGTAGGGAGCTCCATGTATGCCATGGTGTGTACAAGACTGGATATTGCACATGCAGTTGGTGTGGTAAGCAGGTCTCTTCTAAATCCAGGTAAACAACATTGGGAAGAATCGTACCTAATAGGCACATCAAAAGTGTGTTTGAGGGAAGGCATTGCCTACGCTAAAAGGCTTCACAAATGCAGATATGGCAGGTGATCATGACCGGATAAAATCTACATCCGGATATCTATTAACTTTTCATGGAGACAATCTAAGTTGCAAAAGTGTGTTGTGTTGTCGACCATAGAGGCAGAATCTATTTCTGCTACTGAAGCTTGCAAGGAGATGTTATGGTTGAAAATCTTCCTCAAAAACTTGGGTTTGAAGCAAAAAAGTATGTGGTCAAGTGTCACCGCTAAGAAGGTCTACAATAACGAATTGTAGTAGACCACACTGGAAAGGTATGGAATGTGACAAATAAACAATAGCATAACAGCCGAAATCAATCAATTTCCCATTTTAATTTACCCGCATTACAGAAAGGCGGCTTAAGTAAAGAACGTGGATCTGGTGTATCACACCCTTATTGAATGTTAATGTGGACATGTCAGAAACGGCGTACCAGCAACAAGCAGCTCAACGGATCAAAAAGGAAACCATCTCCGCCTAATGTATATAGGACAGTAGGTACATGTGGTTCGTCGGATACCGTCCACACTGCACTCTCAAAGAAAGAACTACTGCATTGAAGATCCAACCCTGCACGCGACCAAAGTCATCGATAGCCAATAACGGACTGAGCCTCGCCCCAAACGAGGTATGATGCAAGCGCAGGTATCTCGTAGATCGGTTAGGGCATCAAACTACTTCTTACCCGCAATGTCATTGAGTTCTTACTAAGTTTTCATTAGGTGTAGGTAGTAAGACAAGTACTGATGACAGATTGACCGGCTTTCACACGTAAATCAATTGCACGATAATTGCTATCCTATCTGATCTTGACAACATGATATTAACAGAATCAGAATGGAGGAAGGTTTATTTCATGCCATTCTAATACGGCATCAACTTGTTTCACGAGGCAAGAAGAGTCCAGACGTGACAAAGATTGTTGGATTTTATAATTCTATTGTAATTAGGATATCCTTTTAAATTAGAATTCTTTTCCAATTTGATTTCTATTTCCTTATAGAAATTAGGGTTATAGTTTATTAATTCCTATTAGGATTTGGATTGTTTTGAGTAGTATAAATAGAGGTTCAAGTTATGTAATCAAATACATTATACATTATTCTTATTCAATATATTTGTGAGGTTATTCTCTACTTTTGGTTCTTTGAAGAATTCCTAAGTATTTTTCTTAGTTATTTCTTTGAGATTCAATTTGACTTATCATACAACAATTCATAGCTGTGTGTGGCGTCTTTTACCGCATCAATCGTCGATTGTACCGAGATTACCGCTTCAATATAAGCGAGGGGTCAAGGTGTCGTTGGTGTCCATTCAACGCAGAATTTCAAACGCGAGCAATTGTACCAAGATTACCGTCGACGTATAGGCGAGGGGTTAAGGTGTTGCAAGCAATTCATCCAACAACTGTGCTAGAAATGATCGGGGCGGCGACCACCTCACGCAAGCGTGTTGTAGAGTCTATTATATGGGTTATACCTAAACGCAAGCAACCTTGCGAAGGAAGACGCCCCCACAATCACGCTGCCTGTGTGAACAAACGAAACAACCATAACACCTTTCTATTTGTTCGTAAAGAAAAGCCATCTTCCACCCCCCAATTTGTTGCTTCAAGGCTTCTACGAAAGAGAAGGTTGGAAGATCTGACTCGTCCTGGTGGTTCCTCTAGTGAGTAAAATAGCATTAGCAGAGTAGGGAACAAATCAATCGTTTACTTTAACTATTCAAAGAGGCGTACCTCGCTCCACGGAGCAGTCCAGGGACACCGATTCGTAAACCACTGCACACCCCAATGAGTTCAGCTTATCGGTCTAATGCTAATGACGAGGCGGATCCCTTTTTTTATTTGCCTTTACGAGACTGCTACGCCCCTTTCAAAGACCGGATTCTATAACTAGGATAGGACTGAGTGGCTAACTATTATAGGAGTAGGTCCCTTCCCTTTTCTTGGGCGAGCTTTCTCAAGCCAACCTCCAGGTTAGGAATTAGAATGGTTGACGAGACAGAGATCTTCTGCTCACAACACCAGAGACAGCTTTAGCTGTGAAAAAGAAGCCTATATATAAATATAAGGCCCTCGGGCTTGCCCCAAAGTCCCCACTTTATGAAGTGAGTCACTCAAACGGACTATTCTATATAATTATTTATAGAAAGAAGTAAGTCTTTGTTCAATCTCTCATTCGTTCTTAGTTTAGAGTGCACCGCACCGTGGGGAGGTCACGGGTCCGTCTCCCGAATGAGTAATTCGTTCTTTTGGTAGTATCGCATATAAGAGAACGGATGAGGAGTGATCTTTCTGTGGCATGAGAAAGGTAGGTGCGCGGGGAGCCTTGGTTGTGTTGTGAACAAAGAACTGGAATGGACGTAGCACACGAAGAGAAGAGGAGAAAGAAAAGAAATTCAAGCTTTGAAACAGAATAGATTGAATATCACACCAGCCTATAGGCATCTCTTATACGATGTTCACCAATCGAAAAGCAAGGTTTAAGTGAGGCATCCCATTCGTAAAAAGCAGAGAATCCGGTGTAATTCTTGAAAAGACAAGTGGTGTTGGCACTTCGCTCGTTAATGCCCTAAAAATAGGCTTAACCAGGGCGTTTCCTCTGTAAAAAGCTTCCAATCTAGTATACTCTCTTGAATTGTCGTAGCTAAGGTATTTCTTTTGCGAGTAGAGTTTCCGATCTGTTGTTTGAACCTTCCTCCACTCCTCCGCAAGAGTCTAATCATGATCTTGCCACTGAAACAGTAGCGTCTTCCTTCGAAAGGAAAATGGACTAAATAGCCTTATATTCCCAAAAGCGGATTCAATAGGAGCGCATTCTTACTTGATTCAAACACATTTTTGCCCCTTACTCAGAAAAGGGCTTCTTTTTATTCTATTTCCTCTTTGAGGAAAGAGAAGATAAGATTAAAGCAAGATAACATGACCAGTGCACGAAGGTCTTTTAGGATTACGTTAGTCTTCAGCGAAGAAAGTAGATCCTGCGCTAAGAAAGGGGAGTGCCCCCTCTACAGAGATAATGCCGGCCAACTCGAAAAAGAAGGAGTTGCTCCCGTCCCTAAACAAAGCACCAGTCAGCTTTTGCCTTCCTTCTAACAGAAAATATACAAAGAGAGGAAAAAAACTGCGCATGAAAGGGCAGAGAGAGCGGGGGTACTTCAGGCTGTTGGTCACGCTCCAGATCTTCCTAATAGGCGCATAGGAAATAACTAAATGCCCAGCTACTCAATACCAACTAGCAGTTCATATTACAGAGGTAAGCCCTTATCCCAGTCCTTTGGAATGGAGAGACGGGCAAGCAAGATGCCTTTAAGAGTTAAGAGTGTACGGAGGTAGGAAAAGCGGTCTCTTAGATAAATAGTTGTGTAACGAAATAAGACGCTACTCGGATAGCTTCAGCTAGGCGAATACGAAGGAAAGAGCAAATAAAACTACAGAGATCTCGCTTAACCTTCGCGTTGGTGACGCAGTCTTGGAGTATTTTCACTCAATCCCGCTAGAGTAGGTACATTAATGAGGTACCTCTTTCTTAGAGCTAGTCACCTTGTATTATTAAGAGTTCCGCTTTCATTTGAATCGTTAGATAATAAAGGATTGGGCCCAAGGCTTGTCCTCTATAAATTGAAAGAGCTTGTCTTTCCCCAACATGTCCCGGATGTCCAACATCAACAACTGAGACTTTTTCCACCCGTGATCGTATTCCCGCAGGTAAGTCCTTGGGGAATTGCATATCGGATAGCCTGATCAAAAAGAGTAGGGTTGAGGACTGACAACTATGGGTATCTCTGCCGGTAGCGGGAATAGAAAGAACCACTTTTCCCTTTCCTGAATATGGGATTGGATTACCACGCGACTGAACTCCCACATGAGGGATCAACTGCTTACCGAGAATTTCTTTCTACTACCGTACCCCCGTCTGAGAGAAAATCACAGTTTTTTTCTTGCCCAAAGAAAGGTTTAAGAATTCCTCAATAAAGGACGGAAGAGAGGACCACTTAAAGGGAGCTAAGCTACCGATCTTCTTTAGAAAAAGCATCTCAACGAAAGGCCTAAAAGAAATGGAAAATCCGGCACCACCTATCAATATCGCCCTAATGGGATGTCCCTACCAAGCTTGATTTCCTCAATCAAATCATATTCTGCCCTTGCTTTCTCTGATCTCACAAGGTTTAAAAGGTTTCCATCAGCGGGAGTTGGCTTGTCTTCTTTCCATCCTCCCAAAACAAAAGAAGTCTCACCTGCTTAGATTCTCTTATGATCTAGGTTTGATTCCATAGCCAAAATCAAAAGGTAAGGGCACATGGGGCTTAGGGGCAGGCCTATACCACCAGAAAAATACCCTGATAGTCAACCGTCAAGGCTTATAGAGAATTTAGTAGTGGAAACACACTCAGTAATCCAAGAAAGCATTCTAGGAGGAAAACCAACTACCTTCAGGACATTAAATAGAAAGTTCCACTATATAGAGTCATATGCCTTAAGCAAATCCACTTTGATTACACATCTGGGAGTGCCACCTAACCTGTGAGAATTCCTTAGAAAATGTTGCATAAGCATGATGTTCTCAGAAATGGATCTACCCTGGACAAAAGAGGATTGCCTTCCATCAACCAATTTGGGAATAAGAGGCTTCATTCTGGCCACAATCACTTTGGAAACTGTCATGTAAACAGTCTTACAACAAGATATTGGTCTGAAGTCTCATAGTATTAGGGTAGGCCATCTTAGGGATAAAAGAGATAGTTTTACTATTCCATTCTTTGAGCGTTTATGGAGATAGCCATCTACCACGATCCGCTAACGAGAGTGTGACATTCTGGGTGATTTGCAAGTTTTTGAGGGAAAATACAGACCTTTTTATGCATGTAAGTAGTCAACAACGGTAGGGTCAGTCACCAACCCTAATATAAGGGGTTAATTGAATAGCGACTAAAAGCACAAGCGGATAGGCACGCTATGCTATACTGCGACGGTGGCTCCATACGGGGTACGGTACTAGGTAGTAAAGATGCAACTATCGCACAAAAGACTTCCACTTCTCTTTTCAAAAGGAGAACTCAATTCAAGGGGCCTCTGGAAAAGAAGAAAGCAGCACTTTAGTGATTCCAAGTTCTTTACTAACTCAGTGTCGATCTCTAAACGCCTAATCTCACGACTGGTTAAGAAAGCAAAGTTCACTCTCAAGCTAACCTGTGGATGCTGCTTACCTAGATGCATAAGATAGGTTAAATCCATGCAATTCGATGCTGGTGAAACTAGAATAGAATATTGTAGAAAAGGAAGTGTCTGTTGTCTTTCCAACTCCTTTTGGGCAAGCAGCTTCACTCGGATCTTCTTTATTGTGCTTGTCGTGCTGGGACTGCTCCTCATTAACAACCTCTCCTTCCTCAACAGTACACTCCTCTGGCTACTTATACTGATAACGCTTGGACTAATTGAACTCAGGCTGATTTCTCTTCTTCTGACTGCCCTTCTTCAGGCACAACCATACCTTCTTTTCGTTGGGCAATGCAATTGGATTTTTCCCCGCCCTACTATCATTTTGCCTTTGCAATGTTACTTGGTTTAACTCTATTTGAGAAATCTTTCTCTATACAAGTTCTCGGATTTCATCTCCTCGTATCCATTCGCTTCGTATTTGGATCAAGTAGTGGGTTGGTATGAACACACATCTTTCCGTTTTGGCGAGTCTTCAATCCCAATGGTGGATGAGTAAACCCTTTCCTATTGGTATCATGAGAAGCGGAATACCTTCCCTGGCCATGAACTAGCTGACAACAAGAACAGTGTGAGCAATGTCGGGTCGGGTTCTAAGTATATATGAGTTCCCCAATGAGCTATGCACAACCTCTCCTTCCTTTCGGAGAACTACAACTCATAACTACTTTGGGAACTTAGAAAGCAGAAAGTATAAATGCGATGAAACGATACCGTGCTTGGTTGGACTAAGATGTAATTTACCGGGGCTGGGCGTCCGAAGAATCGATGGTCCTTCCAATTATTTAAACGAGCTTCTTTGTTCATATCACTCATCGGCGTCGCTTAGGTTCGTCTCGATTCTCCCCAGATTGGGGGATCGCCTTTGACCTGACCGACATGCTCTTTACTTGACTTCTTTCTTTTTCCTTAATCTTATTTCCACGAGAAGAAAGCCAGGGAGAAGACGACTAATCATCTCCTGAACCAAGCGCGTGTTGGAATAGCAGTACTAATAATCTACGAAACCATGGAGGTATCCCCCTCAAGTGGAACAAGGAGTAGGCGCCCGAAGAACGAAGTCGAATTTTCACTCCCAAACCAGCAATTAGAAAAATGAGTTCACCCCTAGGGTCGAAGAAGGGGTGTGCTCTCGTTCACCTTTTTTTTTTTACTGAAAGTCCACTAAAGAAGAGGACTCTTTCCTTCATATTCTCGATTCGCAGACTCGTCCTGACTTTAGGGAAGGGAATGAAGGAAGTTATTCCCTAATTTCCCAAAATAGTAGTTACCAAGTAAGAAGTTCAAACCAAGGAATGGGGGTGTATTAGGGACTTGCTATAGCTCTTGACAGAGCTAAAAAAATGGATACTTGTTGCTTGTCCTAAACCTTCGGCGCTTAGCAGCAGAAAAAAGAAAAGTAATATAACCCTGCAAAGCAGACTAATGACAAGGGAAAAGGAGGAGTAACCATAGGAAGATATCGCGATAGGAAGGGACGATGTTCCAACAAGCCGGCTTAACGCACAATAAAAAGAATATAACGTAAGCGCTAAAGGAAAGAAGGCAGATAAAGACAAAAAGGAAAGGCTACTTGTTGTAACCTTATGACTAGGGATTACCCTCACCTTACTAGACTCCTCAGTGCAAGATACCTAACAAAGTAAAAAGAAAGCATCCAGGGGAGGGGCTAAACCCACGAGTTGAGATAAAAGAGTAAGGCAGCGAAAGAGCGTTCCCTTACTCACAGACGGGGTAGGAAACCCCTTCTATTTGTCCTAAAAAGGTGCTACCACCGACTTCGCCCCTATGAAACTCACTGTTGACACCCCCTAGGGTCGATTAAAGAACGACACCTCCTGTTTTGAAGCAATTAACGTTATGGCACTCCCTCCCTTGTCCAGTAACCATTCTGAGGGGGGAGCAAGATCATCAACTCATAAGTCCTTATAGGAGGTAGAGAGCATATTATCTTTCTTTGCGAATATGTTAATCTGTGAAGCCAACAAGCCCTTGCCCTCCAGCCCGCTTGCTGTCAGTGCTTACGTTCCGTCCTGATCCTTTTAGTCATTCACTTCTTTAGAGGATCTTAAAAGGGACTTCGAAAGCAGATATGGAAGGCAGAGTAGTAGAAGGGTTGGGTGGATTCATTTACTTGCAAGGGGCCTCTCGCTACTGACTCAAACGATTGGTATGTCCTGACCTTAGTAAGCCCAGGGAAAGAGGCCAAAAAGCTACTACATATACTCCTGCTTAGCTGCCTTTAATGCCTAAAGAAAGGACTCCCCTATCCGGGGGCACGCAGGTCATTGATAGCTTCCCTGGCTTTCTTTCTAGCGGGAAGCGGGCACTTCCCTATCTTCGAAAACTCCCCATCTCTCATTATATGGATTGGTCGGACTTCCATTTCTGCTAGTCCTATTCAACATAGGCCAAGCAGAGAAGCGTGACAGCTGTGGGTACTCCTTGGTCCGCCGGAAGGGCTGTGAGTATCTAGCTATATCAATCTAAGACGCGGACTAATAGGAATTGGAAAAATCCGTGTATTCATACGCAGGGCCGAAACAATGTGCATTGCCGAATGGGCTCTCTCTCTATTCCTTGTCTTGTACCCCTTCCTTCAGGTGCAGTTTCTCTTTCGGGTGCAGGGACCTTCCTCATGCGAGTGATAGAGCTCGCTACCAATTCATCTTCTTTCTCGCTTCCTCTTCCCGCCTTGCCTGGCTTCTTAGCCTATCCGGCCCCTCCAGCTGCTAGCAGTTCCATGAGTAAGGGGTTCAGCCCTTCTTTACGTTTATGTGCCTATATCACGAGTTTACAGCTCTTATAGGCTTTCTAGCGCTGCTTTCAAATGCAATGATTGGGCCCCTTAGACGGCTCTTGCATCCGCTCTATCCTACTTATTATATCCAAAATATGTAATGATGGAGATGGAGTAATCCCTCTCAACCAGAGGTTGAGGAATTAGTCTCGTTACTCAAATGTCATTGCAGAGACAGCGGACGATTCTGCGCATCTATATGGAGAAAAGCCTGTTCTTCCTAGTTAGCCTAGCCGTTCTCTAAATCATATCCTATCGTATAGAGCATCGTGTTAAGACGCCATATATATCTCATAGTCCGAGGCAGGTGTTTATTGCGAGTACTATAGGAGCATTGGTGGGGGGTTCAATCATCATTCCTTTATCCGGAGGTTTAGGGATGACGAAGAACACTAACCCCATTTTTGGGGTAAGAGGTGCTCAAACCAGCAGTGACATAGTTTAACCAGTCATTCAGAAAGTGGCTAGATGAAGTGTCAGAGAGGTTAGATAGTAGCAGGGACCGGTTTGCCCTGGAAGAAGTAAACGAGGTATATCATGGGGGGTAAAGAGGGTCCCGACTCGCGATTTTTGGGTCATAATCATAAGATTATGTAGGAGAGATGGCCGAGTGGTTTAAGGCATAGCATTGGAACTGCTATGTAGGCTTTTGTTTACCGAGGGTTCGAATCCCTCTCTTTCCATACCTTCTCTTCTAATAAGTCAAATCGAGAGAGAGTTGCGTTTTCCTTGTAAAATTGGTTGACAACTGTAAGAAGGCATACTAGTAATCGATTCTTTGGCTTTTTGTAATCGAACACAACCTAGGAAAAGTGGTCCGCCTACATAACCTACTTCTCATAACAAGAGAACCAGGTATCAGATCCCTTTAGTTTGAGCCCCTTTTGTTAAACCAGTTCCTGTACATGTACGTTCCATTCATTCCAGTCAGTAAAGTAATCTGGTGGAATGTTATCAGGAATGGAATCTGCAACTATGATAGAATCTTTCTCTCGAAATAAAATTCCTTCTTCATGTCCGTCTTCGATTCATTTGAAAACTAATCCCACATCTTCCTATTTAGTTTAGGAACTGAACTCCTTGAGTAACCGATGCAAGTGGTAGTATCCGCGGTTGATGCAATCAAAGCTGTTGGCAATAAAGGCAGCTTTCTATAGGCTTTGGTTTGGAAGCTAGATAGTCAGCAGCTAGGATTAGTGGAATATCTGGAAGAAAAACCTCTATCAATTTCTTTTTCCTAGGCAGATGTCCGCTTTCAAAAGGAAGGAGTGGAATGAGCTGGTACTTTGGAGTATGAATTATTATTGTTCTCGTATCTGGTGTTCTGTTTGCAATTGAATTACTAAATGCTGCTATTGACTCAATTGCTTGAGCCCTAAAGGCTCAGAACTGAACTACACATTCATTCTAGTAAAGATAGCCACGAGCACAGAAAGAACAGTCTTGAATCAACCGCTGTTCTAGAATCTGCCTTACCAGATTCCTTTCTTGGTTATGTGGAATAACCGGTGCTAGTGGTAGTAGGAGCTCATGGATGAAGACCCATTGTTCAAATAGCCGTTGTTGAATAAGCGGTGTGCAGATGAATTGAATCATCAGCCGTGGGACTGAAAGTAGTGGGATAGACTCCATATGAATCTGACTCTATCAATTAATTTATATTAGAATATCCTCAATAGGAACTGAACTTAAAGTTGGCAAAGGAACTTCTGGTTTAGCCAAGACTTCTTCCTTCTTTACGCCGATAACAGCGCATTCGTTCACAGCGAGAACAACTCCTTCTCTTCCGAGTTGGCTTTCCGTTCCTCTCCTTCCTTAGAAGTAGGGCGAGTGGCTTTCACTCCTTTTGTGGCAGTAGAATTCTTCCTTAGCATAAGCACTAAGTAAGCTTCGCATCCTCTTCTGGTGGTCGAGTTACTTCGTTCATTAGGGGCGAATGTACAAAAGAGGGACTGGGAGGGACGGGGA
>CM035097.1:38661412-38705176 GCA_020205505.1 Panax japonicus | reverse complement strand
CTAGAGCCCGCCGGCTCCCTGTAGACGGTCCCAATAGAAAAAGGTCGAGCTGCTAAGCTAACATGTAACGAGTCTCTCTTCCCGCTGCTCACCTTAGTTCAGTCGAATGAGGTTGACATCTATACAGCCTCGCTTCCTACGAAACGAATTTTGGTCTTTGCTCCTGATATTCCGAAATTGAGGATCAAGCTTTCGTGTGTCACTGATTTAGGGTTTTTTTATTATCTGTAGCAGCACGGTTGGATTCTACTCGCCATCTATTAGTTAAGGGGGGTCTCCCCTTTATGGATGGAGGGTCTTGCCCTAATCCTCGGTCCGGGGTTTGCTATTGAGGTTAACGAAAAGCTAAGCTCTAGGTTGGTTGGTGGTAGGTATAGAGCTCCTCCTTTTCTATATTTTTAGTTTTTTTCCTGTAGGAAGGTGCAATTCTCGGTCATAGGTAAAGCTCTCGCTCCCGTCCCCCTACCCAAACTGTCAATCAAAGGAGTCCCTTAAAAAGGAGACTCGTTATAATGAAAGCTATGCACGGGGAAAGCTAATTTCAATTCTGTTGGTGCCTGATAGAGTGGCACCCGTTTTACTATCATGAATTACTACTTACCCTTTCATGTTCAAGGCGATCATCGTTCCTTCAAAGTCCACTCCGACGCCTCCAGGGACGATTTCACCCCTCAAGGGATATCTTTCGTCAAGTACGTACGTGTAGGATTCGTAATCCTCAGATTCATCTCCAGTAGATTGAGGGCTAACCCCTTCCAAGGGCCTCAACGTGGATAATAGAATGGTAGGCTTGATGATCCAGCCTTTCCAGCAAGCATATTCCAGCCCCGAGATTCTTTCCTCGAGTTGTGGGAAGACTCTCTTTTCTAGAAGGAACCGCAGTAAGACAAGGCCCAAAGGGGAGAAGGTGGCGAAGCCTGCCAGGTTTCTCAGTTCTTCTTCTCCCCATTCTTTAAATTCCCCACTATTCCTAATCGTCGGCATTTCTAAGAATGCGAAAACTCAATCTAAGACCTCGGGATGTAAGTGAGGGTCAAGTCATTCCAAAAGGGTTAGGTGATCTTTCCGCAAGTGGAGGACCAGTCTATAATCCAGTCTCCGATGGCGTAGTGGGCTAACTGACTGACCTAAAGGTCTAGGCAGCTTCGGCTCCTATAACACAAGACCCGCATTCAATCAGAGAGTCTTTAACTCCCTCGTGCATCTCTAGACACTTTCCTCTGAAGAAAGCGTAAGCCAATCTAAAAGGCCAACTAGCTGCCCGAAAGCCTGCCATCTAATGGAGCTAGTACTTGTCTCCATCCCACCTATACCTCAATAGATTGAAAGCCAATTAAGTTCTCCAACCCTGGCTTGTGTAGCTTGTGCGGAGCAAGCCTACACTGGCTAGGAAGTAGTGCTTTATAGAAGAAAGCCGCTTTCAAGTCGGTCTTGATGACCGCATTTACTATTTGGGAGTTCAGGGATAAGACCTCAGCCTCCACTGAGTCTACATTCCACAGAAAGAAGTTCCTCCCCGAGGAGGTGATGAAGATTCTGGAATTGGATCTGATATGGTATTGACAGAGTGGCAACCAACTTCGTTGGGGGAATAGTAGACCCCACGCCCTTGATCCCCTTTCACTTAGTATTCATTCGAGTAAAAGACTTGACATCGCTCGTGACCCAAGGTAGGAATCAAGTGAAGTAGTTAAGGTTTCTGCTATGAAAGTAGCAAGGTAATGATCGATTCCCGCCTGCAACAAGTATGAGAATTCTTGCGAATTCGTGTGGCCACGGGCCTGGGCCGGGCATGATCCGGGTTAACCCACAAAAGCCTTGTTCGGGGTGGGGGGATTAGTCGGGTTGCGATCCAAAAACCCCATAATATCAAAAAAAAAGTAGCATGGTAAGCAAGGGAAAGTTTGGAAGGAATAGGAGGAAGCGATGCCATTAAATGGCTTGGAGGAATAACTTTAGTTAGAGGAGGACTTTTTCGCCTATAGGAAAGGTGAAAATGCAACTCGTCTATTATTACTTAGTTGTGCCTAAGACATGCTAATTGGAGAAGTACTGGACGGACGCCCAGAGGAAGATATCGCTCTTTCGAGATGAAGTCCCCTTAAAATTAAACGTACTCATAGTCTCAAGTCAAGGTTTTTGGCAAGGCCAGCTAGTGATGGGTGATGGGTCCAAGATTCAAAGGATCGAAATCGAGCTCTAAACGCTGAGCCTACGTAGAGAAGTACGGACGCTTACTTGTAGCCATTGTTCAATCTGGCTCCGAAAGAGGAGTCTTAGGGCCTTCAGCCGGTCTTGTATAGAAGGGTCTGGGCCCTAGTCACTAGCTCTATCCCACTCGGCTAGGTCCATTTGATCAGTGAGTCTCGCTCTTCGATCAAAGGTAATTTTTTCTTGCATGAAAGAAGGATCAGGTTAGTGATCCAAGATCATGTCAAGGCTCTTGTGAGTCGCTGGCTCCCACTTCGCTTTGTGATTATTGGGGTGCTATAGTGTCTTTGCCTCCTCTACTGAGAGAAAGTTGTGGGTAGGACCCCTATTTACGATGGCCGAGTCTTCTTCCCATTGATTCCCACTTTAACGTGGATGAGCCTTTTTCTCACTGACTTGGGTTTAGATTTGTTTGGCCATGGCATTGATCAACTGTCTAGATCTCCCAATGTGACTCCTCATAAGAAAGGTAGTTAACGAAGTTAATCTCATCTGGCTCCTCCTCACTTAGCTTTTCTGTGAGAGAGTGGATGGCCTTTTTTATTCCCTTTCCAAGTGAGGTCCATTGCATAGGAAAAAATGAAGCTCACGTGGCTTTTGTTCCTACCTTCCTTTCTTTTTTTCCTGATGGTGCTTATGGGTGGAAGACTGACATGAGCCATCCTTGTCACCACTGTCTTACTTTTCCTTCTCTCGCCCCCCTTTTCCTTGATTGAATTTGGCTTCGCTGCGCCCTGAATCAATCAAAAAGCATTTCTCACCCCAGATCTGGGATCGAGCCCTTCTATGACAAATCCATGCTTTCTAAAGCCAGGTCTTATATAGTTTCAAGTATAGATGTTATAGGCTTTATGGAGCCCTCCTCCTTCTATAGTCACTTAACGTTCAGTGTAACAGGAAGGTTACAATGCATTGTTGTTCCCCCAAGCTCTTAGAGCCCTCACGAATCACTGCACAACCAGTGTCGTCTTGTCTTCAAGTCAGTGCCAACTTGTCTTCAAGTCGTTGCTTAAGTCAATGATCGCTAATGCAATTAATTGACAAAAATTGGGTATAACTAGAAGGATCACTGGTCAGGCGAGTCAAGGCTTTGGCGAGGCGAAGGGCGAATTCCTTGAATTGCCAGTAACAGCGATCTGAACCCATCCATGGCTGAATGGTTAAAGAACCCAATCATTGACTGGTTATTGTAGGGTTAAAGGGCCTATCAATTGTATTTGTGGGGTTGGCAAGTGGTCAAATGCGTCTAATAGAATGGGTAAAGAAAGAGTAGCTGTGGATCAAGAACTGGATGCTTACCTTATTATTATAAAAAGGGGAAAGGCTTTTTTTATAGATTAAGAGGTGAGTAAGGGAGGATAATGGAAGACCAAAGAGCCCCAACTCATATCGTACTAAGAACTTGCCATTGACCTGATCAAGCACTTTAGGGAGATCACCTTCACTGATGTTTCGAGAATCTACAATCGCTTGGCTGACTCGCTAGCCCTTATAGAATAAATACTCAGCCGCTCTAGTACAAATGCTAGTACACCGAAGCACAGAGCCGCTTGTCATCGAGAGATTGGACATCCCAGCCACAAAGAGCCCTTCCATCGAACAGGACTCATTCATCTTCTTGGATGAAGACTATCGAGAGTTGGAACATGATGAACTATCACCAGTCAAGATGAGGAAGATTACGAGGATGATGGGAACCATGGTATTATGATTTCTATAATTACCTCAAGGACGGGTTCATATCAGAGTATGCCACTCATGGTCAGAGGAGGCCAGGCTGCTTCACGGATCGCCAAGCTGAGGAGAGACCTGGATACTATTATTTGGGGGCATGACACTTCTTTAAGTATTTTCTTCATGTATGGATGGCTTATAGATGCTTGTAGGCATCCTTGTTTATAGAGTACCCACGGGCTTGTAGATTGCTGAGTCATCACGACGAGGTTTCTTAAATCCTTACTTCAGGATCGTATCGGAGAGCTCGAGACCCAGTTGAGGAGTCGAGCCGATACAAAGCAGGAGATAGATCTATCTTCTAGAGTCACATAATCAGACCCTCTCATCAGCTAAGCTGGGGTGGGATATATGCGCAAATCCCCGGCATCATGGGTCATCTTCCCTCTTTCCTCCCCCAGGCGCTCCCAAACCGATCGTTATTTTATCGTTTTTATATCTTGATTTCTTACAGTTTGGAATTGTTATGGAACTGGTTTAATCCGGTATTGTTAGTAGGAAGTGGTGATAGATAGCAGGAGGCTTACTTACCTGATTCCTTTCTGAAGGCTGTCCAAAGATGAGCTAGCAGAACAATCGGCACAAGAGAGGAGATGAAAGGGAGATATTGGTTGTCAAAGACTCAAACGACTTCAGCAGACTTTTCGGTCACTGATCACGATCAGTCATTTTTACTCTCACTGCTACAAATTATTTGAGAATCTTCTCCATCTTGTGTAAGTGTTGAGACACGCTCGTCCCCTCTTGCCTTACCGATCTATGCTACCTCGTATGGTACTGTCTTTCTCGCTGCGTGCTTTTCTATAGGGAACACCCCAACCAGCAGCTTAAGAAGGAATTCTGGTGCCAACTTCATACCCTTGACCATAAAAAGCTAGTACCTCCCACCTTCCGGTCTACTGGTTATAGATCAATGGCTTACACCCCGTCCACGGGCTTTGGCTCTTTAAGTGATGACAAGGATGCTGGGTCAACTGTTGACTCGAATCCTGACTCATAATTCCCGCATAAAAGAAAGAAAGAGAAGTGAGTCAAACTGGGGGCTAGGAATAAACTACCGAGAACGAAGATTCGACTGAAAGCAGCCGGAATGGAATAACGAATTGAATAGACGTGGATGGAACTGCCTACATTGCCTCATCCTTTCTTTTTTTTTTTCCTTATTGAGGTGTCTTATAGAGCAGATCGTAGGATCGTAGGTGAGACTGATTGTTCTCAGCTCATTTGTTAAACAGTAATCTCGTAAACCAGTAGACCAATCTTCACTAATTGAATTCAATTTCATTCTCTAATTTCTTTGTTTTCAGATTTAGATTTTCACATGAATTCCACTGAACTGCATTTCATATGATCCAGAGATCGATCTTTCCACAGGTCACTCTGCCAAGGTGAACTATTTCCTTTTGGTTGGTTTCTTAGAATAGAAGGATAAGTCCCTTATCTCCTCTAAGCAGTACGATCTGGCTTTTTTTTTTGCTAAATTTAAACTGTATTAAAAGAAAGGGAAATTACAAAACTCATGGAAAACCCAATCAGAATATAGGATAGACATCATAGGATATGCCCTATGATGGCATGACTATAAAGGATTAAAAGCACAATGCCCAACCAAACTAAGACAGAAATAATCAACCTAACATATTACAAATAGAACAAATTTTCCAAAAGGCTAATGACATGAACATGTGATCCGAGAATTGAGCCCAACAGAGAACTAGCAGCCATATGAGCCCGGCAACACAACTGCAACATGAAGCAGAACCCTGCCCAACAGCTGCACTAACAAGCTGCAAGGTCAAGCATCCTAACTGGTGCTGCAGGAGTAGTATAAACCATCCCATTTAGCACGAACCTGCAGATGTATATCTTACCATAACTAAACTTTTCAGCCACTGAACCAGATGGTAAAGGCAGTAGCGCCTAAATCAGTAGCAGTGTATAGGTAACCCATGGTCAAGTCTGCCCACCAAACACAACAAGCCCCTTTAACCACTAACCGTCAAACCAGCAGCAATGCATAGTTACAGAAGGAGGGCTCGCCCAACCCGCTGGCAGTAGCATCCAAAACCCAGCAGCTCCCAACCTGGAGCAGCAGCAACATATCACCCTCAACACTAGACCCATAGCAACAGATACACTACAACCTACCAAAGCAGTAGCAACCAGTTTATGGGAAATAGCTGCATCAGCAGGATCAGCAGTAACCAAACAGCAGCAGAGACTCAGCAGAAGATGCAGAAAACACAACTCAGCTACAACAATTAGAAATAATCCCAGATGACAGTTGCACAGACCAAATTATAATACTCAGCCCTTTGGATAAATGCACAGAAAAATGCCACAATAGCAACAAACCCCAGCAGGCCAAACCACCCCAGCAACACCCATACTCAATACCAGCATTCCTTCATAGACTCAAACTCATAATCATAACAGCAGGCTGTCTAGCAGACCAGACCAGACCACATAGCGGCAGAGAGACCAGACCTCATCCTAGCAGACCAGACCAGACTTTAGCAAAGTAGCTCCTGCACCAGACCAGACCTCAGCACAACAGCTACTGCACCAGACCAGACAGAAGGCCAGCCCAACACAGACAGCAGACCAGCCCAGCACAACCATGAGATAGCCAACTGACTGCACAGCCCTGAGATAGCCAAAAGACTGCATAGCCTAGGCAAATACTCCAACTGACTGCACAGCCATGAGATAGCCAAAAGACCACCAGACCATACCATCGGCAAACAATCGGCATCATTCAGCAGCCCAAATGAGCCGAACCTTGAACCAGACACGGACTGAAATAGAGACCGAACCAAACCGGACTAAAATAACAGCTGATCCAAGCCAGCGAACCAGACTGTACTGAATCAGCAGCCAAACACCCCTTTGTAGCCGAACTGTAAATGCATAAGCCTAGAGTGAACTGAGAGCGCCCTGAAACCATGAGGCCGAACCCATTAGCTATCAGACCTACCCGTCTCTACAACATCTAGCAGACAGACCAGGAGCTGAACTACCAGGAAGACCAGCCAAGCAACGAGTCTCATGGACGCCAACCTGCACTACACCTCATGGAAACTCAACCAGCCCTCCTCATATGCAAACCATACCTTCCAACATACCTGTCCACCTTACCACCCTTCTCGCCCAAACCTGCTCTTCCCAGCTACTATAACCACCTGCTAATACTAGGATTTCCCTTAGCAGCCAAAAGAAACTTAGAAGAGGAAGACAGCCTGGATTTAATGATATTCAAAATGTCCCTGACCACGACACCCAAAGGCTTTTTAATCTGCTCATGAACAAAGGAATTCCTAGCCGCCCAGAGTTTGTACACGGTTGACGCGAAAAAAAGCTTGAGGATGTTGGACCTAATGTTATTTCCACTAAACTGGATAATAAAAACTATGAGATTATCCCACCTCATAGGGACATTATTCCAGCCACCAAAAGCTAGAACAGAGGAGAGAACAGATGATGAAAAGTTACAGTCAAAATAAAAGTGAGCAAAGGTCTCTCCATGAGTTGCGCAAAAAGGATAATTTATAGGACGAAACCTCGAGTAAGAGGAGAATCGCTCATTGGTCGGCAGTCTGCCACGAAGGGCCAGCCAAAGGGTGAAGGAAAATCTAGGAATGTGGAGAGAGTGCCGTAGCATGTGAGCCCAAGGGACTTTCGGAGCAGCAGTTCGAATGGAGTCCCAAATAATAGAGGCTTTAACCATTTTAATATCAGCAGATCTGGCTTTCCTGCATCTCTCTTCTCTAGTCGTCTAGTATCAAACTCTTATTCAGATTATGATTTTCATTCATTCAATAAAACATCAATTTGCTTGTCTAAGGGGTGTGTTTCGAGGTACAGATCACCAAAGACGGGAGTTAGTTTGTTCAAGTCAATAAGAGGTAAGGTCTCACTTAAGTGTTTTGTGGTATCTCCCGAGAAATAGATGAAGAGGGTCACTCGTCAGGATCACTCTCAATTAAAGTAGGAACTTCTTTGTGCACAACTAACTGTGTAAGAGAAAAGGTTCCTTCTATTCATCCTAGAGGCAAGAGAAGCGTGCTATTCTTTGTCCTCCAAATCTCGTAAGAGAATAAATAGAATATAGGGCTATTTCCTCCATTAATGGGTGTCCTTTTCCCCCTCGTGATTGGGGTTCCACACTTGCTTGTCTGAGACTTTAATAATGTTCGCACTCTCTTTTGCTTAGTGTAAATTACTGATCCCAGCTGACCCCAGAATCAAAACCTTCTTGTTCTAAAGGCACGGCTGTAATACCCGTAAAAAAAATCTTAATTAGACTCTTTATAAGATTGACTAAATTTATGTAGACTTTTGTTATGTTTAGGTTAAGAGTATGTGGGGGTAATAATAATTAATAGATGATATTAATTTAATAAAATTGGGTCCAAGGTATATTTAAAACACAAACCCTATATACTTTATTATACTCTTTCTTTCTCTGATAAGCAAAAGGAGCCTTGAGCACAATCAGGCGGCGGCCGTCGCCCATTACAAACTACATTCTTTTACCATTTTCTCTATGAAAATTCAACTCATCCATGTTATTAATCAGGAGGATAGATAGAAGGTCATCATTCCATACCCATCTCTTTCAAAGTTGGGCCCCTCCACTTTCTTTTTCTAAATAATAGATGGAAAATCTATACGTATGTATGTGTATATCAATTTATTTTTCTATATTTTCAAGTTCTTATTTTTCAATCAGATTTTGGCCCACTATCACCATACACCGTTTGGAGTTCCTTTATTTTTAGTAGTTTGTGGAGCAACTCAAAGAATAAGAGAAATATGGAACAAATACTCGGTTGCCAATTGTTATTCAGGTAAGTTTTTTATTTTTGTTTTGTTTTGTTTTTTTTAATTTTGTTATGGTCATTGTGATCGAGAATCAAAGAGTTAATTGAATTAATATAACTGTAAAAAGAGGGTATGTGATGAAATATATATATTTTTATAAAAACGTCATTCTCATATATATATATTGTTAATTATCATGGACAACATATCGAATGATGAGAATTAATTTAATGGTATGAAGAATGAATTCGGATTCAAGATTCTAGACGTTATATTAGCTATATATGCATTGGAATAAATAACTTCACTGTAAATAGGTACTTCGACTTCAATTAGGTGCAGTGTATTAATACTCATTTATTTATTTATGGAGGGAATTATTTGTCTGATTAAATAATAAAACTTGTGGAAGTAATTTTATACTTAGTTAAGTTGTTAAATTACTACATAACTAATATGTGAATTAAATGGTATATTGGTTATTAATTAATAAAATATACATATATGGTATGACTTGTAAACATGGTTAGTGAGTATGAAGATTTAATTGAATTATCAATTGAAGTTGCAAAGTCTTGTAGGCCAATTTAATTAGTATATGTTTATCTTTGTAATATATTATATAGTAATTAATTATCATGTTAAATCTATAAATTGAATTGAAAACTATATATATATATATATATATATATATATATATATATATATATATATATATATATATATATATATATGTGTGTGTGTGTGTGTGTGTGTGTGTGTGTGTGTGTGTGTGTAATTTGCAGTTATTGAAACCATTAAGTAATGTAATAATAATAATAATAATAATAATAATAATAATAATAATAATAATAATAATAATAATAATAATAATAATAATAATAATATGAGCCTAAAAAAAGAGAAGAAGTTAGTAAGTAGTAATTTAGCACGTAAATTATTAATTTATTGTTATTAATTTATTTATTTTAATTTTTGTAATTAGTTCATACGGAAGGAACTTAAAGAGTTATATTTGGAATATAAATTTTGGAGTATTAATAATTGATATAAGGCGATGATTAAAGGCATATTAAATAGATTATGAATTATTTTAGAATTATTAAATTAGATTATATTTAATTTGAGGTGAATATGTTTAGGTGATGAATAATGTTTCGTATTTGATATCGTTGGCATTTGAGGGTAAGATTTTGTGGAGTGTTCTATAAATGGTTTGGAAGTATCAGGTACGGATTACGTACTCTTTCAGTGATACCTTTGTTAAATTTAATTTGTTCGTTTGTTTCCTTATTTCGAATTCTATTATGATTTCACATAATTGTTTCTTGTGAAATAAATATATTAGTTTTATTTTAGAGTTGATACGCATGACTCGTATTTGTACTCTTTGAATTAGTTTATCATGTTTAGTCTTATTTATTTTGATAATTGTAGAGTGGTACATGTTGCTAACTTCCTTTTGAAACCTTGTGACTATAATTTGATTCGGTTCAACATGTACATATAAAACCCTTTTGTTGGTATTATGTCGCATGTGTTGTGACATGATATTTTTGTTAGAATATACCGTAGAGTATACCTGAGTTATAACCACCTGTGGGGGTACCACAGGCACGTTGTCTTAGCACGAGAGATGTGACACTTTCCGTGGCGGTGTGATTAGTCCACGGCGTCTCTATTTTGGGCTCCGGAGGAAGTGGGCCATTTGGTGTTTTGTTGTGGGAGGCGTATGGGTTAACCCTAGTTTTCTGTTTTGCGGATTGGTGATGTTGTGCCAAACACACCTATCTGATTTGCATACATTTGGATTCGCGGTCCAATGTGTTATTTTCCTGTGTGACATTATTTTAACTTGCCTGTGTGGCATGGTTTTGACTTGCCTGTGTGGCGTCATTTGACTTGCCTGTGTGGCATGCTTTGACTTGCTTGTGTGGCATTATTTTGACTTCCCTGTGTGGCATTGTTTTTGACTTGCCTATGTGGCAAGGTATATTTATGAGCTCAATCGGTATGAAATAACCCCAGCCATTCATTTCAGACTATTATTTTATTGTATTAGTTGTTGGCTTCTGTTCAGTTCAATTCATCGAATTAGTTACTTCAGTTCGTTATTTCTTTAATATTCTTTCTGTTTCATTAATTCTGTTGGTTCAAATATATTCTATTCAAATCTTCAGAGATTTTATTTTTGTTATAGGGAATATTTGGTCTCAGTTGATTTTGTATTTTAGTTGTATATCTTTTGTATCTTTACATCCGTACTGGGCAATTGTCTCATGCTATGTTTTTCTTCCGGCAGGTTTGCAGGGGTGATTCAGGTCTAGCTAGTGTGATGAGAGAGTTGCCTTTGACCATCTAGGTTGTTTCGAATTTTAAGTTTTGATTATTTTGACTCTATTTAGAGAATTGTATTTAGTACGCTATTAATGGATCACCACTATTAATGTTTTGAGGTTATTAGTGCTCTGTTTTCTTATTTTGAGGTTTGTCGTGCTTTGCACGTGACCTCCCTTTCCTTTTCGGGAAGGGGGTGTTACAGAGATGGTATCAAAGCTTAGGTTCTTTCTTGTAGAAAACCTATTTAGGTTTGACCTGTGAGTTGTGGGTAAATCACTGGGTGGACGTAGGAGTTTAATTCGATTTTGTTCTCTATTTGGTTGGTCTTGATTTTGACCAAGTGTTTTTAGCTCTGTGAGTTATAATTGATTTTAGAAAACCAAGATAATTTGTTAATATTATTATTGTTATGCGTTGGAGCAATAATATTAGTTAAGGAATGTGATTGGATCATTAAGGAGAATAATGTTATATTTTGTTCAGTTAAGAAATGATTATACGATTATGATATGAGTGTTTGTATCATCGAGTTTTGATATTGGATAATTATTTGTTAGAGTTATTTCAGGTAATTACAAATTATTATGATTTTGGAATTGAGGTTTTGATTTGGGTTAGATTCTGATTTTTGTTAAGTTATGAATAATTTGAGGTATGTGAATCGGTGGGATAATATGATAAAGTGAAACTATTAAGTACAGAGGATCTCTTGTAATTTTGAGTTGTTGTAGAGATTTGAGGTAATTAGATTAAACTTTTGGAAGTAAATGAATTTTGCAATTATTTTCTAGTAAAATATTGGAGTTATTTTATATGAAATTTTGAGTGATAGTATTAAGAGATCTTGGAATTAATTTGTTGGGTTAAGATTTGCATTAAGAGAATGATTGATTCATTGAATGATTAGATATATATAATAAGTGATGAATCCAATATATTTTAAGAGATTTTGAAATCTATAGTTTGATTATTCAGATAGTAGGATACATGATTTGGAGTGTGGTATCGTGATGAAGGGATCTTAGTAGTATATTTTTGGTATAATAATTTTTCGAACTATTTTAATTTGTGGTTATGATATTTTGAGACTATTGAGTTCTTAGGATGAGTTGGTGATATAATTTATAGAGTTTTATTTATTTAGCTGATGTTATTGGAGTTTTACATGAATTTTTTTTATATAAAATAAACTGTGTGATCCTAATCATGTGCAGAACATGAGTTTTTCTTTTCGAATTAAAGATAATTTTGCATATATATTTTTTTTATTCAAAATCAGTGTAGAGAAAAATTTGTGTTTCGAATTATGTTTTGAAGAGTACGTTGCAAGAATGAAAATCAAGGAAATTGACAAGGACTCGCACAAGCAGTGGACCGTGTGATTTAATTCAATACAAGGCTAATAACCTTACCAAGACTTGATGTGGTAGCTAGCGAATCTTTGACAAGTGCACGAATAATTGAGTGGACCCCAGACTTGATCGTTACAAATGATGGAGCTACATCTTAACTAAAGTTCATTATTAATTATTCAATTTAAATAAAAATAAAACTTTCTGTAGCTTATTTGAATTCCGAGGACGAAATTCTTTTTTTAAGGGGAAGGTAATGTAATACCCATAAAAAAAATCTTAATTAGACTCTTTATAAGATTGACTAAATTTATGTAGACTTTTGTTATGTTTGGGTTAAAAGTATGTGGGGGTAATAATAATTAATAGATGATATTAATTTAATAAAATTAGGTCCAAGGTATATTTAAAACACAAACCCTATATACTTTATTATACTCTTTCCTTCTCTGATATGCAAAAGGAGCCTTGAGCACAATCAGGCGGCGACCGTCGCCCATTACCAACTACCTTCTTTTACCATTTTCTCTGTGAAAATTCAACTCGTCCATGTTATTAATCAGGAGAATAGATAGAAGGTCATCATTCCCTACCCATCTCTTTCAAAGTTGGGCCCCTCCACTTTCTTTTTCTAAATAATAGATGGAAAATCTATACGAATGTATGTGTATATCAATTTATTTTTCTATATTTTCAAGTTCTTATTTTTCAATTAGATTTTGGGCCACTATCACCATACACCATTTGGAGTTCCTTTATTTTTAGTAGTTTGTGGAGCAACTCAAAGAATAAGAGAAATAGGGAACAAATACTCGGTTGCCAATTGTTATTCGGGTAAGTTTTTTTATTTTTTGTTTTGTTTTTTTTTTGTTTTGTTTTCTTTTAATTTTGTTATGGTCGTTGTGATCGAGAATCAAAGAGTCAATTGAATTAATATAACTATAAAAAGAGGGTATGTGATGAAATATATATATTTTTATAAAAACGTCATTCTCATATATATATTGTTAATTATCATGGACAACATATCGAATGATGAGAATTAATTTAATGGTATGAAGAATGAATCCGGATTCAAGATTCTAGATGTTATATTAGCTATATATGCATTGGAATAAATAACTTCACTGTAAATAGGTACTTCGACTTCAATTAGGTGCAGTGTATTAATACTCATTTATTTATTCATGGAGGGAATTATTTGTCTGATTAAATAATAAAACTTGTGGAAGTAATTTTATACTTAGTTAAGTTGTTAAATTACTACATAACTAATATGTGAATTAAATGGTATATTGGTTATTAATTAATAAAATATACATATATGGTATGACTTGTAAACATGGTTAGTGAGTATGAAGATTTAATTGAATTATCAATTGAAGATGCAGAAGTCTTGTAGGCCAATTTAATTAGTATATGTTTATCTTTGTAATAAATTATATAGTAATTAATTATCATGTTAAATCTATAAATTGAATTGAAAACTATATATATATATATATATATATATATATATATATATATATATATGTGTGTGTGTGTGTGTGTGTGTGTGTGTGTGTGTGTGTGTGTGTGTGTGTAATTTGCAGTTCTTGAAACCATTAAGTAATGTAGTAGTAGTAGTAGTAGTAGTAGTAGTAGTAGTAATAATAATAATAATATGAGCCTAAAAAAAGAGAAGAAGTTAATAAGTAGTAATTTAGCACGTAAATTATTAATTTATTTATTTTAATTTTTGTATTTGGTTCGTACGGAAAGAACTTAAAGAGTTATATTTGGAATATAAATTTTGGAGTATTAATAATTGATATAAGGCAATGATTAAAGGCATATTAAATAGATTATGAATTATTTTTGAATTATTGAATTAGATTGTATTTAATTTGAGGTGAATAAGTTTAGGTGATAAATAATGTTTCGTATTTGATATCGTTGGCATTTGAGGGTAAGATTTTGTGGAGTGTGCTATAAATGGTTTGGAAGTATCAGGTACGGATTCCGTACTCTTTCAGCGATACCTTTGTTAAATTTGATTTGTTCGTTTGTTTCTTTATTTCGAATTCTATTATGATTTCACATAATTGTTTCTTGTGAAATAAATATATTAATTTTATTTTAGAGTTGATACGCATGACTCATATTTGTACTCTTTGAATTAGGTTATCATGTTTAGTATTATTTATTTTGATAATTGTAGAGTGGTACATGTTGCTACCTTCCTTTTGAAACCTCGTGACTATAATTTTATTCGGTTCAACATGTACATATAGAACCCTTTTGTTGGTATTATGTCGCATGTGTTGTGACATGATATTTTTGTTAGAATATACCGTAGAGTATACCTGAGTTATAACCACCTGTGGGGGTACCAAAGGCACGTCGTATTGGCACGAGAGACGTGACACTTTTCGTGGCGGTGTGATTAGTCCACGGCGTCTCTATTTTGGGCTCCAGAGGAAGTGGGCCATTTGGTGTTTTGTTGTGGGAGGCGTATGGGTTAACCATAGTTTTCTATTTTGCAAATTGGTGATGTTGTGCCAAACACACCTATCCGATTTGCATACATTTAGATTCGCGGTCCAATGTGTGATTTGCCTGTGTGGCATTATTTTGACTTGCCTGTGTGGCATGGTTTTGACTTGCATGTGTGGCATCATTTGACTTGCCTGTGTGGCATGGTTTGACTTGCCTGTGTGGCATTATTTTGACTTGCCTGTGTGGAATTATTTTGACTTGCCTATGTGGCAAGGTATATTTCTGAGCTCAATCGGTATGAAATAACCCCAGCCATTCGTTTCAGCCTATTATTTTATTTTATTAGTTGTTGGCTTCTGTTCAATTCAATTCATCGGATTAGTTACTTCATTTCGTTATTTCTTTAAAGACAGAATAGGAAATGGATGTCACCAAGTATAGGGTATTCCGCCGCGTATACCGGTTATTCCAACAGATTAATAATGAATAGAATAACATAAGGATTTCACCAAGTATAGGGTACACCGCGTATACAGGTCATGTATAGGGTATGCCACTTTTACAGGTTATTCCAACAGAATAACAAAGAATGAACATAAGTTCTCTTCAAGAAGAAAGAATAACACCCCTTACTTTATTTAGGAGACGGAATACTGCAGTAGTGTAGTAACCGAATACTCTTCTTCTTTCTCTCTTATTCTCTCTATACTTTCTCTCTCTATAGCTTGAGCGAATTCGTGAAAAATAATGAAGCCCTAGGCCTCTATTTATAGAAGATTTATTACTATTTACGAAAGTATTTACTATTTACGAAGGTAATTACTATTTACGAAGGTAATTACTATTTACGAAGGTAATTACTATTTACGAAGGTAATTATTATTTACTAAGGTAATTATTTTTTTACTAAGGTAATTATTATTTACTAAGGTAATTATTATTTACTAAGGTAATTACTATTTACGAAAAAGACTGATGATGACATATGGCCCCCCATAATTAAACTTACCACAAACGTCTAATAATAGACTCTTTATATACATCAAGGATTGAATAAAAATTATCAGAAATCATTTTATTTTTTTAATCAACACATATTTAATCTTTCAACAATTATTAATCATTTATAACTTGTCGTCTCAATTATTGTTTAAATAATATAACATATTATACAGATGATACTGTGACAATAATTGAATCAATAATATAAGAGATATGATGCAGCAATTACTGTAGCAATAATTGAGTATAGCTGAGTGACTTCTCACGTAAGCATCAATAATTAATACCGTGTGCTACTATGCAACAACGCGTATTACTGTACTTTTACTACCGAGTAGTTCAACAGTTTTAACGGTAACACCTCCGCCGTTATTTTATAGAAAGATAATTTTGTCGTTTTCTAACTACGACAATACTTCCGTTGTGGGGTCCACCAATGATTGTGCCGTCGTACGAATATTCCCCGACAAAAAGAATATTCCCCGACCAACCGAATATTTTATAACAACTTGCGTACTTTGCGAAATTTATAAATATTACCCACAACTATATATTTTATCAAATTTATTCCATAATATTCAAAAATAATAATTATGAAAATTCATCTTTATTTATAAAAACTGGGGTCTTACAACCTCCCCTTCTTATGAAATTTCGCCCTCGAAATTAGGGTACGTACCTGGTATGTCAAAGAGGTAAGGATACCTTGATTTCATTTCAGATTCTAACTCCCAAGTCATTTCCTCAACATCGTGGTTTCTCCACAAAACTTTGACTTGAGGTATAACCTTGGAGCGTAGAATATGTTCCTTCTTATCCAAGATTTGAACAGGAATCTCTTCATACGTCAAATCTTCCGCTATTTCGTCCGGTTCTAACTCAATAATGTGGTTCGGGTCTTTCACATATTTTCGTAACATGGATATGTGAAAAACGTTATGAACACGAGACATACTTGGCGGTAAAGCGAGTCTATAGGCCACAGTTCCTATTCGATCGAGGATTAAAAATGGACCGATAAAACGAGGATTAAGTTTTCCTCTCTTTCCAAATCTTGTAACTCCTTTCCATGGAGTAACACGTAACAACACATGATCTCCTATATTGAAATCCACGTCCTTTCGATGAAGATCAACATAACTCTTTTGTCGACTTTGTGAGGTTTTTATACGTTGTCGGATCGTTTGAATCTTTTCTGTAGTCATACGTACCAACTCCGGTCCCAACAACGTTGCTTCACCCACCTCATCCCAGCATACGGGAGAACGACACTTTCTTCCATACAACGCTTCGAATGGAGCCATGCCAATACTTGCTTGATAACTGTTGTTGTAGGAAAACTCCACCAATGGTAAGAACTTGTCCCAACTTCCCTTGAAATCAAGGACACAGAGTCTTAATAGATCTTCGAGAGTTTGAATAGTCCTCTTCGACTGTCCGTCCGTCTGAGGATGATATGCCGAGCTAAATCGTAAGTCTGTGCCCATAGGTTTTTGCAAACTAACCCAAAATCGTGAAGTAAACCTTGGGTCTCGATCAGAAACTATGGATACCGGCATACCATGCAGTCTTACAATCTCGTTTATGTACATACGAGCCAGACGTTCAAGTGTATAAGTTTCTCGTATCGGTAAGAAATGAGCAGACTTGGTCAATCTATCAACAATAACCCAAATCGCATCTATGCCTTGAGAAACCTTAGGAAGACCGGTAACGAAATCCATGGTAATGTGCTCCCACTTCCATTCTGGAATTTCAAGTGGTTGCAATGGACCTTTTGGTACTTGATGCTCCGCTTTAACTCGTTGACAAGTTAGACACCTTGAGATAAACAACGCTATCTCTCTCTTCATATTGCTCCACCAAAATGTATGACGAATATCATGATACATTTTGGTACTTCCAGGATGGATTGCAAACGGTGTATTGTGTGCCTCCATCATGATTTTATACTTTAAATCAGGGTCGTTAGGAACACAAAGTCTGGAGTTGACTCGAAGTATTCCTTCTTCATCGATTCTTGCTTCCGGCATAGCACCTTCTTGCACTTTCTTCCTCATACGCATCAGCTCCAGGTCTGTAGCTTGAGCAGCTTTAACTTTATCGATTAAAGTCGGTTCTACTCGTATATTCGCCATCGTCACATGCGTCCCTGGAGTCTTTAACTCTATCCCCATCCTTTGCAAGTCACACAAAATGGGCCCTTGCGTTGACAATATCGCACTCGTACTTGCATGTGATCTTCTACTCAATGCGTCAGCTACCACGTTTGCTTTTCCAGGATGGTATTGGATGGTATGATCATAATCTTTCAACAGTTCAAGCCAACGTCGTTGTCGCATATTGAGTTCCTTTTGAGTGAAGAAATATTTGAGGCTTTTATGATCCGTA
Source organism: Panax japonicus (assembly GCA_020205505.1). Classification (NCBI taxonomy): domain Eukaryota; kingdom Viridiplantae; phylum Streptophyta; class Magnoliopsida; order Apiales; family Araliaceae; genus Panax; species Panax japonicus. The sequence goes on along the minus strand of CM035097.1, from coordinate 38,686,844 downwards.
AAGATCTCCACTTTCTCCCCATACAAGTAATGCCTCCAAATTTTAAGTGCAAAGACAACAGCTGCCAACTCTAGATCATGAGTAGGATAATTCCTCTCATATTCTTTGAGTTGTCGCGAGGCATAGGCTATGACTTTTCCATGTTGCATGAGAACACATCCCAGCCCTTTGCCCGAAGCATCACTGTAGATGACAAATCCCTCCGTGCCAGATGGTATTGTCAGAACAGGTGCTGAAATGAGTCTCCTCTTGAGTTCTTGAAAACTCTTCTCACATTCTTCGCTCCAATCGAACTTTGTATCTTTCCGAGTCAGCTGAGTCAATGGAGTAGCGATTCGAGAAAATCCTTCCACGAATCTCCGATAATAACCAGCTAAACCGAGAAAGCTACGTACTTCGGTCACTGATTTAGGTTGCTCCCAGCTTTGAATAGCTTCAATCTTTGCTGGGTCAACAGATATTCCATGACTTGATACCACGTGCCCAAGGAATGCTACTTCCTCAAGCCAGAACTCGCATTTCTTCAACTTGGCATAAAGCTTATATTCACGAAGCTTTTGGAGTGTCAGCCTCAAGTGTTGCTCATGATCTTCACGGCTTTTGGAATAAATAAGGATGTCATCAATAAAGACGACCACAAAGTGATCCAAATATTCCTTGAATACTCGGTTCATCATATCCATGAAGGTAGCAGGAGCATTAGTCAATCCAAAGGACATGACTAGGAATTCATAATGCCCGTACCGAGTTCTGAAAGCCGTCTTTGGAATGTCTTCAGTTCTAATCTTCAGTTGGTGATACCCGGAACGAAGATCGATCTTTGAAAAGAATTTGGCTCCTTGCAACTGGTCAAATAGATCATCAATTCGTGGCAATGGATACCTATTTTTGATGGTGACATGATTCAACTCCCGATAATCAATACAAAGTCGCATACTCCCATCTTTCTTCTTCACGAATAGAACAGGAGCACCCCAAGGAGAAGTACTAGGACGAATAAAGCCAATGTCTAGCAATTCCTGCAGTTGGGTTTTTAACTCCTGAAGTTCAATAGGAGCCATTCGATATGGGGCTTTAGAAATGGGTTTTGTACCGGGTTCAAGGTCGATACAAAATTCAATCTCACACTCTGGGGGTAGGCCAGGAAGTTCTTCGGGGAATACGTCAGGAAATTCATTAACAATAGAAATATCGTTCAAAACTGACGTATTTTTGTTTAAATCTGTGACATGAGCTAAGAAAGCTTGACATCCGTTTTTCAATAAACGAATAGCTTTATGGCTTGAGATGACCGTGATTGATTTTAATGGTTTGGTCGCTTGAATTCGCATAATAGGTTGATTAGGAATATGAAAGCTAACAACCTTATGGAAACAATCAATTTTTGCATGATGAGTAGTTAACCAATCAATCCCTAGAATCACGTCAAATGCAAGTATTTTCAATGAAATAAGATCTACAGGTAATGTGAGGGTACCGATTTGAACCAAACAAGACTTATAAACAGTGGATGTAATGAAGGTTTCTCCCAACGGAGTTTCCACAGATAAGTCAAAGTCTAATTTCTCCGGAGTCAAATTTAATCGATGAGCGCAAGTAGGAGAAATAAAAGAATGGGTAGAACCGGTATCAAATAAAGTATAGACTTCGTTAGAGTTTATGATAAGCTTACCCGTGATGACCTCATTCGGGTTCCTTGCTTTCTGGGAGGTCACAACAAACGCTCTCCCTTGCACTACCGGCTTTGACCTTTCTGGGACGGCCTTTGGTGCCTCCACCCTAGCTGAATTTGTCTTTGGTAAACGACAAAATCGGGCTAAGTGACCTTCTCTTCCACAATTATAACATGCTTTGGACGGCATCGCGCAATTTGGACTGATGTGTCCCTCCCCTCCACATTTGAAGCATACGATAGGTGGTCTTTCTCCTTCCTTAACAACGGGTGCTGGTGCTGACGTCTTTCCATCATTGTTGAATCTCCTCTTCTTGAAATGCCCATTCTTATTGTTTTGGCCCTGATTACCACCGAAGTGGTTACCATTTCTGGCTTGCTGATTCCCTCCACGCTTGTTGTCACCGCTTCGATGACCACTCTCGCTGGTATTATAATTTTGCCGGCTGCTCTCTTTTAGTTGAGTTGACTCGTTATCGCGCTCCACTAACTGAGCCCTATTTACAACATCAGAATACAAACACAGTTTATGAGAAATAAGATGTTGACGTATCTCCGGCTTCAAATCTCTTAAAAACATTCGCGCCATTCTCTCTTCATTATCCACTAAGTGGGACGCAAACCGTGATAACTCTGCAAATTTTGCCTCGTATTGCGACACGGTCATATTATTTTGTTCCAACTTAATAAACTCCACCTCCTTCATGTGGCGAATACTTTCGGGAAAGTATTTGTCATTGAACAGCTCCTGGAACTTCTCCCAAGATATCTTCAGTACAGCAGGTTGAGTACGTTTTACCGACTCCCACCAGTAATCTGCCTCTCCGCGCAACATAAAGGCGGCAAAGGGAACCTTTTGCTCCTCGGAGCATCCCAAGACATCAAATATCTTGGTCATCTGCTTTATCCATGTTTCCGCCATAAGCGGTTTTGGCTCTCCCTTAAACTCCGGTGGTCCCAGCTCCTTGAATTGTTTAGCGATGACCGCCCGAGAGTTTCCCGCGTTTCCATCTACGTTTTGGACAGGAGTTGCTCTCGCCTGCTGTTGCATAAATTGCATAAAACCTCTGAACATTTGATCATTCGTCATTTGGTCAGTGTTGTTGTTTGCATGAGGATTTTCGCCTTCCTGATGCACATTATCCTGATTATTGATATGTGGTGAATCAACAATCGCCTGTGCTCCATTGCTATTCTCAACATTTTCAGATGTCATTTTCAGATACTGCCACAAAACAAATGGTTAATTAATATGTAACATATTATCCCTATATTCTGACCAACCAATAAAATAGCACATAAACTTAGGTAGGTCATACTAGCGAAGGAATTCCCCGTCTCTCCCCTCCTAGTACTATTCTCACATCTTAGCCAGGGATCATATCCCTAAGCTCTGATACCAACTGTGACGCCCCCAAAATTAGGTATACATCACCCATCTTGAGTCGCCAGATACATGGTACAGAATTCAAATACAACTTACTAATACAACTGTCGTGTACAATACGACAAAACATAACTGTGAGTTTGAATACAATTATTGTCTACTAGAGATCATACAAACTCAAAAGGTGTCCTCAATACAATTATTGTCACACTATTTAACAGAATAGTGAGGACTACTAATACTATTCTCTGGTCCATCACTCCATTTCCCGACTCGTCCCAGCTATATTCTCATTTCCTGAAGAGAACAGTGAAAGAAAGGGTGAGCTCAACTAGCCCAGTAAGAAATATTATGACTAAGATAATGCAGAATAAATTATCATTAGCCTTCAACAGTGTTAAACTGATAAAATACAATAAACATCAGGTTTAACTACAGCGGAACCAGCAATCCATTAAAAGAGTCAAGTAGAAAATAAAATCTACTATCTTTTATGATTTAAAAGGTTTTTCATCATCGTTATAGCTGAGACTCAGCTTAATAAATATTCCACATCATCGAATCACCCCCGCACTACGGCCAAGGATATTCTTTAGTATCACGACCACAATTATTCATGCACTACGGCCAAGAATATTTGTGTATTCATTAATGGTCATGATCATGCCAACAACTGTCCATCAATGCACTACGGGCCAATGAGGATTTTTAATTTTTACATCATTTGTAATATTACGGTCATGATTACACCGAATAATCCCTGGTCATAATCATACCAAGTCCATCTATGCACTACAGGCCACAGATGACTTTCAACAAAATATAAACATGAGGATGATGACAATGATATAATCATTCAATAAAACAAGTTCAAGAATTATTTTATCCAGAAATTATTAACGTCCAAATTGTCAACACGATACTGTTTTGTGGTGTAAAATTCAAGAATGATCAGAAGAAGATTTCCATGAGAAGATACTGGATGAAGCGCAAATATCAAGGATATTCCACTAATTTCATGGAGTATAGAAGTCAAAGTTTAATCCAACTGAGTATAATAAAGAATGGAATAACAAAAGAAATCACCATGCATGCGATAGACCGCACAGACAGGTTATTCCAGCAGAATAATAATAACGGAACCAGGTCAGGTGAAATTCACACCGACAGGATGTTCCAACAGAATAATAAATAATGGAACCAGGTCCGGCGTAAAACGCACAGACAGGATATTCCAACAGAATAATAATAAAGACGGAACCAGATCCGGTGTAAAACACACAGATAGGATGTTCCAACAGAATAATAATAAAGATGGAACCAGGTCCGGCGTATAGCACAGACAGGATATTCCGACAGAAATATAAAGACAGAATAGGAAATGGATGTCACCAAGTATAGGGTATTCCGCGTATACCAGTTATTCCAACAGATTAATAATGAATAGAATAATATAAGGATTTCACCAAGTATAGGGTACACCGCGTATACAGGTCATGTATAGGGTATGCCACTTTTACAGGTTATTCCAACAGAATAACAAAGAATGAACATAAGTTCTCTTCAAGAAGAAAGAATAACACCCCTTACTTTATTTAGGAGACGGAATACTGCAGTAGTGTAGTAACCGAATACTCTTCTTCTTTCTCTCTTATTCTCTCTATACTTTCTCTCTCTATAGCTTGAGCGAATTCGTGAAAAATAATGAAGCCCTAGGCCTCTATTTATAGAAGATTTATTACTATTTACGAAAGTATTTACTATTTACGAAGGTAATTACTATTTACGAAGGTAATTACTATTTACGAAGGTAATTATTATTTACTAAGGTAATTATTTTTTTACTAAGGTAATTATTATTTACTAAGGTAATTATTATTTACTAAGGTAATTACTATTTACGAAAAAGACTGATGATGACATATGGCCCCCCATAATTAAACTTACCACAAACGTCTAATAATAGACTCTTTATATACATCAAGGATTGAATAAAAATTATCAGAAATCATTTTATTTTTTTAATCAACACATATTTAATCTTTCAACAATTATTAATCATTTATAACTTGTCGTCTCAATTATTGTTTAAATAATATAACATATTATACAGATGATACTGTGACAATAATTGAATCAATAATATAAGAGATATGATGCAGCAATTACTGTAGCAATAATTGAGTATAGCTGAGTGACTTCTCACGTAAGCATCAATAATTAATACCGTGTGCTACTATGCAACAACGCGTATTACTGTACTTTTACTACCGAGTAGTTCAACAGTTTTAACGGTAACACCTCCGCCGTTATTTTATAGAAAGATAATTTTGTCGTTTTCTAACTACGACAATACTTCCGTTGTGGGGTCCACCAATGATTGTGCCGTCGTACGAATATTCCCCGACAAAAAGAATATTCCCCGACCAACCGAATATTTTATAACAACTTGCGTACTTTGCGAAATTTATAAATATTACCCACAACTATATATTTTATCAAATTTATTCCATAATATTCAAAAATAATAATTATGAAAATTCATCTTTATTTATAAAAACTGGGGTCTTACAATAGTATTAAGAGATCTTGGAATTAATTTGTTGGGTTAAGATTTGCATTAAGAGAATGATTGATTCATTGAATGATTAGATATATATAATAAGTGATGAATCCAATATATTTTAAGAGATTTTGAAATCTATAGTTTGATTATTCAGATAGTAGGATACATGATTTGGAGTGTGGTATCGTGATGAAGGGATCTTAGTAGTATATTTTTGGTATAATAATTTTTCGAACTATTTTAATTTGTGGTTATGATATTTTGAGACTATTGAGTTCTTAGGATGAATTGGTGATATAATTTGTAGAGTTTTTTTTTTATTTAGCTGATGTTATTGTAGTTTTACATGAATTTTTTTTTATATAAAATAAACTGTGTGATCCTAATCATGTGCAGAACATGAGTTTTTCTTTTCAAATTAAAGATAATTTTGCATATATATTTTTTTATTCAAAATCAGTGTAGAGAAAAATTTGTGTTTCGAATTATGTTTTGAAGAGTACGTTTCAAGAATGAAAATCAAGGAAATTGACAAGGACTCGCACAAGCAGTGGACCGTGTGATTTAATTCGATACAAGGCTAATAACCTTACCAAGACTTGATGCGGTAGCTAGCGAATCTTTGACAAGTGCACAGATAATTGCGTGGACCCCAGACTTGATCGTTACAAATGATGGAGCTACGTCTTAACTAAAGTTCATTATTAATTATTCAATTTAAATAAAAATAAAACTTTCTGTAGCTTATTTGAATTCCGAGGATGAAATTCTTTTTTAAGGGGAAGGTAATGTAATACCCGTAAAAAAAAATCTTAATTAGACTCTTTATAAGATTTACTAAATTTATGTAGACTTTTGTTATGTTTGGGTTAAAAGTATGTGGGGGTAATAATAATTAATAGATGATATTAATTTAATAAAATTGGGTCCAAGGCATATTTAAAACACAAACCCTATATACTTTATTATACTCTTTCTTTCTCTAGTACGCAAAAGGAGCCTTGTGCACAATTAGGCGGCGGCCGTCACCCATTACCAACTACCTTCTTTTACCATTTTCTTTGTGAAAATTCAACTCATCCATGTTATTAATCAGGAGGATAGATAGAAGGTCATCATTCCCTACCCTATCATATATATTGATAATTATCATGGACAACATATCGAATGATGAGAATTAATTTAATGGTATGAAGAATGAATCCGGATTCAAGATTCTAGACGTTATATTAGCTATATATGCATTGGAATAAATAACTTCACTGTAAATAGGTACTTCGGCTTCAATTAGGTGCAGTGTATTAATACTCGTTTATTTATTTATGGAGGGAATTATTTGTCTGATTAAATAATAAAACTTGTGGAAATAATTTTATACTTAGTTAAGTTGTTAAATTACTACATAACTAATATCTGAATTAAATGGTATATTGGTTATTAATTAATAAAATTTACATATATGGTATGACTTGTAAACATGGTTAGTGAGTATGAAGATTTAATTGAATTATCAATTGAAGATGCAGAAGTCTTGTAGGCCAATTTAATTAGTATATGTTTATCTTTGTAATATATTATATAGTAATTAATTATCATGTTAAATCTATAAATTGAATTGAAAACTATATATATATATATATATATATATATATATATATATATGTGTGTGTGTGTGTGTGTGTGTGTGTGTGTGTGTGTGTGTGTGTGTGTAATTTGCAGTTCTTGAAACCATTAAGTAATGTAGTAGTAGTAGTAGTAGTAGTAGTAATAATAATAATAATATGAGCCTAAAAAAAGAGAAGAAGTTAATAAGTAGTAATTTAGCACGTAAATTATTAATTTATTTATTTTAATTTTTGTATTTGGTTCGTACGGAAAGAACTTAAAGAGTTATATTTGGAATATAAATTTTGGAGTATTAATAATTGATATAAGGCAATGATTAAAGGCATATTAAATAGATTATGAATTATTTTGGAATTATTGAATTAGATTGTATTTAATTATCATGTTAAATCTATAAATTGAATTGAAAACTATATATATATATATGTGTGTGTGTGTGTGTGTGTGTGTGTAATTTGCAGTTCTTGAAACCATTAAGTATTGTAGTAGTAGTAGTAGTAGTAGTAGTAGTAGTAGTAGTAATAATAATAATAATATGAGCCTAAAAAAAGAGAAGAAGTTAGTAAGTAGTAATTTAGCATGTAAATTATTAATTTATTGTTATTAATTTATTTATTTTAATTTTTGTAATTAGTTCGTACGGAAGGAATTTAAAGAGTTATATTTGGAATATAAATTTTGGAGTATTAATAATTGATATAAGGCGATGATTAAAGGCATATTAAATAGATTATGAATTATTTTGGAATTATTGAATTAGATTATATTTAATTTGAGGTGAATATGTTTAGGTGATGAATATTTTTTCGTATTTGATATCATTGGCATTTGAGGGTAAGATTTTTTGGAGTGTGCTATAAATGGTTTGGAAGTATCAGGTACGGATTCCGTACTCTTTCAGCGATACCTTTGTTAAATTTGATTTGTTCGTTTGTTTCCTTATTTTGAATTCTATTACGATTTCACATAATTGTTTCTTGTGAAATAAATATATTAGTTTTATTTTAGAGTTGATACGCATGACTCGTATTTGTACTCTTTGAATTAGGTTATCATGTTTAGTATTATTTATTTTGATAATTGTAGAGTGGTATATGTTGCTACCTTCGTTTTGAAACCTTGTGACTATAATTTGATTCGGTTCAACATATACATACAAAACCATTTTGTTGGTATTATGTCGCATGTGTTGGGACATGATATTTTTGTTAGAATATACCTGATAGACTCCACGGCACGCTTGCGTGAGGTGGTCGCAGCCCCGATCGTTTCTAGCACAGTTGTTGGATGAATTGCTTGCAACACCTTAACCCCTCGCAACACCTTAACCCCTCGCCTATATGTAAACGGTAATCTTAGTACAATTGCTCGCGTTCGGAATTCTGCGTTGAATGGACACCAACGACACCTTGATCCCTCGCTTATATTGAAGCGATAATCTCGGTACAATCGACGATTGATGCGGTAGAAGACGCCACACACAACTATGAATTGTTGTATGATAAGTCAAATTAAATCTCAAAGAAATAACTAAGAAAAATACTTAAGAATTCTTCAAAGAACCAAAAGTAGAGAATAACCTCACAAATATATTGAATAAGAATAATGTATAATGTATTTGATTACATAACTTGAACCTCTATTTATACTACTCAAAACAATCCAAATCCTAATAGGAATTAATAAACTATAACCCTAATTTCTATAAGGAAATAGAAATCAAATTGGAAAAGAATTCTAATTTAAAAGGATATCCTAATTACAATAGAATTATAAAATCCAACAATCTTTGTCGCGTCTGGACTCTTCTTGCCGCGTGAAACAAGTTGATGCCGTATTAGAATGGCATGAAATAAACCTTCCTCCATTCGGATTCCGTTAATATCATGTTGTCAAGATCCGATAGGATAGCAGTTATCGTGCAATTGATTTACGTGTGAAAGCCGGTCAATCTGTCATCATTCCCCTCCTCTTCAAAAGGATTTGTCCTCAAATCTGGCATCCGCTTCCCTTGAAAAGGATTTGTCCACAAATCTGATCCTACATCAAAACAAACAAAGTTAGAATCACCAAACAAAATATAACCACAAGTCTCACCTGGTAATTTAAATGAATAAGCAATATCAACAACGCAAGCAAGAATTTCAAAAGTTCCAACTCCTCCCGGATAAAATATCATTAATAGATTCTCCCAATGACGAATCCCAGGATCAAAAGTTAATCTAATGTTCTCGATCTTTTATAGAAACACATTTGACAATGCTCCTGGGTTAAATATTAATACTTGAAATTCGTCATGCTGCTCACGTAAACTCTCTTGAATTCCTGGATTAAACACGAAACAAAACAAATCAATAAGTTCCCTTTGTCTAATCACAAAGAAATCAAATAAACCAAAATCATATGCATAGTCTACTAAAACAATATTCAAAATACTTCCCTGTAAACTCTCAATGCATTGATCGAATTGAATTGCACGATCCATGTTTCCCTCAATGAATATGATCCCATTACGAATTTGCAAAACACAACCACACTTTCCCCTTCCATTGACATTAACACAGTCAGAATCACATAATAGCACCAACGAAATAAAAAGATCACAATCATAAGTTGAAAATTCAATAGCATATCGACGATGATCACAAACAAACTCAACACATGCTAAAGAATTTCTCAAAGTATTGACAAAAATCAGAATATCATCAAAATAGAGAATAACAAATTTTTCCATGAAAGAATGCAAAATATAATTCAACAATTCCATGGAAGTATGCAATGTCTTAGCTAATCTAAGTGAACTAACTAAACATGCAAATAGCTCATCTCTCGAACCATCTTGATGATAAACACTTCTTGAATCAAAACTATATGATAGCATATCATGCAATGAAGATTGCTCTAACGAAACAACATGATTTCTACCATTGTCAACTAACGAGAATTCATGTAAAGATTGACTAGCATGAAACCCTAAGTCAATATTTGGATAACAAAACCTAGAATTAATTTCATGCAAGTAAACAAATCAAAAACGAGAATATATATCATGATCATAAACTAACTCAACATAAATCAAATATCCTCCATAGTTTATGATAAAAATGATTCTACCATCAAAATAGCTAACAACAAATTTTCCAATGGAAGCATTCAAAACATGTTTTAAATAACTCATGAAAACACTAGATGCATTAGTTAATCTAACAGAAATAACTAACCACCTATATAACTCACATGCTAAAATAATTTTCCATTTATCACAATCTCTCGTGCTAAATTGATTAGGCATTGTCATCATATGATCATTATCACATGTAGATAAAACACAAGTACTATGCAATTTATCAAGCATATTATCCACATAAGAAAAAGAATAACGATACTTGTTTACCAATTCAAAATCGACGAACAAACTCGTTGTCCCATCCTCCTTAGATATTATGATCTCATAATCAACACATGAACTCATGTCTTTTCTCACGATACCCACTTTCACCAACTCTCCAACCCGCCTTGGTAACTCCATCGTCTCCTCGGGAATACTATCAGCTGATCGGTACGGAATGATATTACGGGGTATTTCATCAACAACCTGTACAAGAGACAAAACAAAACTAGACAAAGAAGAATCATTAGTGTTAGTATTCAAAAGCGCAGTCTTATACGAATGTACAGTCATTGGCTTTTCAAAATATAACTCACTTTTTAACTCACTCTCTTTTTCATAGTCACATATTTCTTTTCTCTCTTCATTATTTTTTTTCGCTAATTTGTTTGTATATTGAAAAGGAAAAAAGATATAACAATCGCTAAGGGCATACCCCAGAAGCTTTCCATTCTCTTTTTTCTCAATCTCTCTTTCTTTTCATTCTCACTCTTTTCAATTTTTTCTTTTACATTATCAATCTTTTGAACAATTTCTTTTTGTCGATCTTTTCCACATGTATTTCCTTTTACAAACTCATCTTCTTGATTACTTTCTTTCGGATGTTCACCATCTTGCTTTAGATCATGGAGTTCATCTTGAACACTCGAACCCAATAACTCTCCTTGGACTGCATATTATATAATTTCTTCCACCTCCCCCGGCTGATCTTGTTTCTTTTGCGCCTTAGGAGTATATTGTAGTTGCATCCAATAATCTTCCTTGTTTACTTGTGTGCGAACACTCCTATTATTATCTACTGTAGATGGCCCTGAAGGTTGCTCTACATGTCTTCGAGATGTATATTCCTCCTTCCTGTCACGCTCTACTGGAGCAAACCGCTTTCTCATTGCTGATTTTAATTCTGCCCATGTCTCGAATGGACGCTCCCAATATTTTTGTTTGATAAGCTGTCACCATATAATTGTATGATCTGAGAACTCTTGAATTGCCCGTCTGACCTTCCTCCTCTCGGAGTAATCATGAGAGTCAAATTCTCGCTCCATTTTTTCTCCCATTTCAGATATGCCTCTGTATCAATATTGCCTTGGAAAGTATTCCTTTGAGACCCATAATAACTTTCATAGTTGTAGCCATACATGTTTGCTGTAAAACAAAGGTTAGTAGATAAAAATTTTCCTCACACACTCCCTTACGTGTTTCGCTCAAATAATGTTGAATCACTCGTGTATCGCTCAAATTTGGCTTTTATCCTCTAATATAATCTTGCACTCTTGCCTTTTACCTCAAATATTCTCTCTAATAGGTTCTTATTGAATTCCCTAGCAAAATTCTTGATTTTACTAATCAATTCAAAATTACTTATCACGAAACAAAATTATTGATGGTGTAACTATTAGAATATCACAAAACCACCGATCGATTGTCTTGTACTCCTCTTGTATGCCTCAGATTTGTAATATGTAGCTTCGTTTCAGAATTGATGATGATGGAACGGTATGAACTCTTGGTTAAAATTTGATGATTTGATGGTGTGCTAAAAATTTGGTTAGCACAATGGAAATAGAATTTGATTTATTTATTTATTATTTTTTTTATATTTTTTTAGATATATATATATATATATATATATATATATATATATATATATATATATATATATATATATATATATATATATATATATATCGGCAGAAAATTAAAGATAGGTAACTCGCTAGAAGAAAGCTTGGCTTTGATACCAAATGATAGACTCCACGGCACGCTTGCGTGAGGTGGTCGCCGCCCCGATCGTTTCTAGCACAGTTGTTGGATGAATTGCTTGCAACACCTTAACCCCTCGCCTATATGTAGACGGTAATCTTGGTACAATTGCTCGCGTTCAGAATTCTGCGTTGAATGGACACCAACGACACCTTGACCCCTCGCTTATATTGAAACGGTAATCTCCGTACAATCGACGATTGATGCAGTAGAAGACGTCACACACAACTATGAATTGTTGTATGATAAGTCAAATTGAATCTCAAAGAAATAACTAAGAAAAATACTTAAGAATTCTTCAAAGAACCAAAAGTAGAGAATAACCTAACAAATATATTGAATAAGAATAATTTATAATGTATTTGATTACATAACTTGAACCTCTATTTATACTACTCAAAACAATCCAAATCCTAATAGGAATTAATAAACTATAACCCTAATTTCTATAAGGAAATAGAAATCAAATTGGAAAAGAATTCTAATTTAAAAGGTTATCCTAATTACAATAGAATTATAAAATCCAACAATCTTTGTCGCGTCTGGACTCTTCTTGCCGCGTGAAAAAAGTTGATGCCGTAATAGAATGGCATGAAATAAACCTTCCTCTATTCGGATTCCGTTAATATCATGTTGTCAAGATCAGATAGGATAGCAGTTATCGTGCAATTGATTTACGTGTGAAAGCCGGTCAATCTGTCATCAATACCGTAGAGTATACCTGAGTTATAACCACCTGTGGGGGTACCACAGGCACGTCGTCTTGGCACGAGAGACGTGACACTTTCCGTGGCGGTGTGATTAGTCCACGGCGTCTCTATTTTGGGCTCCGGAGGAAGTGGGCCATTTGGTGTTTTGTTGTGGGAGGCGTATGGGTTAACCCTAGTTTTCTGTTCTGCGGATTGGTGATGTTGTACCAAACACACCTATCCGATTTGCATACATTTGGATTCGCGGTCCAATGTGTGATTTGCCTGTGTGGCATTATTTTGACTTGCCTGTGTGGCATGGTTTTGACTTGCCTGTGTGGCATGGTTTGACTTGCCTGTGTGGCATTATTTTGACTTGCCTGTGTGGCATTGTTTTGACTTGCCTATGTGGCAAGGTATATTTCTGAGCTCAATCGGTATGAAATAAGCCCAGCCATTCGTTTCAGCCTATTATTTTATTGTATTAGTTGTTGGCTTCTGTTCAGTTCAATTCATAGGATTAGTTACTTCAGTTCGTTATTTCTTTAATATTCTATCTGTTTCATTAATTTTGTTGGTTTAAATATATTCTATTCAAATCTTCAGAGATTTTATTTTTGTTAGAGGCAATATTTGGTCTCAGTAGATTTTGTATTTTAGTTGTATATCTTTTATATCTTTACATCCGTACTGGGAAATTGGCTCATGCTATGTTTTTCTTCCGGCAGGTTTGCAGTGGTGATTCAGGTCTAGCTAGTGTGATGATAGAGTTGCCTCTGACCATCTAGGTTGTTTCGAATTTTAAGTTTTGATTATTTTGACTCTATTTAGAGAATTGTATTTAGTACGCTATTAATGGATCACCACTATTAATGTTTTGAGGTTATTAGTGCTCTATTTAGAGAATTGTATTTAGTGTTTTTTACAATGGCTTTCTCGCATCCTATTCTACTACTTCTTTTGTAGAGGAAGTTCGTCGTGAATCTCGGTCTAACTTTGTTACCTTAGCCTGGAAAACAACCTAGTTTCCTAGGCCTCCTTGTAAGAGGGAAGATTCCAATTACCATGTCAAAAAGCAATCACTGAATTAACTCTTCTGGCTTCTGTCATTGAAGCAATCCTGATATCTTTAAAATTTCCTTTTGGCATGGTACACTAGTGTGACCATTTAGCTCATCTTGATAGCCAGGGCTAACCCTCTCGGAGCATGTATCAGAAAGAATTCTGGAAAGTGATAGCGAGGAAAGGTGCATTTTTGGCTATTCCAATCAGTATGGAAGTGGGCTCAAATCAAAAGGATGATTTTACTACTATTGCTATGTGTTAAAGGCTTAAAGCTCTGTTCCAAAAGAGATATTTTACTGCCATGACATAGGCTTTCTACCAAAAATTAAATGAAATTAAAGATTGAATCGAGAAGGAAATTAACCTAATTCATATAGCTACTTGGTATGACTAGAGAGACCACTCCGACCCCCATAGCTCCCCGAGCTTACCTAGACTCTCATTACTTTAATTCTATCTGATGAGTGCACATTTAAGGGGCACCGCTTTGGCAGAGCATAGCCTTTGGGGCAGGTTTTTTCCTTCGGATCAATATGAGCACGATCAGGCCATGGAAGACTCGGATCAAAGCAGACCTCCAGATTCGGCGCAGTTAAGTCGACAGCCTCAGATAGGGTCAGCTCATCAGAGATTGTTCGGAGACTTTATACAGGGGAAAGATTTTTTACCACGGCTTCGGAATCTGCATCGCCAGTTAACATCATCGGTTTCAGCTTCAACTTCGGCAGTCAGCATTCCCCTCGAAGACTTAGACTAGGTTAGAACGATTAGACCTTGGCAGAACAAAAATTCGAAGCGTCCCAATAGGATGCATATCGGCAGGAGGAGTTGGGTTGGTTGACATGGGGCTAGATGACATAACCAGTGTTCCGTGAGGGACCAAAAGGTATCAGATATGTAACATCCAAAGGGTATTATTTAGTAACTGTTCTGTGCGCTCTCAAGGGGAGATCGTGAATTTCATAAGAGAAGAAAGAATTGGCTGCTTTCTTTTTTTTTCGCTAATGTGTTTGTATATTGAGAAGAAAAAGAGATAAAACAATCAAAAAGGGCATACCCCGAAAGTTTTAGGTGAACCACATGGGACAACCCCCAAAATGGATAACTAAAGACTAACAACCAAGCCAAAGCAACAAGGAACATTACAAAATAGAGCCGCATGCAAAAGAAGCAAGCCGAAGCCTAAACAACCAATCAGCTGAAACTAAGCATCCAAATGAAACAATCTGTTGACGAAATGAAACTGCAAAATTGCCATTTGTAGACAGAACTACAGAAGACAACAGAATCAACCGAACTCAAGCAACTGCCGAACAGACTGAAGCTGTCAGCACCTAAGAGGCTGAACTGAAGATCCCGAAGCCTAGAAGGAGCTGCGGGGCAGAGAGGCCTAACCATATAAGCCTAACCTACCAGCCTAGATCCCCCAACTTCACAAGGCTAAACCAAGGAGCCGAAACCAAGCTACAAAACTAGCCCTTCACTGACCCCATAAGTCAAAACACTAACCAATCCGGAAGGAGGCAGCATCCGAACCAGTCCGGAATGAAAGCAACAACGAACCAATCCGAAATGAGTGCCAGCCGACACCCGAAGCAGCCAAAAATGTGAATGCTAAACCCTTGAATGAACTGCGAGCGCCATGAAGCCGAAACCAATGAACACTCACCCCCCAGCTCCAAATCCGTGAGCCCCGAAGCCCAAACCTCTCAAGACTGGACTACATACCGAAGAGGGAGCACTGAAACCCGAAATCAGAAGACAGCAACCAGCGCTCTATCAAACGAAGACCCCCCAAAGCCATTGAGGGGTCCCCAAGCCCCAAAACCGAAACCAGCGAACCCCCCTAGCCGGGCCACGTGACCGTGCCAAGAGACCGAGCCAGCCCGTTATTGACCCTAGAGCCGAACCCTACTGCTGAAGAGACCGAACTGCCAGAGAAGCCGAACTACCATCGCAAACAACAACGAGTTGAAGATGCTGCTAGAGCCAGCAAGCCGAACCTAGTAGAAGAACTGAAACACACTACCTCGAAACTAACCCCTGAGGCCAAACTCCATAACACCTGACCTGCCCAATCCTTAGGCAGACCCCGAAGCTTAGGCAGACCTTGAAACTGAGATTGAACCAGTGGCCAGAGGTACGTAGGCCATCCCCTATAATGACCAAACTGAATAACATGGGCGAGTGCCAGAGAGACACTGCCAACTCTGATCTTGTCCAAAGAACCCCAGCCGAAGCAATAGCTAACATTCGCTACTGAGACGGGCCCAGTCACCTGCTCTCCTTGCAGCACCGAAGCGGCGGAACTGCCGACACCCCGTGAAAAAGAACCCAACCCTATAACCACCCCTAGAGGTTGGGCCTATTTTGGACTTTTTTTTATAAAAAACAGAGGAAGAAGATAACCTAGCCTTAATGACATTGGTTATCTCCCTAGAGAGAATCCCCATAGGCATCTTGGTTTTGTTATAGATAATGGAGTTCCTGACTGACCAGATTTTGTATACTGTAGTGGAGAGAACCAGCTTTAGAATATCCGACCTGAGTTTTCTCCCTCGATATTGGATAATGTAGTCCACAAGGTTGTCCCAATTCATAGGAGCATTAGTCCAGGCACCCACTGCTAAAGTATAGGAGAGAACATAGGAAGAATAGGGGCATTCGAAGAATAAGTGAGGGAATGCTTCCACATGGGAATCACAGAGGGGGCAAGTCTGCTGGCGGAAGCTGGAATAGCTAGAAAATCTGTCATTTGTGGGTAATCTTTGCTGAAGAGCAAGCCAAGGAGTAAAGAAAAATCTTGGAACCTGAAGAGAATGCCATAGCAGAGCAGCCCGTGGAACTAGCGGAGCACATGGCCGACTAGATTCCCAAATGAGAGAAGCCTTGACATATTTTAGCTCACAAGATTCCCATAAGATCTTGTCATCGGCAGCAGTCGGCGCAGGAAGAGAAGTAATAAGGCCTCGGAGTTGTTGCACTTCATGATGGTTGCTTGCCGGTAATGCCCAAGCTCCCGAGGAAATGACAAAAGAGACAGGAGCGTTTACTGGGATTCGTGAGTTGGAAAGCAGATACGGAGAAGGGCTTAATGCCTGGCCATTCAACCATGGGTCATGCCAGAACCTAAAAGAATTGCCATTCCCAACTTTATAGATAAGAAAATTTAAAGCTAAAGGCCGTAGTTTAAGAATCTTACGCCAAATCCAAGAGCAATCCGATGGAGTAGAACAATGCCAGAAATCAATCTTTGGAAGAACTGAGGCTTTGACCCACTTTGCCCATAATGAAGTTGGGGAAGGGGAAATAACTCTGATCAAAAGGGGTAAAATGAGGGCTGAGTTCCAATCGGCAAGATTTTTAATAGCTAGGCCTCCCTCCGCATAAGGGATAGACAAATCCTTCCAAGCGACTTTAGAACCATACCTTAGAAGAGTGGAGCCCTTCTAAAGGAATATGCACATTATATATTGGATTGCACGCATTAGCGATTTATGCAAGATAAAGTGGGCTGCCCAGTAGGATTGAATGGCAAATAGCACTGATTTTATCAACTGCACTCTGCCGGCATAGGAGAGGTAGCGGGAAGTCCATGAAGTGACTCTTGCGGTGATTCTGTGAATCAGAGGCTGGCAGTCAGAGTGTGTAAGTTTAGAAGAGATGAGGGGAACTCCAAGAAATCTAATTGGAAGAACTCCAATCGGTATACCTAGCAGCTGATTTATACTTTCCTTGACATCATTTGGGACATTTGCTAGAAAGCATAGGCTTTTAAGAGCGTTGGGGATTAATCCGGAAAACATTGAGAATGATTGGATGCTCGAGTGGATGATGGAAACAGATGGCAAGTCTCCATGGAAGAACATTATAATATCATCCGCGAAACATAAATGAGTTATGTTGCATGGTTCTGTTTTCCAATGGAACTTGAAATTCGGCAGGAGAGTTTCCTTATTCAGAATCACAGATAATACTTCCATGGCTAAATCAAACAGATAAGGGGACAGAGGATCTCCTTGACGAAGACCCCTTGCTCCCTTAAAGTAGCCGACAAGGGAGCCTTTGACTTTAACAGAATACATTGGCGTTGCGATGCACTCTTTAATCCAATTTATAAAAATGGGTGGAATCTGAAGCAAACTCAGCAGGTGTAGAAGAAAACCCCAGTCAATTGTGTCAAAAGCCTTCCTGATATCAATTTTTAGAGCACACCTTGCAGGACCAGATAGGCGATGGTAGTTTCTGAACAACTCCTGAGAAAGGAGAATATTATCGCTAATACTTCTACCCGAGATAAAAGCTGACTGAGCGGTCTATAATGGACGGGAGGACTAGTTTTAGCATATTGGCAAGAATCTTTGCTATACATTTGTATATTGTGTTGCAACAAGAAATGGGTCTGAAGTCTGCCATATTGGAATGGTTTTCTGTCTTCGGGATCAAGGCTATGACCGTAGCATTCACTCCCCTCGGAAGGAGACCGGTTCTGAAGAAAGAGTGGACAGCAGCAGTGAAGTCTCAACCGATTGTATCCCAACAGTGAAGGAAGAAGTTAACATTGAAACCATCAGGCCCCGGGCTTTTATTCTATTTCATGGACTGAAGGACCGCCTTAATTTTAAAATCAAGGATTGGAGTGGTTAAAGCAGCTGCCTGGGGTGGAGAGATCCTCTTAGAAATAAATTTTTTAAGATCATCACGCCCCGGATAGAATGATAGAATGAAGGGGATGACCCCAAGAGATCCTGGTAATAGACCACCGCTACCTGCTGGATACCTTGCTGGTCCTCAATCAAGTCACCCGAGTTGTTGAAGATAGAAAGAATTTTGTTGTGGTTCCAATTACTCTTAATAACAGTTCCAATTACTCTTAATTTTGTTCTGGAGCAAGAGAGATTCTTCAAGAGCCATTTCTTTCCATAAGGATTTGATAGTTGACGATTCTTGAGCTAATAAAGGAGGGTTCAAGGGATTAGCCTGGAGAGACATTTGGACGGAGTCCAGATGACCTTGAAGCTTGCTTACATTGCTCGGCAGATTACCTATAGAAGAATTAAAGGCAACAAGAGCTCTCTTGGTTCTCCTCAACTTCTCATTAAGGATGTAAAAAGAATTCCCATGGATACTACTGGACCAACAATCCGAAATGGCTTCTTTGAACCCATCTAACTCGAGCATGAAATTGAAGAATTGAAAGGGTTTTTTAGGCCGCCTCAGATGATAACCAGTGTTGAGAATAACTGGGCAATGGTCGGAAAGGCCACGGGGACCAAAGGTGGTTTGGGAATCAGACATGGTGCTAAACCAAGAATTGTTTCCCATAGCTCTGTCTAGCTTCCTGAAGATTGGGTTTACTACTTGGCAATTCCACCATGTATGCAGAGGCCCAATAGCTCGAATGTCATCTACTCCAATAGTGTCTAAACAATCATTGAAATCCGTCATACCAGTGTCCCAGGAAGGATCACCTCCTTCAGATTTAGAAACCCGTTTGATAGTGTTAAAATCCCCAAGGATGCACTAGGTGTTCGGAGAGGATATAGATTTGAGGTCATCCCACAATTGCCTGCGCTCCACTACCAAATTCAAGCCATAAACGATCGAAGCCAGAATAGGGGTATCACCATGAATAGGGGTAAGTTTGAAATGGGATAATTGAGAAGACTGAAACAGGCTGTCCACTCTCCAGATATTAGGATCCCAGCCCACCCAGATCCTGTTGTTCGGATGGTGATCATAGTTGAACGTCCAAACCCAGTTACGACACAAGGCTCTCGAGATCCTGAGTGCGTTTGGAGCTTTGATTCTGGTCTCAATAAGACCCACAAAAGAGATATGGTTGTTTAACAAAAGGTTACGAACGAGCGCCTGCTTTGGCTTCTTATTTAACCCCCTAACATTATAGGAACAAAAATATGTCATAGTGAATGGGGATAAGCTTAATCAAGAAGGGGAAGACCCCTTGGACCTTTATTTCTCTTCTTAGAATTTTGAAGTGGCTCTTTCCCAGGCCTAGATTTATGCTTCAGGTCTCTACATTCCTTTTCGTCGACCTGCTTGAGCCTATCCACCAGCGGGTTGGGGGGAACAGGAGATTCAGAGTCTTCATCGGGAAGAAGGGGAGAAGAAATAGGGTTAAAGGTATTTAAATAAGGAACTGGGTGAACAGCAAGAGGGGAGAATGGTTTTTTAGGTCCTTTAGAGACAGCTGTCCAAGAACCTTCCGGATCGGGGGGAGGAGAGGCTTTGGTAACAATAGTGATGGGGGGACAAGTGGCCTCAGGAGGACAGGCAGAGCCTTCGGTACCCATTGAAAGTTTTATTTAGGACATCAGAGCAAGGAATGACCGAAACAGTTATAATTTGAGCAAGAAGGAGGTCTGCTCCAATACTCCACTTTTACCTCAACGCTATCTTCAGCCAAGTTCGCTCCATTGAAAACAACTGCATTAATTAAGGCCGGGAACATAGATGAGGCATTCATATCAATGTAAATCCTGGCATAGCTCATTGGCCCAAGCTTAGATGTCCTATCATCTGCGAATAATGGACGGCCAACAGCGCTCGCTAGGTAGCTCAACCCCTCTTTTGTCCAGTAAGAGAGGGGTATGTTGCTAAATTTAACCCAGATTGGGACTTTGCTACAGTCGACATTTGCATGTTTAACCCCTTCATGCCAATGTTGTAGAAGAAGAAGCTTGGATGCTATATACCATGGGCCTATTGCTAGAACATTGTCCCTATCTGCTTCTGAGTCAAACTTGAATATGAAATACCCCTTGTCATGGAGGTAAACTTTAGCCAAACCCAAGTGTCCCCAAAGCTTCTTTGCCGAGGTCTCGACAAGCTTGAAAGGTAGTTTAGACTGAATAAAATGACCAACTAGACTGGTGGACGACTTATGCAGGCCAATCTTTAGGACTTTAACTGATGGATTAACCGTAACACTCCCTTCAGCCAAGACAGGGGGGAAGAAGCTCAGACCCAAGTTCTTCTCTGAGACAGAGTTTGAAACAATCGAGCTCCAAGATTTAGGAAGAATGGACTGGTTGTCGGCTTTCTCCCGGGCCGGAAGTGCCACAGGCTCTGGAAGACTACCCGAAGAAGTGGCCAGGGGGGTAAGGGGATGAGACGATGCTTCCTTTGGAGAACTTCGACCGGATTCGAGTACCTTACGGGTATTTGTTAGAGCAGTGGAAGTCCCTATAGTGGAAAGGTTGTTAACATCATCTAGAGGGAGACCCAAGGCTGATATATATTCCATTAACTTTGCATTCTTCCTCCTTTCTGCTAGGGCCTCCTCTCACCCATTTCTAGAGAAGAAATGAGTTGCTTTAAAGATATCTTGAGATTCTGAACTAGTGGCTGGGCCAAGGTTCTCTCCAAGCTGAGCTTCAAATGTATTTGATTCATCCGAGCTTATAGAAATATTCGAGGGGTTAGGCTCAGACTCCACCATTTCCACAGATTCAGTGGGGGAGCTCGGCTTAGAAACGCCACTTTCTACAAAAAGCTCACGAGACGGGCTACTCACGGAGATTCCGGCTGAGAGATGGGGGTGGTCAACCATGGCTCTGGTTAGCTAAGGCACCAGAGAAGTCAAGTAGGAAGAACAGGGGAGTGCGGGAGAAAGGAGGATGACGGTAGAGGACGGGAGGGAGAAAGGAGGATGGAGGAGGAGGAAGGACCAAACGGGTAAACAAAATAGTTGGTGAAGATGGGAAAGGTAGGTGAGGGAGGGCGGGAGACTGAAAAGGAAATAAGGAGCTAACGGAAGGGGAGGAGGGGGGGAATAGAAGCCTAGGATCCTAGTGAGAAGGGAGAGAACATTTCTAGAGAGACAAACTAGCCCATCTCCTCAATTCTACTTCGACTTATCTCAAGAATTGGCTGTTTTCATTCCTAAATGCATGCGTGATCTTTCCCTGTAACTCGAGAAATCATAAGAGAGATGGGATCTCCTGTCGGGGTCAATCTCTCCTCCCAATGTAATGTCCTAACTAGGAAAAAGAGGTTGTCTCAGATCATGGGAGAGTTATTCGTCTAAGGAGAAGAGGCGCCGAGATATTAAACAAAGGTCTTGTCACGAGCTGGACTCGAACCTACCTTGCTTGCATTCTGATCGTGACTTTGTTCACCCGAATCGTCATGCACAAGAAAAGCAAAACTAACATGACTACACTTGGTCGCGTTTCCGCCAAAACACTAGAATCTTCACCCTCTGACCTTCCTTTCCACATTTCTAAACAATAGGACCAAACTGAGAGTTAGTAGCATAAACAAAGATGGATTTGTGAATGAGTAATACAAGTGTCGTATATCCGTAGGACTCATTGATCGGCTCCCCTTTTTCCCCTCTCAAATTGTTAGGGGTAGGAATTCCTAGAAGAGGATAGAAGGTCATTTTGTCATCAGTCGAGGAGCATGCGTGATACAGAGACTCTTCTATGTGAATGTTCTGGCTTTCAAAGGACGAGTAAGGGACGGGGAGGGGGAGGGGACAAAGCCCCCGGATTTTAAAGTGCAGCCCTACCCTATAGTAGAGTATCTTTTCCCTATCTAAGCTATATCAACATAGCCCACTAGAAAACTCATCCGCTTATCCATTCTTGGTGTAAGACTCAAATGATTGGTGTCAGAATTTTTCACTTTTCAGGTGTGATCAGTCTCATCCGTGTAAGAATTAGGGATTCCTCTTCTAACTCATCCCGGAATGGGCATTATGGCAAAGAACAAAAAGAAAACAAAAGGAGAAATTTGTCCAATATTAACAAATGGTGCCTCCACAGGTTGACATCCGATCCAACCTAGTAGTAAGCGATCCTCCAAAAGCAACCAAAATATTCCTTGGTGAATCAGGCAAAAACTTGAACTACGTACATACAAATTTTTTAAAAAAGGTAATGAGCGAAATGCGCGGATTTTCAGTCATAAGTTTTGCTCTGTACGAAACCTAGTCACGGACATCCTTCACTTGCTCAAATGTAAACTTCATACAAATGCAAGATTCCAAAAAATTTAGACTAGACATGGTTTTAGGCATCTTTCTTTAAACAATTTTTGATCCTCTTGAGGTTTCTTTTTAGCTGGGCCTGGATCTGTTTTGTTGCTTTTGGCAGAAAATTTATGGGTAGCTGGTTGGATGTAGTCTGGTTCAGCAGCTGTGGCAGGTTCCCAATGTATAGGTAGCTGGTGTGTGGGTCTCTTTCCGGCTGCTATTTTATGTTGTCTGCTTAGTTCTGCTTCTGTTCAGTAAGTGGCTATGTCTGGTCAGGTTTTGTTGAATGGGTGGCTGATGGTTGCTGCTGGTTCTAGGCTCTTGGTAGCTTCGAGTTTGAAGTGTCTGTAATATGGGTTACTGGGCCTGATGGTCCTTTCTAGGTCTGCTATGTGGGGCTCTTCTCATCTGATTTATTGTAGCTGTTTGGTTTCTCTGTTGCTCTGCTGATCCTATGTTGGGCTCTTCTGCTCTGGTGCTGTTTTGTTGGTTAGATGCTGAGTTTGGCTCATTGGGGGTCAACTATTTTGAAGTAGTAGGTTTTGAAGTTGTTGGTTTGGTATGCTAGTTGATGTTGTCCACTCGGCATCTACTGATGCTCCTTTGTCTGGTTGGTTCGGCTTTACTGGTTCTGCTATGTTTTGGGCCTGCGATATAGTTGCTGCTCAGCTGTCTCTGATCAATATATTTGTAGATTTCACCGGGTCTCTTATGTTAGTACTTCTTTACGGTTCCAGGGGTGGGTTGGTTGCTGTAGTTTTCCCCTATCTTCTCGGCAGCTGTTGCTGCTATTTTAACTGGTTTGTGATGCACCTGCTGCTCGTGTGGGTTGGTTCACACTGCACCTACAACAGTTGGTATTTCTACGAATCTGGGATGCTTGGGATTCTTGGTCCTGCCAGGATTTCTTGCTAAGGATGGGCTTTATATCTGGTCTATTTGATGTAGGGGACTTCACTACAGCTGCAGCTGCTTGCTGTGTTGCTGTTATGCAACTACTATGTTGTTGCTGTGATTCGGCGACTGCTATCTACTGCTGCTGTGGACTTGTTTCTGCTTGGTTATGCTGTCTGCTACTGCTGCTGACTGCTACCTATTATCTAGTGTGGTTCTGCTGCTGGCTCCTACCTTTCTGGTGTGGTTCTACTGGCTGCTACCTACTGTGGTTGTGGTCATGAGTAGTTGTAGTTGAAACTCTTGGCTGCGTGTGGTGCTACTTCTACTACACCTGGTGTTGTGCTACTATGCTTGGTTGCGTGTAGTTGAAACACCTGGTGTTGCGTTAGGTTTGCAGTTCTGTTGCGCTATTATGTCATGGCAGTTTGTTTCTGTACTGTGTTGGGTTGTTCTTCTGCATACACCCTCATGGCAGTTTATAATATTGCTACAGGTTTGGTTGGATGCAGTTTGGATTGATATCAAGCCAGTTTGTTGGTTGTTTATTGTTGTTGTTTGTTCCATGATTGAATCTTAGTTTGCTAGTGACTAGCTTGAGTTTACTACTGCCATCATAGGGCCTGTCCAATGATGGCTATTGTATACTGCTTTTTTTTTTTTTTCTAAATATGGTATACTGCTTTGGGTTTGACCCTTGTACTTTGTACTTATTCTTTCTTTTATTTCAGTCTAAATTTAGTAAAAAAAAATAAATATAAAAACTGGTGCTATTGCGGCTACACCTCCCGCTTTGTCGGGTATACTACGAAGAATGGCATGGATCGGTAGGAAATACCATTCCGGCACAATATGAGGCGGGGTGGGCATCGGATTAGCAGGTATATAATTGTCGGGATGCCCCAAAACATTAGGAGCATAAAAAAGAAAAATGGAAGAAAAGATAGCAGAAGCTACCCAACCTACTAGATCCTTTACATATAAATAAGGGTAAGAAGCAATTTTATCCATCTCTGAATGTACACCCAATGGATTATTTGATCCATATTGATGCAATGCGGCCAGATGAAGAAGACTGGCGCCTACTAAAAGAAAGGGGAGTAAATAATGAAGACTAAAAAAACGATTTAAGGTGGCATTGTCCACGGAGAAACCACCCCAAAGCCAAGTCACTATGGTATCTCCTACTACAGGTATGGCGCTAGCTAAGCTTGTAATTACTGTAGCTCCCCAAAAGCTCATCTGCCCCCAAGGTGGTACGTATCCTATAAAAGCTGTCACAATCATTAATAGGAAGATTACAACTCCGAGACACCGAACAAATTCCCTAGGACTGCTATAACTCGCATGATATAGACCACGATCGAATACTAAACTAGG